>CM054134.1:17692160-17714660 GCA_028751875.1 Rapana venosa
ATGAAGAAGAAGGTGAAGAAGAAAAAACAATAAGAAGAAAATAAAGAAAAAGAAGAAGAAGAAAATGAAGAAGGAAAACAATAAGAAGAAAATAAAGAAGAAGAAAATAAGAAGAAGTAAAACGAAGAAGAAGAAGAAAAACAAGAAGAAGAAAGAAGAAGATGAAAGAAGGCAGAAGAGAAGAAGAAGAAGAAAAATACCAGAAGAAAATAAAGAAGTAGAAAAAATGAAGAAGAAGAAGAAGAAGGAAGAGAAGAAAAAGAAGAAGAAGAAGAAGACAACGACGACGACAATGACGAAGAAGAAAGAGAAGAAGAAGAATATCAAGAGGAAGAAGAAACAAAAACAAGAAAGAACAAAAACAACAGCAAGAACAAGAACAAGAACTCAAATAAGATGAAAAGAGAGGGTTCTTGTTTCTCGCGTGCTACCAGCACCATAGGAGGACTCGAAGTGGGAACACTAGTCACCCAAATCCTGAACCCAGCAAACAAGCAAACAAGCAAGCGAGCGAGCAAGCACGAATACTACCTGGCCTGTTCTCGACAGGGAGCCTCCCGACTGCAGGCAGGTTGATAACAAGAAAGCAAGTTACCGCTATCAACATCACCGCTTTCTTTCGTGCGACACATGCACGACCAGGAGAGCCTCGTTAATACAGTGTACCAGCAAAAGCCAAGGAGTTCTTGACAGACACTATCACACACAGTAGTAACCGACCTTTCATTCTCGTCAACAGGGTATGGGAGTTATAATTACACAGCCCACGTTAGTTAGCTACTACTAGTTTTTAAGCTAACTGCACCCACTTGATTTTTTGTTTTTAAGAAGCAGAAAGCAGCAAAAGCTAGTTTGGTTTTTTGTGAAAGTGACATGAGTATAGGACAGGCAAGCAAACCATTTAATAGCGAGGCATTTGTCCATTTATTCGTTCATTAAAAAAAAGCAAAAGATCAGGCCCTCTCGTTTTTTGTGAAGAGAAACTATACCATATTCTCGTTCATTCATTTGCTGATATGTTCCCTTTTTTATGCATTCCATCACGGGCATCATCATCATCATCATCATCATCATCATCACCATCACCACCACCACCACCATCATCATCATCATCATCATCATCACCACCACCACCACCACCTACGTCTTCATCGTTTTACCTACCATCGTCGTCACCACCACCACCACCACCATCATCATCATCATCATCATCATCATCATCAATAGCAATCATAATCTTACCCATTACCATCTTTCATTAAAAAAGCCCCCCACTAGGGACAACTGCATGACAACAGTTCTACAGAGAAAAAGCCCCCTTCCTGCAAGTGTGCACACCCCCCCAGTGCCTGCACCTGAACCTGAGTCTTGTATATGGGGGTGACGTGGAGCCTCCGCTGAACTAGGTTGCAGAACCCTGTGTGGGAATGTGTCAGCTATGTGTTGGCTACACAGAGAGCATCATGTGGCTGAGTTCGTATGGCGCTGTCAGCTGTCAGCTCTTTCTGATGACATGTGCGTGGTTCAGTCTTTTATCTTTTAGATGTTTCATCCTTTTGCTCGTAACCTAAATGAATTCCTCTGTTTGAGATATTAAAGTGTTGAGTTGGAACTGGAATTGGAAGTGTTTCGGCATTCCACTTCTTCACTGTAAGAAAGCCGCATCATGAGTCTGGATGCTCTCCCCTGTTGCCCTTCTCTCTCTCTCCTCTCCCTCACTCCCTAATCATCACCTCTACTCTCTCTCTCTCATCTCCTTCTCCCCCCCACCCCCTCACATGTATTGTTGGATTCGTAACGCGTTGACTCAGGAGTTTTTGCTCCTAAGGCAAGTAGCCTTTCAGTTAAAACGGACTTTAACACACCAACAACGCAGACACCTCTAGCTTGTGTTGTAGTGTAAAAAATTTGTTTAATGCGTTGTACTGTATCTTAGCATATTGCATACTACTGTATGTATCTGTATTTCCGTAGAGTTCTCTGTGTAAATTCGGATGTTCTCCTCGCGGAGAGCACGACCCCAAAAGCAGCGCACTGTGTGCTTGGTTTCTTAAAAAAAAATCTTTGTTAAAAATGTATATGTTTCCTATAGAGGCGAACTTTTTGCTACAGATTCTGCTAGGGACAAATCTTTTGTTGCCGTTGGGTTCTTATACGTGGGTATGCTTTTGCTTCGTAGGAAATTAATCAGTGATAAAGTACATAACGTGTAACGGAGAAAGAACAAACATTATTTAAACTTTGGAATAAAAAAAAGTAGTAACATAGCACTGTATCTTATCTCACATCGAAGGTCAGCATCATAGAGACGCAAAACATATTGAGCAGCGTAAGCGACTGACAAGTCAGACCAGCGCATAGACTTCGGCCGGAAAAATTGTTATCTATTAAGTCCTTTCTGGAGAAAAGGCATCAAAATGAACAGAAACCCCCCCCCCCCCCACCCCGCTCACGAAAAAAAGAAGAAGGGCTCGCAAGAAAACAAAACAGGCAGAAACAAGAGAAGGATAGAAAAAAAAAGAGAGAAACTCCCAGCACAGAAAGTGGGGATGCTATTTTATACTGATAGCCCCCCCCCTCACCCCTATCCCTCCTCCCCTGGCATCCACAAGGGAGGTATGTATATAATATACGGTATCTAACATACCCGGTCTTTATCGCTGACTTTGATGGTGTCATTGACGGTAATGGGAACTCCGCGAGGCGTGTTTTCTTGCACTCTGGCATAGTAGACACTGCTGCCGAACTCTGGACTGTTGTCGTTGATGTCATGAACGGTGATGGACACCTGGGTGGTGGCTGTCGTTTCCCCTCCTTGCTGTTTCCCGGGCTCCATCACCTCGCTGGCCTGGTGAGGACACCATTTTAATTTATTAATTTTAATTTAATTTAACGTAATTCTTTGAAATCGAGGATAATGGTTTAAGCACTTATGTGGTTTTAAAAAAAAAATAACATCTAGTCCTGTGTGTATGCGGTTTTGTAAATTTGTCATCTGTTCCACCGGCACACAATGGCCTACCAGAAGAGAGAGAGAGAGAGAGAGAGGAAGAGAGAGAGAGAGAGAAGAGAGAGAGAGAGAGAGAGGAGGAAGAGAGAGAGGAGCGAGAGAGAGAGAGAGAGAGAGAGAGAGTGAGAGAGAGAGAGAGAGAGAGAGAGAGAGGAGAGAGAGAGAGAACTCGAACTCGAACTGGATATTTTAATGAGGGTAATTGGGTAAGCCAGAGGCTCTTTCACCAGGCCCTCATGGGGAAAAAAGTGTGTGTGTGTGTGAGTGTGTGTGTGTGTGTGTGTGTGTGTGTGTGTGTGTGTGAGAGAGAGAGAGAGAGAGAGAGAGAGAGAGGAGAAGAGAGAGAGAGAGAGAGAGAGAGAAGACAGACAGACAGACAGAGAGCGAGAGAGAAAATAATTTTGAACAGTTTTTTATTTTTCACAGGGAGAGAGAGAGAGAGAGAGAAGAGAGATGAGAGAGAGAGGAGAGAGAGAGAGAGAGAGAGAGAGAGCGAGAGAGAAGAGAGGAGAGAGAGAGGAGGAGAGAGAGAGAGAGAGAGAGAGCGAGAGAGAGAGCAGGGTGAGTGAAGGATGGATTTATTTATTTTATTTATTTTAATTTTATTTTATACCACTTTAAGTCACGAGATTTCTCTGTGTGAAATTTGGGCTGGTCTCCCCGGGGAGAGCACGTCGCCACAAGAGCAGCGCCACCTTTTTTTTTTTTGCATTGCAACTGTATTTCTTTCCCTATCAGAGTGGCTTTTTTCTAAGAATTTTGCCAGGGACAACTCCCTTGTTGCCGTGGGTTCTTTTACGTGCGCTGCATAATTTTCTGTAACACACGGGACCTCGGTTTATCGTCTCATCCGAAAGACTAGCGCCCAGACCACCACTCATGGTCTAATGGATGGGGAAAAAGTGGAGTGGTATTGTCAGTGTTATTGCTGCTGCAGCTGTGACTACTTCCTCCACCACCACCACCACCACCACCACCACCACCACCACCACCACCACCACCACTACTACTACTACTACT
Source organism: Rapana venosa (assembly GCA_028751875.1). Classification (NCBI taxonomy): domain Eukaryota; kingdom Metazoa; phylum Mollusca; class Gastropoda; order Neogastropoda; family Muricidae; genus Rapana; species Rapana venosa. The sequence continues at coordinate 17,696,191 of CM054134.1, forward strand.
ACTACTACTACTACTACTACTACTACTACTACTACTACTACTGCAACAACCGAACTCCTCCCCCCCCCCCCCACACACATCCACACCCCTCCCCCTACACTTACACACATAAAAAACACAATTTTATACACACATCCACACACACACATCCCCCCCCCCCACTCACACACAAAACAAACACAATTTTATACACACATACACAGACACACACACACCCCACACCCCTCCCCCCACACTTACACCCACAAACACACAATTTTATACACAAAATCCACACATCCACATCCACACCCCCCCCCCCACACTTACACACACAAACACACAATTTTATACACACATCCACAATCCACATCCACACCCTCCCCCCACACTTACACACACAAACACCACATTTATACACACATCCACACCCCTCCCCCCACACTTACACACACAAACATACAATTTTATACACACATCCACACCCCTCCCCCCACACTTACACACACAAACACACAATTTTATACACACATCCACACCCCCCCCCCCACACTACACACACAAACATACAATTTTATACACACACACACACACGTCCATACTCCCTCCCTCCCACACTGACACACACAAACACACAATTTTATAGACACATACACACAAACATATCCAAACCCCCTCCCCCACACTTACACACAAATTTTATATACACACACATCCACACCCCCTACCCCCCACACTCACACACACAAACGTACAATTTTATACACACACACATCCACACCCCCTCCCCACTTACACACAAAAACATTATTTTATACACACACACACACATCCACACTCCCCCACACTTACACACACAAACATATAATTTTATACACACTTAACCACACAAACATATACAAAAAATTATTTTATACACACACACGTCCACACCCCCCCCCCCCCACACACACGCACATAGAGAAATTACCATAACAGTGAGGATATAGTTGCGCCCATCAAGTTGGTCCGAGTCCAGGCCTGAGGCTCCCACACGTAAAATGCCCGTGGCGGCATCGATGGTGAAGGGAAGATTTGCCCCTGCAGATATATACAGCCATCAGTGACAAGTGACAGTGACGAGTTAGTTTTATAATATTTTACAAGTGTGGCTGTGTGTGTATGTGTGTGTGTGTTGTGTGTATGTGTATGTGTATGTGTGTGTGTGTTGTGTGTGTGTGTGTGTTGTGTAGTGTAGTGTGTGTGTAGTGTTGTGTGTTGTATGTGTGTGTGTGTTGTGCGTGCGTGTGTGTGTAATGTGTGTGTGTGTAGTGGTGTGTGTGTATATATGTGTGTGTGTGTGTGTGTGGTGTGTGTTGGGAGGGGAAATGTCATAGTCAATTGAAGAAACTTGAGAGTCAAGAGTAATGCTGAATGGAATCGCTTGAAAGGTCGACAGCAGGTTATATCTGTCACACGCAGTGTTCAAAATGTTTTCATGGAAGCAAATCATACACGTTACAGTGGGGGTGTGATAGCCTAGTGGTTAGAGCCTTGCGCTCGTGATCTGACGGCTCAGGATCGAGCCACCATGGAGGCACCCGTTTTAGGAGATTTGACCCTGGAGTTAACTTCAGTACTGACTCCACTCCCCCAAATTTTTTTAAAATTTTCCCCCCCCCCGGGGGTTTTTCCCCCCAAAAAAAAAAAAAAAAAAAAAAAAAAAATTTTTAAAAAAAAAAAAAAAAAACCCCCCAAAAAAAACCAAAAAAAAAAAAAAAAAAAGGGGGAAAGGAAAAAAAAAAGGGGAGAAAAAAGGGAAAAAAAAGGGCCCAAAAATACCAAAAAAAAATTTAGGGGAACCCCCCCCAAAAAAAAAAAAAAAAAAAAAAACCCAAAAAACCCTCGAAAAGCTGAACAGAAAATCAAAACTAAAAAGGAAGGGCAGAAATATAAAACCAGGACCCAATTGACAAAAAAGAAGAAAACTTAAAACTGGTAACAAAAGATTAAGCCAATTTGATAAAACCAATCAAGGAACCACTAGAAAAAACTGGGAAAAACCTTTACCAGGAATTCCGGGACATCTGTTTGGTCAAAGAGGTACTTCTTCAAAAGAGGTCCCAATACCTTAGTAAGGATGGAGAAAAAATTCAATGGCAGCAAAATTAAAAGGAAAGGAAAAAAATTTTCTAGAACAAAAACTAACTTACAAATAAAAGCATCCCCCTTACAACGGGACCCAAAAAATAAAAAGTGCAGCAGTAACACGCTTGTCCTAATCAGCTTCAACAACAAAACATACCTCTGACAGAAACAAACGACAGACATACAAAAACTAACGACAACACACAATCATATAAAGTCCCTGTAGGCGTTTGCCCAACAAAGCAAAACTATCACACAAACACATACACACAACAAGCACAACTCACAACGACAACACAAAAACACACTAAGTGCTGCTCCCCAAATTTCAAGCAGTCCCCCCCCCCCCCCACACACCCCAAACACCACCCCACACACACACCAACACACCCCACCAACATAAAAACTTATTTAAACTGCATTAAACACGCTTTATCTTAATACGTGGGTAACAGCCTCTAACACATACATTTATATACTAACTAGACAAACTTTTTATACATCAAACCTGAACGACAACACAACACGCTGCTAATGCTGCTTAGCAGCCAAAGGCACAACACACTACCACACTACTATCTACACTACAACAACACAACACACACACTACTACTTTTAAACAACTCCCTACCTTACACTACAACAACACACACAACTACTACAACACTACACAAAATACTACCCACGAACACCACACTACACACTCTCCACCTCAACACAACCACACCACACAACACACTACACTACAACCCACTACTTAATCTACTCCAATTTTACATTCTACTACCCACTAACATACCTATACGGGAGCTGCGGCTACAACCATTACAACTACTTTTTATACCTACTACACTCACTCTACTACTACACTGTTGCTAGCTACTGCTGCAAAGCTCACTACCTGCAATGCTGCTTCTGTTTCTGCTTAGTAGCTAACTTAGCATTCTTGCTACAAACTCACACAACTACTACTACATACTACTATACTTACAAACTACTACAAACCCTTTTCCACAACTCACACTACAAAACTACTACTACTACTACCACTATATACTACTCAACTAACACTTTTACCGAACCACAATACCAAACACCTCACTTTACTACCAACCACAACACCACCTCTAGCTTTCTAACTGCTTATCTACTTTATTTCAATTTGCTGTCTACTTATATTACACTAACTATACAACTACTACTCCTACTACACAAAACTACTTCTCTTACATACAAAATCTATCAAGATTTGTTCACATCTCCCATTTGGGCAACTTCTGAACTGCATGCACAGGTCTTTTTAAAATATAAAATTTCGCAAACTCTAAACGAAAAGAATCAAATCATCATTAAACAACTAATTCAAAGAAATTCAAAAACCACCACAACAAATTTTCTCTTATGCGCCGAAGCAGCGGCATCACCGCCTGCAACAACAAACATACCAAATAACAACAATCAACAAATCAACACCACAAACCAACACGAAACAAAAATAAGTAACAACGGAAAATAAAACAAAATAAAAAAAGGAAAACTAACGAAAATTAAAACAAAAAGGAAGAATGTGAAAATGAAAAATTAGAATGTGAAAGAAAAATGAAAATAAAAAAAGAGAAGGAAAGAAAGATAGAAAATAAGAAGAAAGAAAAAGAAGAAAAAAAAAAAAGTAACAAGAAAACAAAAAATAAGAAGAAAAAAAGAGACAAAAAAAGAAGAACAGAAGTAAAGAAAAGTAAAGGGAAAGAAGAAGAACACGAAAATTAAAAAGAAACTAAAGAAGGGAAAGAAGAAAATAAAAGAAGTAAAAAAAAAAATGAAGAAGAAGTGAAGAAGAAAAAAATAAGAAAAAAGGAAGAAAAAGAAGAAGAAAAGAAGAAGGGAAAATGAAGAAAGAGGAAAAAAAAAATAAGAAGAAAATAAAGAAAGAAGAAAAAAAGAAGAAAGAAGAAGAAGAAGAAAAAAAAAGAAGAAAAAAAGAAGAAAAAGAAGAAGAAGAAAGAAAGAAAAAAGGGGAAGAAGAAAAACAAGAAGAAAAAAAAGGGAAAGAAAAAGAGAAGAAAAGAAGAAGGAAAAAAAAAAGAAGAAAATAAAGAAGAAGAAAAAAAAGAAAAAGGGAAGGAAGAGAAGAAAAAGAAAAGAAAAGAAAGACAGAGACGAAAAGAGAAGAAGAAAGAGAAGAAGAAGAATACAAAGGAAGAAAAGAAAAAAAAAGAAGAAAAAAAAAAGGGAAAAAGAAAAGAAAAAAGATGAAAAAGAGAGGTTCGACTCGCGAAGTAGAAAGAAAGGAGGAAATCAAGGGGAAAAGAACAAAAATCAGAGAAGAAAAAAGCAAAACAAGAAAGGAGCGCAAGACAGAATATAGAGATTGAAGGGGGGGCCCCAAAGCATGCAGTTTGAAAAAACAATAAGGAAAAAGTTTGGAACAAGCAAAACGAACCCAAAAACAGCAAAAGCAAACAGCGACAACAGATACACACACGCTCACAGGGAACCGCCCACTGAACAGGGTTATAACAAGAAAGCAAAGTTTAAAACATCACCCTATTTTAAATGGGGGAGAAGCAAAAGCTATTTTTAAAGTGACAAGCAAAACAATTAATTGCGAAACAACAGGGGGTTAAAAAGGGAGTTTAATTAAGGAGTAGTTAGTATATTGGGGGGTTTAAGTAATGAAAACCCATGATTTTGGTTAAAAGAAAGAGGAAGGGGAAAAGTGGGGGTTTGGTTTTTTGTGAAAGGTGAATAGTATAGGAAGGAAGAAAAAAAAGGAGGGGGGAGGATAAAAAAAAAAAAGGGCAAAAGATAGCCCTCACGTTTTTTGTGAAGAGAAAAACTAAAACCATTTTCCCTCGTTCATTCATTTGCTATATGTTCCTTTTTATAGTTCCATCAGGGAAATCATCACACATCATCATCATCATACACACACCAACGCCTTAAATCTTTAAAACCTGCAAAATCAAAAAACGACAACGCCACCATAGTTAGTTACCACACCCCCCAAACCACCAACCCATCAATCATCATCATCATCATCACATCAAAAAGCAATCAAAAATCAAACCCAATTACCATCTTCATATAAAAAAAACCCCCAGGGACAGCGGGCAGACAACAGTTTACAGAGGGAAAAAGCCCTTCCTTCCTGCAAGTGTGCACACCCCCACCATGCCTGCACGAACCTGAGTCTGTATATGGGGGTGACGTGGAAGCCTCCGCTGAACTAGGTTGCAGAAAAACCCTGTGTGGAAGGTCAGCTATGTGTGGCTACACAAGAGCACAGAGGGTGAGTTCGTAATGGCGCTGTCAGCTGTAGCTCTTTCTGATGACAGTGCGTGGTTTTCAAGTCTTTTATCTTAGTGTTTTCATCCTTTGCTGAACCTAAATGAATCCTCTGTTTGAGATATAAAGTGTTATTTGGGAAAACTGGAATTGGAAGTGTTTCGGATTCCACTTCTACAACTGTAAGAAAGCCGCTCCATGAAGTCTGGATGCTCTCCCCTGTTGCCCTTCTCTTCCCCCCCACCCCCCCCCCCCACCCCCACTGAAATAGATCTGGATTCGAACCCGTGACAGGAGTTTGGCGCTTAAGCAAGTCGCCTTCAAGTAAAACGACTTAAAAACCACATAAAAAACGCAGACACCTAGCAGGGGTGAAGGGGTAATGTATGTATTGCGTTGTACTGTACTAGCATATGCATACTACTGTATGTATTGAAATTCAGGTAGAGTTCTCTGTGTGAAATTCGGACTGTTTCCCCCCCCCCCCCCCCCTTTTTTTTTTTTTTTTTTTTTCTGAGGGTGGGCACGTGGAAGTTTGGGTTCGAAAAGAAAAAATCAGTGATAAAGTAGATAATGTCACAGAGAAAGAACAACATATAATTTGGGTAAAAAGATAAAAAAGGACAATTCATTATCCGAGGCCCCCGTTAGGAGGAAACATATTTTGAAGGCTAAGGTGAAGTAGGCCCAAAAGCGGGACCGGGGAAAGAAAAAATTTATTTTAAGTTTTTGGGAAAAAGGAAAAATGAACAAGAAAAATGAATTCAATTTTTCCCCCGAAACCCCACCCCCCGGACGAAAAAAAAAAGAGAAGAAGGGGCGACAGCAAGAAAAAAAAGACCAGGCAGAAACAAAAGAAGGATGAAAAAAAGAAAAATTTCCTAGCACAGAAAAGGAGTATTTTATAACGGTAGCCCCCCCCCCCTCCCCCTATCCCTCCTCCCTGGCATCCACAAGGGAGGTATATAAATAAAAAAAATTTAATATATATAATATATATATATTTATATATATATATTTTTATATATATATAATATACGTATCTAAACATACCCGGTCTTTATCGCTGACTTGATGGTGCCCGTTGACGGTAATGGGGAACTCCGCGAGGCGTGTTTTCTTGCACCTGGCATAGTAGCCCACTGCTGCCGAACTCGGGGACTGTTGGTCTTTGATGTCATGAACGGTGAGGGCACCTGGGTGGTGGCTGTCGTTTCCCCTCCTTGCTGTTTCCCGGGCTCCATCACCTCGCTGGCCTGGTGAGGACACCATTTAAAATTTTTAATTTAATTTTAATTTAACTTAATTCTTTGAAATCGAGGATAATGGTTTAAGCATTTTTTTTTACATCGAGTCCCTATGTGTATGCGGTTTTGCAAATTTGGGCATCTGTTCGCACCGGCACACAATGGCCTACAAAGAGAGAGAGAGAGAGAGAGGGGAGAGAGAGAGAGAGAGAGAGAGAGAGAGAGAGAGAGGGGAGCAAGAGAGAGAGAGAGAGAGAGGAGAGAGGAGGGGAGAGAGAGAGAGAGAGATGGAGAGAGAGAGAGAGAGAGAGAGAGAATCTCGAACTGGAATATTTTAATGAGGGTAAATTTGGGTAAGCCAGAGGCTTCTTTGCACCAGGCCCTCATGGGGAAAAAAGTGTGTGGTGTGTGTGTGTGGTGGTGTGGTGTGTTGTGTGTGGTTTTGTGTGTGTGTGTGTGTGTGGTGGAGAAGAGAGAGAGAGAGAGAGAGAGAGAGAGAGAGAGAGAGAGAGAGAGAGAGAGAGAGAGAAGACAGACAGACAGACAGAGAGCGAGAGAAAAAAATAATTTTGAACAGTTTTTATTTTTCACAGGGAGGAAGAGAGAGAGAGAGAGAGAGGAGAGAGGGAAGAGAGGGGAGAGAGAGAGAGGGGAGGCGAAAAGCGGAGAGAGAGACGAGAGAGAGAGAGAGAAGAGAGAGAGAGAGAGCGAGAGAGAGAGCAGGGTGAGTGAAGGATGGATTTATTTATTTTATTTATTTTTATTTTATTTTTATACCACTTTAAGTCACGAGATTTCTCTGTGTGAAATTTGGGCTGGTCTCCCGGGAGAGCACGTCGCCCAAGAGCAGCGCCCCCTTTTTTTTTTTGCATTGCAACTGTATTTCTTTCCTATCAGAGTGGCTTTTTTTCTAAGAATTTTGCCAAGGACAACTCCCTTGTTGCCGTGGGTTCTTTTACGTGCGCTGCATAATTTTCTGAAAACACGGGACCTGGTTTATCGTCTCATCCGAAAGACCCAGCGCCCAGACCACCCCTCATGGGCTAATGGATGGGGAAAAAGTGGGGTGGTATTGTCAGTGTTTATTGCTGCTGCCCGCTGTAACTACTTCCTCCACCACCACCACCACCCCCACCACCCACCACCACCACTAACACTACTACTACATACTACTACTACTACTACTACACATACTACTACACTACTGCAACACACAGAACCCCCTCCCCCCCCCACAACACATCCACACCCTCCCCCCACACTTACCACATAAAAAAAACAATTTTATACACACATCCACAACCACACCCCCCCCCCAAAAAAAAATCCCCCCCAACCCCCCCTCCCCCCCACTCACACACACAAACAACAATTTTATACACCCATCCACACACACATCCACACCCCTCCCCCCCCACCCCTTACACACACAAACACACAAATTTTATACACACAATACCAGACACACATCCACCCCCCTCCCCCCCCCCCCCACCTTTTCCCCCCCCCCTCCCCCCCACAAACCAATTTTATATTCCCCCACATTCCAACCCACCCTTAAACACCCCCCCCTCCACACACAAAACACAACACACAAATACACACACCCCACCACCACCACCCAAAACACACACACCACAAGAAATTACCATAACAGGAGGTATAGTTGCGCCCATACAAGTTGGTCCAGATCCACCTGACCCCCACACGTAAAACCGTCATTATTAAGGAAATTTCCCCTCAATTTAACCCCAGTGACAAGTGACAGTGGTTAGTTTTTTTAATATTTACAATGTGGCTGGTGTGTTGGTGTGTGGTTGTTGTTTTTATGTTTTGGTTTAGTGAGTGTTGTGTAGTGTATGTGGTGAAGTGTGGTGTGTGGTAGTGTAGTGTATGTGTGTAGTTGTGTGTGGGGTTTTGGTGTGTGAGTGTGTGTGTAGGTTGTGGGGTGTGTTGGAAGGGAAATATCATGTCAATGAAGAACTTAGAGCAAGAGAATGCTGATTTGAATTGCTTGAAAGGGTTTACAGCAGGTTATATTTTCACACGCGTGTTGAAAATTGTTTTCATGGAAGCAAATCTATACGTTACAGTGTGGGTGTGATAGCCTAGTGGTTAGGCCTTTGCGCTCGTGATCTGACGGCTTTAGGATCGAGCCACCTTGGGAGGACCCCGTTTAAAGAGATTTTTTCCTGGAGTTAACTTCAGTAAATGACTCAACCTTCCCCAAATTTCCTTTGGATGAGACTAAAAAACCGAGGGCCCCCGTGTACGAACGCACGCAGAACATATTGCGCAAAAACTACGTTTTCAAACCCGTTCCGGCTTTAATATTAAAATAAACATGAATTTATATAGCGCATGTCCTTGAACAAAACAAATCAAAGCCTTTCATTCCACCTATTCATTCAATAAAGCCATTACATTAATAGAATTTTTTTTTACAATTTCAAATGTATAAAACACACGCTCTCGCACACACGCACGCACACACACACAAAGGTTTACTCTCCGACAGGGTGATGGGATTTGGGCTGTTGAGGGCAGGGACAAAACTGAAATGGAACAAGAGGGGAGAATCTTAGCTTTGAAATAGATAATGTGTCTTGAGGCCGGATTTGAAAGCGTCATAAGAAGGCCTTTGGCGAAGGGAGAGAGGGAGGTCATTCTAGATCAATGGACCAGAAACAGAGAAAGAGCGACGGCCAACGGTGGACTGGTTGAATCTAGGTATTCTTAAGCACAAGGTATCTGCAGCTTTAAGAAGAGTAGGAAATTGTGTGTGTCGGTAGGAACGGTTAACAAAATTGAAAAAAAAACCCGCATGCACACAGGTGTTGTGTTTAGACATCAGCCTTGAAGTTGGAATACAGCTACCTTAATGGTGGTGCAAAAACGATCGCAAATATCTCACCATTGGTGAGACTCGGAGATCTAGCCGAGGAATGACTTTAAAAAAATCCTAAACAAAAACGTGACAGTAATTTCTGGTTGATAAAATATTCCATCCCCCAATAGCGGTTAACGGCTGATTAAATCTTGAATGTGTATTTCAGAGAGAGAGAGAGAGAGAGAGAGAGAGGGGGAGAGAGAGAGAGGAAGAGAGAGAGAGAGAGAGAGACAGACAGACAGACAGAAGAAAACAGGGCAGAAAAAACCCAAAAAGAGGGTTTGGGCAGAGACTCTCGAGAAGAGAGCCATCTGATCTAAAAATGCAAACACAACACAAACAGAAACTGACCCCTCCCTCCCCCTCCAAGACTCCCCAACATAAAAAAACCACAATAAAGCAAAAAAACCCTCACCCAAACTACAAACAAAAAGGACGCACCCAAAACCAATATCAACACTATAAAAAAAAAACTACTCCCAAACTCCCCAACTTGTACCCGTGGTCTCAACAAGGTAATAATGTATCGATTGTCACCCAAAGAATGAAAGCTTTTCGCTGTCGAAGCGAACAGAAGACTAATCAATCATTCTGTTCACCCTGCACACATGCTGCTATCAATCTTGCACCTGAGTCCCCACACAGTTTCACACAGTACACACAGTACAAAAAACACAAGACACACACACACACACAGACCCCACACACACCCCACACAACACACACACACATACACACCAACACACGCACACACACACACACGCATTCAAACTCTACAGACTTTTTACAGGGCAAGAGTCAGAATGCAGTTTCCTCTGCAGATAGCTGCACTCACTCAAACTGTCCACAACCCGTTCTTCATGCAAAATATCTTTAAACAGCAGAACGATGGAATTGTTGGTGCCCGCTCACCACCAATCCACTTTGCTCCTATCCACCATTTCTTATGTTTGGTTTAATACCCCGCCGACCACAGAGGCCATATCAGGAGGGGCCGTCAAAACCCGATATTTAAATCTCCCGTTTAAGTTATGCAACTATTCACATAATTGATGCAAAATTTTAAAACCAACCTTTCCCCCGTTGGGGGTGGCGGGGTGGTGGGTTGGGGGTTGGGGTAGGGTGTCAGAATAAAATAGCATCCCCACTTTCTGGAAATTCTGTGCAAGGAAAAACCCCTTTCCTGTCCCTTTGTTGCTCCTTCTTCCTTTTCTTCCCGTACCCCCCATTGCTTTGTCAGCAAAATCTTCGTCTATTTCTTGCCTCTGGTCCTTCCCATAATATTTTTCCCCCCCAGAAAACTTAAGAGATAAAAATTTCTTCCACACCCGAAGTCGGATGCCTGACCTTTGAAATTGCAGGAAATTAATTAACGCACGCGAGGCACTTTCGCCCCCTATGACAAGCAACACCCGTTGTGTAAAGAACGTTTTACGGAAAAAGAAACCAACTCTTTTGTCGTTCCGTGTCAACGCCCTATAGAAGCCCCAAGGGACAACAACCGGATAAACGGTCACCATGATGTGGAGGCAAAACTCACACGGGGCCTACAACATTTTATCGTGCATTGATTGACCCTCCCTTTCACTTCCCGGGAAGCGTCACTGAAAGACCCGGGCAGTGCGTTGTGAGCAAGCTGACCCTCAGATTCACTCCCTTGGCAGCACGGACTGCTTTCTAGGAGCAACACCTTCAGGTGGGGCCCATCTCCCTGCCCCTTCTGACTGCTTTGACCTTCCATTCCCTGGTCCCTCCCCTTTTTTAATCCTTGTTCCCTACGGTAAATCACAGTCAAAGTCGAATTTTTTTCAGATGGTACAAAATTGAACAAGCAGTGCAGTTGCTGTTTTTCCCTCAAGCCCTCTATCTAAAAGAAAGATAATAATATATATAAATATATATATATATATAATATATATATATAATATATTTATAATAAAAAAATATAATATGCAGACATAGTAAAAACCAATTTAGTGAAACCTTACAAATCAAACAAGAGAATGGTAATTTTATTTTTAAATTTTATTCTTTATATCGAGGAAATGGAATAAGCACTTATTGCTTTTTCTAAATCCTCCCCGTGTGTATGCGGGGATGGGTCGGATGTTAATGTCTGTTCTCCTCCTGTGCTGTCACTCTGCAAGGTCTGCTCGCCCGGCCCCCCTGCCGAAAGATCACCAACGCTATCCAAACAAAACCCGGCAGGGCCACTGGGATACAGCTGGGGAACTGGCAGGCCGCCTGACGCCAAAGTGCACGAACGGTAGGTACACACAGCCAAAGCTGACGCTGATTTACCCCAAACTCTGAGCGCAGCTAAACCAGTCCCGCTTCATGCTTTCATCACGACAATGGGATAATCAAGCACAAGGACGATGCAGAAACTAATACTGGCAGTTTCATCACACCATTAACTGTCCTGTCGGGACCTGTCAGATAAATCGCAAAACCCACCTTCTGGAAACTCTGTGCTAGGAATTCCTTCTTCTTCTCTCCCTCCCTCCTCCCTCTTCTCTCTCTCCTCTCTCTCCCTCTTCTCAACTCTCCCATTCTACTCTCTCCCCTTCTCTCTCTTCTCTCTTCTCTCTATCACACCACACTCTCTGTCTCCGTCCTCCTCTCTCTCCATTTTAATCGTCCCTGCTATAGTAAAAGTATATACCTGATGAAGGGTTAATTTTTATATTTCAATACTTTTTGGACTTTGCCTCGTACTAAGTTTTAATGAGTTTCCATTTCAATATCTTAAATTTTGTGTAAACAAGTATGTGAACCATTGACAATGTGTAGATGTTTATCTTTATGATTATTAAGTTTGGTTGTGTTATTTTTCTTGGCTTTGTTGTAGCTCTTGTTCTTGTTGTTGTTGTTGTCTGTTTTCTCTTTTTACATCTTTTGTTGGGTTTGTTTTTCCTTCTCTTTTGTTTGTTTGTTTGTTTTGGTTAGTGGTTTTTTGGTGGGGGGAAGGGTTGGGTATTCTTAGATTTTCTTTTAATTGCTTGTTTGTAGGGGGGGAGGGTTTTGGGGGGGAGGTTTTGAAAAGGTTATTTCCCTGTTTTTTTTGCGAGACTGTAAAGTAATTGGGTTATTAATTATTAAGATGTATCCCTAACGGGCGGGGACTGGATGTAAAAAAAGCACATTTTGGGGCTTAATTCTTATCCTCGAAATAAAAAGAATTTGTCATTGTCTCTCTCTCTGCTCTCTTTCCATACGGAAAACTGTGGTGTTCATCAATATAGAACTTTCCCAAGGCAAGTATATTTATCTAAAATATCGTCCCGAGATGATATGTGAACAAATCGTTGCAAAGTTTATTGCAAGCACTGAAATTACGACATGACACTAAGTTCCAATTATTTTAACATTGTGACAAAGTAACATATATAATTAAACACTCCAGCATTTTGGTGACACACCTAAGAAACTTTATAATTACGCTGTAATCTCCAGGATGAATATTTTTGAAAATTTCACTACGTTTTCACTGGATGGTCCCAAAACAGCTTTCTATAATTTCTGTTTATATTTTAGTTATTGCTTATTGGTTCCTGTTGTCATACTTTTTTTATAAAATTTGTGTTCAGTTGAAACTGATTTACCCTCCAAGCAAAGTCGTATCCGTTCATAGAGAGCCTTTTTTTGGGTTTGTTTTCATTACGTTAAATGCATCATGTGATTTTTCTTGTATTTATTTGTATTTACAAAAGAAAGTCGTGTATAACCCCCCTTGTCAATAGGCTACATTGGGCAATGACAATAAATTGGTCAAAGCGTCAAAGCGTCTCTCTCTCTCTATTTGTATCTGCCTTATTCCTGTTCTTCCTGTTACCTCCCTCTTGTCTATTTTCGCCATTCTTGGTCCATTCTCCTACCCCCTCCCCCTTCACCCCCTAAAGACTTAAACATGACAATTCTCTCACACGCCAAAGTTGGATACGTGAGCCTGACTTGTCAGGCTCTTAATTAACGGCAGCACAACGCATTTTTTCCCCTCATATGACAGACAGCAATAGTTGCTGCCTGAGAGTTCGATGAACAAGAAGAAGAAGAAGGAAGAAAAGGAGGAAGAAGTTGAGGAGAAGGAGAAGAAGAAGAAGAAGGAGAAGAAGACGAAGAAGAAGAAAGAAGAAGAAGAAGAAGAAGAAGAAGAGAAGAAGAAGAAGAAAAGAACAAGAAGAAGAGGAGGAGGAAAAAGAAGCAGAAAGAAGAGGAAGAAGAAGGGGAATAAGCAGCAGCAGCAGCAGCAGCAGCGCAGCAGCAGCAGCAGCAGCTGCAGCAGCAGCTGCAGCAGCAGCAGAAAGAAGAAGAAGAAGAAGAAGAAGAAGAAGTAGAGAGAAGAAAGAAGAAGAAAGAAGAAGAAAAAAGAAGTGGAAGAAGAAGAAGAAGAAGAAGAAGGGGAAGAAGCAGAAGAAGCAGGAAGAGTTAGAGGAGCAGGAAGAGAGGATAAGAAGAAGAAGAAGGAGGAGGAGCAAGAGGAGAAGAAGGAGAAAAGAAGAAGAAGGAGGAGGAGGAAAGGAAGATGAGAAGAAGAAGATGATGAAGAAGAAAAGATGAAGAAGTTGAAGGCTGCAGAGACTGCAATGACACTTTGTGATCTAAGGAGACCTGGCAGGAGGACGAGCAGCAGTATAATACTCACCATTGACGATGCTGTAGTTCACAGCGTTAGGGACGCCTCTGTCACCGTCTTGGGCTGACACAATTGGTAGAACGATGATGCCTGCACATACACACACACAACACACACACACAAAACACACACACAACGCACGCACGCAGCACGCACGCACGCAACGCACGCAACGCACACAACAACACACGCACGCACACACACACACACACACAACACACACACACACAACACACACACACACACGCACACACACACATACATACATCTACAAAGTATATATTATACATATAACACACACATACACAACTACTCACAAATATCATGAAAGCAAGAAGCACGCGTGCACGCACGCGCGCACGCACGCGCGCAGCACTGCAGAACACACAGTAACACACACAGACGAAACACACTCACACACAGGAGCAACATACACCCTCATTCACTCACTCACTCATCTCCACACCACACACCAAACAAACACACACACACACACACGGCACACAGATCGTCTTTGGTAATACTTACGTACGGACACACACAGACAGACAAAGACACAGACACAGACAGACACAGAACAGACACAGACACAGAGACAGACACAGATACAGGCAGACACAGACACAGACACACACAGACAGACAGAACAGACAGAGATACACACAGACAGACACAGACAGACAGACACACACACACACACACATTATCTCTAATATCACTAAGAGTGAAAAGACGTAAATCAAAAGAACAACAACAACAAAAACACACACACCACACACACACACACACACCAGCAACCCCCCCACCCCCCCCACACACACACACCCACAGACACACCACCGAGTCTAAACACAAACTCACAGCAGTGGCGTTTTCATCCACTTGGGCGATGTAAGGCAGACGCTCGAAGAAGGGAGGCGTGTCTTGCACGTCACGAACAACCACCACGAAGGTGGCGGGTTCGCCGGCACAGTTGACGCTGGGCTCGCTGACGTTGTTGCACAGGCACCCGGCACTGGGACAGGGCGGTGTTCCCCGGTCCTGTCCGATCAGGATGACCATGGTCAGAACACTGACTACTATCAGGATGACCATGGTCAGAACACTGACCTACTATCAGGATGACCATGGTCAGAACAATAACTACTATCAGGATGACCATGGTCAGAACACTGACTACTACAGGATGACCATGGTCAGAACACTGAACTACTATCAGGATGGACCATGGTCAGAACATAATACTATAAGGATGACCATGGTCAGAACAATAACTACTATCGGATGACCATGGTCAGAACAATAACTACTATCATGATGACCATGGTCAGAACACTGACTACTATCAGGATGACCATGGTCAGAACACTGAACTATCAGACTATGACCATGGTCAGAACAATGACTACTATCAGGATGACCATGGTCAGAACAATGACTACTATCAGGATGACCATGGTCAGAACAATAACTACTATCAGGATGACCATGGTCAGAACAATAACTACTATCATGATGACCATGGTCAGAACACTGACTACTATCAGGATGACCATGGTCAGAACAATGACTACTATCAGGATGACCATGGTCAGAACAATAACTACTATCAGGATGACCATGGTCAGAACAATGACTACTATCAGGATGACCATGGTCAGAACAATGACTACTATCAGGATGACCATGGTCAGAACAATGACTACTATCAGGATGACCATGGTCAGAACAATAACTACTATCATGATGACCATGGTCAGAACAATAACTACTATCTGATGACCATGGTCAGAACAATGACCACTAATGATGATACTAGCTGTGATCATGATGACCATGGTGAGAACAATGTATGTTTGACCGTCGTGTCCGACGATGACCTCCAAAACAGCAGAGGAGGCAGCTGCTGTTCGGAAACTGGGCAGAAATTTGATTATAGTGGAGATGCCTTGCCCACAGTACATCCCCACTCTCTCAGCCAAGTGGGCATAAGGACAGTCAGCGTTGGAGATGTTCTCCAAAGGCCAACTAGCCCCCAGGGCTGCAGCACATAAGGACTGTGCGAGTCAAGCCTCCTAGTCAGAGTCATAGTCGATCACTAAAGACTAAGCTGTAAAGTGGAATTCCATGAGTGGGAAAGCCACTGGTCATACAGCCTCTCACCTTGCTGTTGCCCCCAGCGTCAATGGTTTAATCAAGAACTGTGATAAAGCCCAGGTGCTGACGGCGTGTGAGAACAATAACTACTAATGATGATACTAGCTGTGATCATGATGACCATGGTGAGAACAATAACTACTAATAATGATACTAGATGTGATCATGATGACCATGGTCAGAACAATAACTACTAATAATGATACTAGATGTGATCATGATGACCATGGTCAGAACAATAACTACTAATAATGATACTAGATGTGATCATGATGACCATGGTCAGAACAATAACTACTAATAATGATACTAGATGTGATCATGATGACCATGGTCAGAACAATAACTACTAATAATGATACTAGCAGTGATCATGATGACCATGGTCAGAACAATAACTACTAATAATGATACTAGCAGTGATCATGATGACCATGGTCAGAACAATAACTACTATCATGATGACCATGGTCAGAACAATAACTACTAATAATGATACTAGCAGTGATCATGATGACCATGGTCAGAACAATAACTATTAATAATGATGATACTAACAGTGATCATGATGACCATGGTGAGAACAATAACCACTAATGATGATGCTAGCAGTGATCATGATGATCAATGAAGAATTTTCCAAGAAGCGGTTTTGTCCTTTTTTGGTTTTTTTAAAAGCCTGAGGTGTTTTTAAAAAAAATTTATAATATTAAGAAAAAGATAAACATTATGACATGAATGGGTGTGCACACGCGCATGCACAGGCACAGACACAGATACAGATTCACATGCAAGCATACACATACACTCGCCCCCCAATTTCACACGCACGCACGCACGCACGCACGCACGCACGCACGCACGCACGCACGCACGCACGCACGCCCCCTCAACCCCCCAATCACACACACACACACACAAACGTAAACACACAAACACACACCACACACACTCGCCTCCCCCCATCACACACACATACACACACACAGACACACACACACACAAAACTAAAATTTTATGATTATGCTACCAAAGAATACAGACTGGAACCATATTTAATAAACTATGAAAACAAAACCCATAAGAAGACGTATTGTAAATTTCGCACAAGCTCTCACAATTTAATGATAGAGAAAGGGAGGCACCAAAATATATCTAGAGAGGACAGAAAATGTAGATACTGTAACAAAATAGAAGATGAATTTCATTTACTCGATGAATGTATTTTATATGATGAACTCAGAAATAATTTGTTATTAAAAATCAAAACAAAAGACAAAGAACGCAAAAACTGTGTACATAAATTAAGTGACATAATCACAGTTGATATGTATCAAGCAGATATCATCAGATATGTGTATGAGTGTTTTGATAAAAGAGAAAAAGAGAAGTAGAATGCAACATGTTTTTAGTGTACATCACTTTTAGCCAAAATAGATAATAATTATCGTTGTGTCAAATAAGTCTACATGACTTAAATGGCAATAAAATATTCTGAATCTGAATCTGAATCTGAATCTCACACACACACACACACACACACACACACACACACACACACACACACACACACACACACACACACACACACACACACACACACACACACACACACACACACCTATCCTCCCACACACCACCACCACCACCACCACCACCACCACCACCACCACCTACAACAACGACAACAACCACGACTCTTCCACACCACAGGCATCTTACTTTGGCAAAAATCTGGTACTGGTAGTAACTGCGGGTTTCGTAGTCCAGTTCCAAGGCCAGCATGATGTCCCCTTTGTTTTCGTTAGGAATAACGAAGGTTTTGTTGTACCTCTCATCCACCCCCTGCACATTCAACCGCACAACATGCATACCATTATGTTAGAAATATCGACTTTTATTTTTTCCGAAACCTGACCAAACATTTGCTTCTCCCCCCTTCCCGCCCGACCCGGTAAGTAGAAACGCCATGAAAAATGTTAATAGAAGAAATGTTAAGAGTGTGTGTCCATACGTTATAAAAGGTAAAGGTGTTTCATAACCTACGTGGTCGTAGGGGAGCGAGGCATAAGACAGACAGGGTAGGTATTCAGACAGATAAGCCAACATGCAGGCATACAGAAAGACACACAGACACAAAAACATAGTG
>CM054134.1:17719660-17757160 GCA_028751875.1 Rapana venosa
ATGTATGTATGTATGTATGTATGTATGTAGTGTTTGTGTGTGTAAGTGTGTATGTGTAACTCTGTGTGTATGTGTGTATACACACATGTATATAATATTACACATCACGCCAGACTACACTCCACTCCACTCCACACCATACGACACCGCACCACACGACACCAAATCACACCGTAACCATACGACACCACACCACACGACACCACACGACACCACATCACACGACACCACACCACACGACACCACACGACACCACACCACACGACACCACACCACACCACACCCACCGCACCACACCATACCACATCGCACCACATCACACCGTAACCACACCACACTTCACAACACTACACTACACCACACCACAACCACACCACCCCATCCCACCCTGGTCGACCCCACCCCGCCCCACACCACATCACACCCAACCCCCCACACCACACCACAACCAACCCCCCACACCACACCACAACCAACCCCCCACACCACACCACAACGAACCCCCCACACCACACCACAACCAAACCCCCACGCCACACCACAACCAACCCCCCACACCACACCACAACCAAACCCCCACACCACACCACAACCAACCCCCCACACCACAACCACATCACAACCACACCATACCACACCACACCACAACCACACACCCCAACCACACCAAACCACCCCACCTCACCCCAGACCACATCCACACCACAGATACCTACCCTGTCTCTGTCCAGTGCAGCTTTCAAATGGACAGTGACTTTCCAGGAGTTTCCCGTTTTGACTGGACTGGTCAAGGTGACCAGGGCAGCAGTGGCCGCGTTTTCCGTTTGGAAGGTCAGGCTTGGACTGTCCGAGTCTTCGGCAGTAATGTCAAACAGCGAGGTACCTGATAAGAAAGGGGAAAGGTAAAAGGTTAAGGTGTCCCATAACCTATAAGGTCGTAGGAGAGCGAGGCGTCAGAAACCTCAACTTCTCTAGGGCCAGCATATTGAGAGCGGCGTCCATCTCCTCTCTCTCCCTCGCTGCTTTTCTTTCCATGACCCTAAAGAGGGTAGGTACTCATTTACTGCTGGGTGAACTGGGGGAACTGTACTGAAGCCAAGGCGCGAAAACGGTCACCCATCTAACTGGTAACTACGCTCGATGCTGTTTAACCTTGGCTGGGGGAAAGCGAGTGCTCTGACCACTGAGCTATCCCGTCCCCTTAAGAGAGGGTAATGACAATTTGTGTTAGGTCAGTAGCAAGACTCTCAACACACGATGGTGATGATGATGATGATGATGATGAAAATTCTAATATGTGAAACCATGAGATTTTTTAATTTTTTGAGGGAAATGATCATTTCAACGAAATGTCAAATAGCGAGTTACTGCAAAGACAAGGGCGATGGTAATTAAAGGAAAAAGTGTCAAAAAGCCGCAGAACGAAAACAATAATAGTGAAAAAAATTATACATAACAGTTAATTCTGTTTTACAAAAACAAATCCTACATACCCTAATGAGGGTTAAAATCGTGAATGTGTATTTGAAAGAGAGACAGAGAGGGAGAAAAGAGAGAGAGAGAGACAGGGAGAGAGAGAGAGAGAGAGATAGAGAGAGAGAGAGAGACAGGGAGAGAAAAGAGAGAGAGAGAGAGAGAGAGATAGAGAGAGAGAGAGAGAGAGAGAGAGAGAGAGAGAGAGAGGGGAGAGAAAGGGGGGGGGGAGAGTTTTCTTAAAGTAACACACACAACACACAGCACGCACGCACGCACGCGCGCCCACACACACACACACACACACACACACACACACACACACACACACACACACACACACACACACACACGCACTCACGCGCGCACACACACACACACACAGACACACATACACACACACGCGCGCGCGCACTCACGCGCGCACACACAGACACAAACAGACACACACGCACGCACACAAGCACTCACGCGCACACACCATACACAACACACACACACACACACACACCACCACAAACACACACACACACACACACACACGCGCACACCCAAAAACCCACACACACACACCACACACACACACACACACACACACACACACACACACGCACTCCCCGCGCGCACACACACACACACACAGACACACATAACACACACACGCGCGCGCGCACTCACGCGCGCACACACAGACACAAACAGACACACACGCACGCACACAAGCACTCACGCGCACACACCATACACAACACACACACACACACACACACACAACACACACACACACACACACACACACACACACAACAACACCCACACACAAAAAACACACACACCACACACACACCCCCCCACAAACCAACACACCAAACCCACAAAACCCACCAACCACACACACACAAAACCCACACAAACACCCACACACACACACCCCCACACACACCACACACACACAACACACACACACACACACACACAAAACCACACCACACCCAAACACAACAAAACCCCACCACACACACACACCACACAAAACCACACACACAAACACACACACCACACACACACACACACCACACACACACACACCACACACACACGCACGCACGCACACTTACCTGTGGCCGTGTCTTCTGGGAAGAAAACATTACTGGAGGGAGGACCGAACTGGACAAGAGGCGGCTGATTGCTGGACACGGCGACTGACCAACAGAAAAGAGTGCTGGACGTAACACGGCATGCACGCACTGTGCAGCTTACATAGAAGCTTACGCACACACGATATCTCTCTCTCTATTTCTCTATCTCTCTATATCTCTCTCTCTATCTATCTATCTATCTATCTATCTATCTATCTATCTATCTATCTATCTATCTATCTATCTATCTATCTATCTATCTATCTATCTTCTATCTATTTTCTATCTATCTATCTATCTATCTACTCTCTATCTATCTCTCTTTTTCTTTTTCTTCTCTCTCCTCTCTCTATATATATATATATATATAAAATATATAGAGAGAGAGAGAGAGAGAGAGAGAGAGAGATGAGACAGTCAGAGAGAGAAAAGAGAGAGAGAGAGAGAGAGAAGAGAGAGAAGAGGAAGAAGAGAGAGAGAGAGAGAGAGAGAGAAGAGAGAGAGAGAGAGAGAGAGAGAGAGAGAGCGAGAGAGAGAGAGAGAGAGAGAGAGAGAGAGAGAGAGAGAGAGAGAGAGAGAGAGAGAGAGAAGAGAGAGAAAGAGAGAAGTGAGACAGTCAGAAAGAGAGAGACAGATAGACAGACAAACAGACAGAGTCAGAGACAGAGAGACAAAAATAGAGAGACATAGACAGACAGACAGACAGAAAAGGGGAAGGAG
This sequence comes from Rapana venosa, assembly GCA_028751875.1. NCBI lineage: Eukaryota > Metazoa > Mollusca > Gastropoda > Neogastropoda > Muricidae > Rapana > Rapana venosa. The sequence continues at coordinate 17,722,993 of CM054134.1, forward strand.
AGACAAAGACAAAGTCAGAGAAAGAAAGAGAGAGACGGAGAGAGAGAGAGAGAGAGAGAGAGAGAGAGAGAGAGACAGATGAAGATAGAGATGAGAGACAGAGTCAGAGAGAGAAAGAAAGAGACGGTTTGAGAGACAGATATAAATAAATATATATATATAATATATATATTATATAAAATTTTGAGAGATGAGAGAGGAGAGAGAGAGAGGAGAGGAGAGAGAGCGAGCAAGAGAGCGAGAGAGAGATAGAGATAGAGAGAGAGAAATTAAATCAAATTAAACATGAAATCTAAATGTAGATATATTTCTTTTTAAATGTATTTCCATATCAAGCTTTAGATTAAGTTCGACATCACGTGAACTTAAAATAAATTGTCTGTACATTTGATATCTGTCACTGCTTTGTATATAATTACTCCACTGCTGCCATCTACAGTCAATTAATCTTTGTCTAAAACCGTGAAAAACACTGAATAAACTACCTATAGTTTCCGACACCTTGATTGAGCCAAACAAACCCAAATCCAAGTTCACATAAACAGGTACGTATTTGTGTAGCCCAGTTGTTTTTCCCAATAACATCTAGATCATAAAGCATATTGTAAGATTAACAAGGTAGTCTGCTCTCATCCATGTGCAGAATCTTAATCCAATATCTAATGCATCTTATGGCAAAATTAACAGAGAACGGATATCTTTTAGTTTCACTATAAACAAGATCACTAGGTGTACGTCCTTTGTTTTACATCTATCTAAGCCTAAATTCTGCTTTAAATAAAGAGGTGCACTGATTCATAATGTGTAACAGCTGCATCCAGACCCCAAATTTCAGTACCATATAACGCAATGGGTTGTATTTGTGCATCACATATATTAATGAGCAAATCAAAGTAGTTATTATTCAATGATAGTAATTTTTTTCCCAATCGAATAACAAGCTTCGTTTAACTCGACCTACCAGATCTTTACATGCAGTTGTAAAACTAAGCTTTGTAGAAAAACATATTCCTAAGTATTTATATACATTAATCACAGGCATGACTTTTCCATTGTACAACCATTATTCATGAGCAACTAAATAACCCCTTTTTCTGAATACAGCGATATTTGTTCAGATTAACCGTAAGATCAAGCAATGTTGCAGCACTACTTAGGCTATTTAATTGCTTTTGTAATCCTATAACTGTTTCAAATAGCAGGCAAACATCCTCAGCAAGCAGAGAAATAAACAATTCTGTGAAATCTTGGGGAAAAGTGCATCATGTTTACCACTATCAATGACTTCTCTGGCTAACTATGGACTAAAAAGATAAAACAAAGGGCTACATACATTGCCCTGTTTAACACCAGAGGTACAGCATATATTATGTCAGTCAGCTTAAGTCTGCATTTTATTCTGCTTTTGACATTCTGATACATGGTTCTCAAACATCGTAATAATTTGCCTTTTACATCATTTTACAGGAGAATAGGCCATAACAAGTTTCGACTAACAGAATCAAATGCTTTTTCTAAGTTTCTAAGTTAACAAATTAATGCTACATAGAGCTTACAGTTATGAGCAAACTGTTACCGTACAAACGCAAGCCGAGTAAACATATGATCTATAATGGAGTATAATCTCTTAAAACCAGTTTGGTGCTCACGCGCATATCATTTTTCATAACCCATTCCTGTAACCTATTATTAATGATAGTACTATACAACTTTCTACTTATGTCACTTAGAGAAATCCCCCTGTAGTTATGAGGGTTATTAATATCGCCCTTTCAGTATAATGTTAGAATTATAAATTCAGCCTAGTTATTATGGAAAAACAATCATGAAATATTTTGTTAAAAAAACTGAAAAGGAAAGCCACAACTTTTTCACCTCCTTTTAAAACAAAATTATCGGATGATTTGATCATGATCAAATGCTTCATCATTTTAAAGTTTTTTAAGCGCTAATAAAATTTCATCTTTAGATAAAAGATGATCAAAATCCTCCTCAGTGTCTTCATTGTCATCATGAGTATTCATGGGGTTGTCTAATGAGTCTTTCTCCAACAGGGTTTTGAAATGTTGGAGAGAGAGAGAGAGAGAGAGAGAGAGAGAGAGAGAGAGAGAAGGAGAGACCAACAGACAGACACAGACAGACAGACAGACAGACAGACAGACTGACAGACACACAGACACAGACAGACAGACACAGACTGACAGACAGACAGATACAGACAGACTGACAGACAGACAGAGACAAACAGACAGACAGACAAACAGACAGAAAGACAGAGAGACTCACCAAAAGTGCAAATACTAATGCTCGAGAAAAACAGCAGCCAGAGATTTTCCATGACGTCAAGTAGGAAATGCTGTCTACGTCACCAAATGCTGGGTGCTTTCTTCACTGCCCAGTTTTCGCTGTCGTCATCAGGTTTCCCGTTAGCGTGATATATTGTCACAAATTATGTCAGCTGGGATGTTTTCGTCACCTGAACACAAATGAAAACAGTAGTAAGTAGTGCTTTTTAGTGCTCGCACGCTGATGAGAGCGAGAGAGAGAGGAGGAATATCGTTTGAACGCACACATAATAATATGTGCAAGCCCCATTGAAGATGTACAACCAGGAAGAGGAGGAGGACAAGGAGGAAGAGGAAGAGGAGGAGGCGGAGGAGGCGGAGGAGGAGGCAGAACAGAGTTGGGGAAGTACAAAAAAAAACCCCAAATAAAAAAGAAAGAAAAATACAAAAGGAGGAGGAAGACAATATCAAATACATGTTCAAAAACAACAGTAAGAAGATAATGCCAAATGAAAATGACTACCCCCCAAAAAAAAAAAAAAACCCCCCAAAAAAACTAAATAAAAGCACGCACCCCCCACTTAAAAACACTTAAACCGAATAACCCTGCCCCCCCAACCAACAACTACAAACAAACGAACAAACAAAACAAACCCAACAACAACTAAACAAGAAACAACAAGAACGACAACAAAGACAACAGCAACAACCCCTCCCCCCAACAACAATATCAACCACCACTGAACAATGAAGTAGCCGTGAAATTCGGGCCTGTTTTTCCTGGGAAGAATGCGTCGCTACAAGCAGCGCCACACGGTTTATATGAAAATTTCCCGTCTATAAGTATATTTTTCTCCACGAGAAGGGCTTTTTTTTCTTCTAAAAACGGAAATTTGCCAGGAAAAACTCGTGGGTTCTTTTACGAGCGCTAACAGTATGCTACACATTTGACTTCAGTTTATCGTTTCATTCAAAAGGCTAGCACCCAGACCACAGCTAAAGGTCTAGTATCATGTGATGAAAAAATCTGAGTTTAAATAGGGATCGAACCCGTGACTTGTTGCTGTCCAGATGGACGTGTCCCCTTTAGATCACCGACCCGCTATTCCATTTAAGATTTGATTTTAACTATTTAATGTATTTATCAGGATCAGGTACCAATAAACATCCTGAGAGACAACAACCCCCCACAGAATCATTTCATGTTGTTTATAGCCCCACCCACCCCAAAGGCCAAATTAGGACTGTCACCTTATTCAATTTCAGCAACTCCCATAACATTCACCTCAACTTCAACATCAATAACCATCTAATCCACTCAAACAGTCAATACCTTAAGTCAAGCTGAAGAAAATGGAAGTGACAAAGTACCCACATGATTTCTTTGCATAAGGCCAATACAACCAGGCTGTGCTGAGAACGCCAGCCATTCTGCGTAATTTATCACCCCCAGGTTACCAAAAAAGCATAAAAAGGATAGTAAATACTTCAATGTACCAAAAAAACCCCTACATGGGCAAATAAGACCGCAAAATGGACATCCTGCGCCTATCAGAATGCCTGCAATATTCCTACCTGGTCGTCAGAACAAGACAGTACAGGCAAAGTGTGCAAGCGTTTGGAAAGAAACAAAGTGATCAAATTTGCTTTTTAAAAAAAGGCAAGAAAATGGACCGGCAAGGCAAAACATTCAACAAGAATCGGAAAGGACAGAAAAATAAAGATAAGAAGCAGAAATAAAGACAATGATGGAAAAAAGCGGGAATTTCCAGCACAGAATTTCCAGAAGGTAAAAATGAAATCTTTCCTGAGAGAGCCCCCTCTCTCTCTGTATCCCCACGGGAGAAAAAAACAAGCACGAAAAAAACAACAACAACAACAAACAACAACAACATTAACAACAACAAACAACAAAACAAAACCCACAACAACAACAACACAACACAACAAACAACAACAACAACAACAACAACAACACGCACGAAGAAGTAGCACAACACAACCAACAAAGCAAGCAAGCCATCAAATAATAGCGAAACAGCATAGCTCCAAGCCCAAATAATGCAATAAGTACTAGTCAAGTTTATATATGTCAACCCAGTCCAATGAGTAAAACAATTCTTCACATGCAGTATTATTAAAAAACCACAAACAGCAAACAGGATTTCACACACACCCTCTTGTTTACTCCCCCCCACCTCCCAACCAACCAACATTCACACACAAAACCATCCAGTGCACTTCCTTTTTGTCCCCCTCCCCCATGCCCCCTTCCCTCCCCCCTCCCCCCTTTTCACCAGGTTTTCAGTATGACAGAGGGGACATTGTTGTGTGATGGTGAAATATTTGCTGGACTAAGTAAATAGCTTCAAGGTTTTGACATTCTTCATGTTCAGGTTCCCACAGGATCACACACACACACACAATGACCTATTCATTTCAGCAGAAATTCACACTATACAGGCGCACAGTGCACACGTACGCATGTACACACTCACATGCACACAGATACACACAGACACAGACACACACACACACGCATAGACACTCAGACACACAAACACACAGGCACATACAGACACACACCAGAGATACAGACAGACAGACAGACAGACAGACACACACACACACACAATATATATATATATATATATATATATATATATATATATATAATATATATATATATAATATATATAAATATATATATATAGGAGAAGAGAGAGAGAGAGAGAGAGAGAGAGAGAGAGAGAGAGATGTTCTGCGTGCGTTCGCACACGGGGCCTCGGTTTTAGTCTCATTCGAAGGACTTTTGGGGAGAGTGGAGTCTGCACTGATGTTAACTCCAGGGGAAAAATCCCCTTGAACGGGAATCGAAACCCGGGTCGTCAGATTGCGAGCGCAATATTCCCCCTTAGTGAAGAAAGAGAGCGTACAAAAATGTCTTTCTTAAGAGTGGAAGGTAGATAATAACAAGTTCTTCAAAAATACCCCCCTCCCCCACCCCGAAAAAAGCACAATTATCAACAGTATGCAATTTTACTAAAACCAAGAATCACAGAAAACACGATCAATATATTACCCATCTAACCCCCCCCCCCCCTCCCAACAAAAATCAGTCTAAAGGCTAACCCATGCTTGCAATTGGATGGACAGATTAATTAATCAAAGCACTCATCAGATGACAATTAACCCACAGATGGACGACTGACGTGACAGATGCCCAGACTACACTGACTGGACATTGATGCGCTCCTGCTCAGCTGTTGAACTTAGGATGAGCAGACACGCTAAATGGCGCTCAGTCAATTGATCTTTTGTGTGTGTGTGTGTGTGTGTGTTTTATTTCTTTGTTCTTTTATATCGAGGATAATGGAATACGCACTCATGTGCTTTTTTACATCTAGTCCCCGTGTGTATGCGGTTTTGTCAATTTTGTCATCTGTTCCCACCGGCACACAATGGCCTACTCTTCCGAAAAGCGGAACAGGATTTAACGTGTGCGCAAGATGTTCTGCATACGTTCGAACACGGGGCCTCGGTTTATAGTCTCATCCGAAGGACTTTGACATTCAGTTCGATTTTTTTGTCAAACTGGGAAGAAAGGGCAAGGCTGGGAATCGAACCCACAACCTCACGGATTACTTGTTGGCAGGCGAACATCTTAACCATCCTGCCACCGTCCTTCCATATGTGTGTGTGTGTGTTCCTGGGCTAGAGTTTCCAGTTTTAACCAATGGTGAGATTTTGCGTACGCGACCATTTTTGTCCCACCATGAATGATGCCGCATTCTGACTTCGGGGACATAAATTGATAAAAAAAAAACCCCAAAATTTTGCCGAGGCTTGCTAGTGTTTGAGTTATAAGCTAATTCAAAGACATGATGACAGTTCTTGTGGGGGACGGGACAGCCTAGTGGTTAGAACATTGCGCTCGCAATCTGACGACCCGGGTTCGATTCCCGTTTAAGGGGATATTTTCCCTTGGAGTTAACATCAGTGCCAACTCTACTCTCCACAAAAGTCCTTCGGATGAGACTATAAACCGAGGTCCTGCGTGCGAACGCACGCAGAATATCTTGCGCACACGTTAAAACCCGTTCCGCTTTTCGTAAGAGTAGGCCATTGTGTGCCGGTGGGAACGGATGACAACATTTACAAAACTGCATACACACGGGAACTAGGTGTAAAAAAGCACATAGTTGCTTATTCCATTATCCTCGATATAAAAGAATAAAAAGAATAAACTATTGTACTTATGGAAGATACCGCTTTCGCGTTTTCTGAGTTCGTATCTGCACTTGCAGAGGTTCAAAAAGCATAAATATGTTTACAGGATAAGCGTACTGCACGCACGCTCACATACAGAGAGAAAGAGAGAAAGAGAGAAAGAGAGAAAGAGAGAGAGAGAAGAGAGAGAGAGAGAGAGAGGAGAGAGAAAAGAGAGAGAGAGAGAGAGAGAGAGAGAGGGGGAGAGAGAGAGAGAAAAGAAAGAGAGAGAATGCACATGTGAATGCGAATACAAGAGTTAATTTCAGTATAGGTCTTGGTCCCTCGTGAAGGGGCGATGTGTGAATATAATCAACATTCCAAAACATACTGCATAGAAAACTTTTGAAAACTACAAATAGTATTTCTAATTTTGAAAAGCCTACAAATAATTTGAGAGAGAGAGCGAGAGAGAGCGAGAGAGAGATAGAGATAGAGATAGATAGATAGATAGATAGAAGAGAAGAGAGAGAGAGAAGAGAGAGAGAGAGAGAAAAGAGAGAGAGAGAGAGAGAGAGAGAGAAAAGAGAGAAACGATAACTATGTATTTTACTTTTTCATTTTTGAGAGAGAGTGAGAGAGGGAGAACGAATTTTTTTTTCATTTTTGAGAGAGAGATATAGATAGAGAGAGAGAAGTAGGTGTTTGGGTCATGTCTGCAAATAGAATGAACAGATTAAGGTTAATAGGGATCAGTAGGAGATATCGACCAAGCGACCTTCCGAGAGATGCATTCGGTTATCGAACCTGATTAAAGTACATGCACAGTGTGATTAGCGAAAAGACCGTGGGAATTCTTTTTCCCACGTTATTATTTTCCCCATATCATCATCATCATCATCATCATCATCATCATCATCATCATCATCATCATCATCATCGTCATCATCATCATCATCATCATCCTGGTTGTTTTTGTATTTACATGCCATCTGGCTTACATAGTGAACAGGAAATATACAGGTTATATAGGTCTTGAACATCTGGACTGGCCGAAACTGTCCAACAGGGAACAGTACAAGGAGGGAGACGAAGAGGCAGACAGAAAACAAAACGATTAGAAGACAACACCAGAGAGTGGATTGGCCTTGAATGGAACGATTTGCTACGGAAAGCACAAGACCACAGGGAGTGGAGGAAGCTGGATGCAGAAAGCTTCAGTGGTTCTCCCCTGTCTACAAGGAGTATGGAATAGGTGAAGGTGAAGTAATATATTATGAAGAAAGGCCGCATAAGATAAGATTTTCAGTGCAATGCAGGCACATTAGCTGTAACAAAACATTCATATTATGTCAGAGACTGCTAAGATAGAAAGTCTCGACTGTGAGGAAGGAGTGATTTCGTTTCTAAGTTTCAATGGTTTCGTGATGTACACAACAACTTTGAAAGCTCACTTCTTTGCATTGTTGTTAGACAACACCTATAACTCAAATATTGACAGCATTTGTGTATTTTCGTAGGCATATTTATCCCTCCCTCCAAAAACCTGAAAAGTGTACAAACACACACACACATTCACACACACAACACACACACACATACACACACACACACACACACACACACACCATAATAATTATATTCCAATATCCACTTCAGCTTCAATTTTTCTCACACATCTAAGCAAACACTCAAGCTAGACAAAATTCATGTTCACAAGTTGTCGAAGTATTTGTAAATCCCACTTGCGAGAGAAACGTAATGGTGTAGAATGTCTCTTCCTGCTTCATGTCGTGACTTTAACCAGACCACAAAACTTGACAAACAAAGCAAGTAGGCCGGGTCAGCTGTAGTGCCAAGAAAAAGAGGCCCAGCAAGGGTGCAGAACGTCCGGAGTTTAAATTGTAACTGCGGCTTTCTCTTTGACTCATATGAACTTGTCCCGACCCAAAAGCTTTCTGTTATCGATAATTATAAGCTAAGGTTCAAAGCTGGTTGTGAAATCTTCAGTGGTGCCCCGACGGTCTACGAGAGTACGGTATAGGTGAAGGTGGTGGATGAAGTATCGAGGCTTACATTAGAATGTTAGTTATGATGTAAGAGGGCTTGTTGAGATTATCTTCGACCATGACAAGCTCTTAGCATAATTAATATATCTACCTGTATCATCCTTTAAAAAAGAAAAACAAATATCGTCTAAAATCGGAGTGTGGCTGCCTCTGTAGCGAAGTGCTTGAAAAGGACCCTTCACGCAGATTTCTCATCCAGAACATACTTGCGTCTATCGACCATGATAAGCTCTTGGCATATAACTACCTGCTCTATCCTTTAAAGGAGGAAAAAAATCGTCTGAACTCAGAGTATGGCTGCCTATGTGGCAAGGCATTAGAAAAAGGGTCTTTCACGCAGACTTCTCAACCAATATGTACTTTCCAGTCTGAGAGTGTTCTCGGGATTTAAAACCCACGACTTCAGAACCGGCTACAAACAAGATTAAAAGTTTGTCACCGTAACCACTCAGCTCTCAACACCCCCACCCCTCTCTCCCCGTCCCTTGCGTGTTTAGCGTTATCTAAGGCCAGAGTGGCAGTTAGGGGGTTAAACGGTGTTAACTTCTCCTTTGTTATGGACCTGCGACAGAGAGATCGACTTGCTGTACAGGGGGTACAGTGTGTTTCTCTCTGACAGATTGATCACTGACACACTGCAGTAACAGAGCCAAGAACACCACAGAGCTGGTCTGGATAGTGGAGGGGAGGGGAATTCCAAAGGGTGTGACCCAGTGCAAAGGGTTTGTCAGTTATTGTTGGTGTGTGTGTGTGTCTCTGTCTATATGTGTGTGTGTTCGTATCTATCTATCTATCTATCTATCTATCTATCTATCTATCTATCTATCTATCTATCTATCTATCTATCTATCTATCTATCTATCTACCTATCTATCTATCTATCTATCTACCTACCTACCTACCTACCTATCTATCTATCTATCTATCTATCTATCTATCTATCTATCTATCTATCTATCTATCTATCTATCTATCTATCTACCTAATAATAATAATAATAATATATGGAATTTATATAGCGCTGAATCTTGTAAAAAAAAACCCCAAACAAATCGAAGCGCTTGCACTCAATCATTTACAGGCATGCAACTCTCCTTAAACATAATGAACAACAGATTTCAAAACCATGCGCGCGCACGCATGCACGCACACACACGCACACACACACACACACACACACACACACACACACACACACACACACACACACACACACACACACACACACACTCGGAACAACACTTAGAAGGTGAAAGATGCTGTTGAAAATTAGGGACAGATATTTGGGGGAAAGTCTCAGGTAGGAAATAAGTGTGTTTTGAGGCTGGATTTGAAGGTATCAAGTGAAGGCTTTTGGCGAAGTGAAAGAGGGAGGTCATTCCAGGTGGATGGACCAGAAACAGAGAAGGAGCGGCGGCCAACAGTGGTTTGTTTGAATCTGGGTGTTCGAAAGCACAAAGTATCTGCGGCTGAACGAAGGGAACGGGATGGAGTGTACAGATGAAGACAGTTACAGAGATAAGGGGGTGCAGATTTGTGGAGACATTTGAAACAGAGGGTATTGATTTTATACTCCAGTCTTTGTGAGACAGGCAGCCAGTGAAGAGATCGCAGAAGAGGAGTGATGTGTTCAGATTTTTTCTTTCTTAGACAGTCGAGTGCAGAGTTTTGTATGCGTTGAAGAGAGTGGATAGATGATGCTGGTAGGCCAGCCAAAAGAGAATTACAGTAGTCTAAACGTGAAAGAATGAGAGATGTGACAAGCTTGGAAGTTGCATCAGTGGACAGATACTTGCGAATCGCGCTTATGCGCCGTAATATTGATAGTAGCAAGACTGGCAGGTCTGGGTGATGAATTTTTTCATAGAGAGTGTGTTGTCAAGAACTACTCCTAAATACTTCACAGAGTTGGACAAAGGAACTGACGTATGCCGAATTCTATTGAAGTTTTTGTGGTAGAGGAAAGTTTATGTTGGGTCCCTATAAGCATGGCTTCGGTTTATCGGCATTAAGTTGTAACTTGTTCTGAGTCATCCAGTTTTGAATGTCTTGAAGGCAGTAGGACATATTTGTCAGGAGGGAAGGCAAGTTTTCAACAGTATCACTGCACTGAAGCTGAGTATCATCGGCATAGAAATGATGATCAATATGGTGGTTGTTTATTTTATGTGAGAGTGGAGCAGTGTAGAGAGTAAAGAGAACAGGGCCCAGGACTGATCCCTGCGGGACTCCACATTCCATTTTGACAGGTTTTGATTGAATTTTGTTTACAATAACTTTCTGGAACCTGTCTGTGAGGTATGAAGTAAACCAGGTGAGGGCTGTGCCGTTAATACCAAACGTATTTTGGAGGCGAGAAAGAAGAATTGAGTGATCTATGGTATCAAAGGCTGCAGATAAGTCAAGAAGAGTGAGGAGGGAGATTTTTCCTACATCAGAAGCAAGTAGAAGTGTATCTAAAGTGTGGACTAGGGTGGTTTCGGTGCTGTGGTTGGGGCGATAGGCAGATTGAAAAGTGGGAAGGAGATCATTGGAATGAAGGTGACTGTTGAGCTGTTTGAGAACGACTTTTTCTAGTACTTTTGAGACAAAGGGTAAGTTTGAGACAGGCCTATAATTCTTCAGAATGTTGGGATCGAGGTCGTGCTTTTTCAGTAGAGGTGTGACTATTGCTGTTTTAAGAGCTGGTGGAAAATTTCCTGACACAAGAGATGAGTTTACTATTTTAGTGATAATAGGTACAAGTTGTGGAAGGCATTGTGAGAAAACAGGAGCAGGTATGGGATCAAGGTCGCATGCTTTTATAGTCTTTCTATCTACCTACTATTTAACATCAACTGTGTGCTTGAAGAAAGGGTGGTGCCCAGCAGAATTGTGGGTTTTTATCAAGACAATTATATATATATATATATATATATATATATATGCCATGCCAAGGCCTACACTTGAATATTGTCATGCTTTAAAATGGTGGGATTATTTTTAGTCAGGACAATCTCTTAGTATAATAACAAAGAATACTCCGCTTTAAAAACGAAAGAAAAATCTCTGAAGTCGGAGTATGGCATCTTCTATGACGAGTTACTTGAAAACAGTCTTACACGCAAACTTCTCATCTTAGTGTGTACTTACACAGTCTCACAGTGATTCCCAAGTAGGATGAGTGAGACGAAGGTCGTAGTCTGGGTGACATCCAGGGTGTAAAAGCTGGGGAACGCACAACAGCAATAACGACGACGACAACACAAACAATGCCAATGTAGCTTGATGGATTTCCTGGAGAGAGGATAAATAGCAGCTCATTTTCTTTGCCTCGCTAATATCTCGTGTATAAATCATGCATAGTGTAACCATTTATCTCAGTTGAGATTAGCCCCTCCTAAGCATGTGCATGTTCATGGTCATAACAGGTACAGATTTCCTAGCTCAGTAGTTGCATCTGATTGCAAAGGAGAGATAACAAGCATTTTCTTTCGGGGAGTTATGTGAGAGCATAATATATCATCAAGAAAGAAGACCTGCGTGGGTGGATCTGATAACTTAAAAAGACCCTCGCTCCCTTTATCCCAAACCAAAAAAAACAAGAGAAAAAAATGCACTTAAACTAGAACTTTTCTGTATTGATTATTATGAATTTTGTTGCCAGATACGTTTATAAACCGTACAATTCATACCAGCAATCATGAAGATATGTAAATATATAAACGTATGTGTTAAAAAATAAACAAGAACTACAGCCTAAAAGGTGAATGAGGTTCTTTCTTTTATCTTTAATGTGTCGTGGTTGAAAATAAAGTTTTTGAGGTTCAAACAGGGATCGCACTCGCGACATCTTGCTTTCTAGAAACGGATTGTACAAATTATGACGGACGCTATAGCCGAGTGTTTAAGATCGCTCGATTTCAATCCCATGGGCCCATCAAATCGTGGGTTCGAATATCGGCGGTGTGTGGTGGATTAAGGGAGTGGGGATTTTTACAACCTCCCAGGTCAACTTCAAGTGCAGATCTACCAGCACCGTAACTCCTTTAGTGTATGTACACATGCAGAAGATCAAATATACACGTTAAAGATCCCGTAATTCATGTCAGCGTTCGGTGGCTACGAACTCACAAACATACTCAGCTAGCATACATATCCAGATTCGGTTAGGCGGGTATCTTTATAGTTGGGCTAAAACGGCCGAATAAGCAAAAATCTCACCATCGGTGAACCTCGGAGCTCTAGCCGAGGAACGAAAAAAATAATACACCAAAAATAACAACAACAACAACAACAACAACCAAGTTATGCAGAGATGCGCTGAGTTACGGAACTTCACTAACAGATCAGATGCACAGACACGTACTGTCACAGTCAGCAAAGACTTGGGAGAAAATCAGATAAAAATACCTTTCTTTTTGTCGAGAGCTGACTGTGCACTGTGCTGTGCTGTTCTGGTTTTATGGTTAGTTTTGTTGGGTATGGGGCTATTACCATACACGCTTCGATGTCTGATGTCTTGTGGTTTAGAGTGGAACTTCAAAATGTGAAAGGAGATTTATGGACTTCACTCTGAGGATAGCGAGTAGATGGAAGGAGGGAGTTAGGAAAGAGAATTTGAACCCCTGCAACACACACACACACACACACATACATCACTTACCTATTGTTATTACTATAAATGACAGGCTGATCACTTGCAATTTGTCAAAGGATAAAATTCCTAAATTTAATTATCATAATGCTAATTGGAAGGAGTTTCACAGTATTCTCTCCAGATGTAATCTGACGAATTTTTAGGTAGTAACGTAGATAAAGCATATGCCAAATTTGTTGAAACTGTTTTAAATGCAGCACATAAATCCATTTCAAAATGCCATTTAGTGAAGTCAAATAAACGTTTTGGCAATGTTTGGTGGAATGAATCATGTGAAATAGCAAGGCTAAACAAAAAGAAATCATTTAATATTTATCTTAAAGATGGGAACAACGTTAGGAAAGAGATGGAAATGAAAAAGGCAAAAAATTATTGCAATAAAGTAATAGCACAAGCTAAGCTTCAGCACTGGTCTACTTTCTGTAAAGATGGTATATTAAGCTCAAAAGATCAGCAAAAAGTTTGGAAAAAACTGAAAGAGATGAAACAGGGTGTAAATCTACCTAACTATCCTATTAAATTAGACAACGAATTCCCAACTCCACTTGAAAAGGCTGAAGCTTTTGTAGAAATGGTTTCTGAGACGAGTTGTTCAGAAGGGTTATCTGAAGAAGACATTATTTATATATGAAAAAGAAGCTTTCTTAGAAAAATACAAAGATCCTCCAGAAGATAAAGAACATTACACAAATGCTTCCATTACTTTTCAAGAAGTAAAGGATGCCATTTCTACTCTTAGCTCCAATAAATATTCAGTGGGTCTTGATGCTATGTCTAATGAAATGATAAAACACCTGCCTGATAATTTTATTATATTTCTTCATAAATATTTCCAAAAAATGTTGGTCAGAGGGAACAATCCCATCCTTATGGAAGCAGTCTGTAATTGTACCTATCTGTAAACAAGGTAAACATAAATAAGATATAAACAGTTATAGGACTATTTCACTGACCTCCTATGTGGGAAAGTTGATGGAAAAAATAATATTAAACAGGCTTATTCATTACTGTGAAAAAAGGAATATCATTCCAGTAGCCCAAGCATGTTTTAGAAAAAATAGATCAACAATAGATCACCTTATTAAACTTACCACTCACGTGAAACATCAATTTGCCAAAAGAAAAAATGTACTTGTTACTTTCTTTGATATCAGGAAAGCCTATGATCAGGTATGGCATGTACGATTGCTTCAAAAGCTTAAACAGATTGGTCTGTCTGGATGCATGTACAATTATTTTAAAACGTTTTTGAGTAATAGATCTATTCAAACAAAAATTGGAAATGCATATTCCAATCCAAGATTGATAGATATGGGGATCCCCCAAGGATCAGTAGTGGCACCTATACTCTTTAATATCTTAACATATGATCTTCCCAATATAGTATCCAACAATATTGAATTGGTTCAATATGCAGATGATTTATGCATATGGATGAAAGTAACCATGAAAAGGCACACGCCAATAAGACCTCTTAACTATATTAGAAAGGTTTATCAAAATGAGTTAAATAAGATATAAATTTATGAAAGAAAATGGATTAATACTATCTCCTGACAAATTCCATATGATGCTTTTCACACACTGGCTACAATCCACAGGCACTGCCCTCCTTTAAAAATAGGAGATTCTGTTTTAGAATATAAAGAAAATTTAAAATTTCTAGGGTTATTTCTCACCACAAAACTTTCATGGAATAATCACATTGAATATGTCCTGACCAAAGCTAGAAAAAGTCTTAATTTGCTAAAAAATGGTGAGCAAGCAATACTGGGGCCAAGATATGTCATCTCTTATCCATTTAGCAACAGCACTTGTTCGATCTAGATTAACTTATGCACAGGAAATTTTTTTCTCTGCTCCTAAATATTTGCTAAGAAAAATGCAGAGTGTAGACAGTAAGTCATTCAAGTTGGCAATTGGTGTTCCTGTACACGCATCAACTTTAAAAATGTATGCTGAAAGAAATATCCTACCTTTTGAAGAACAAATTAAGCTTGCCTCGGCAAAGTATATTTTAAGGAGTTCGACAATTCAGAATTCTAATATTAAAGAACTTCATTTAAAATCGGATGTAGATTTTCCTAAAAGGGCTAAATCCATACAATCACTGACAACAATCAGTCCTTACACCTCTGATCTGTTCACATCTTTAGGAATGAATGTCAGAAATGTAGCATCTCGCCCAGTTTTCTCCACAATTCCAAAGTGGGAATTAAACAGGGCTGAGTTTGACATTGATTATTCTAATATCAAAAAAGAAGAAAGTCCTGCTGTTGCTGCAATAGCTAGAGCTCACATTGATGAAACATATAGTGGTTATTTTAAAGTTTTTACTGATGGTTCGGTAGTCGACTGTGGGAATGCTGGATCTGCTTTTGTAGTTCCTGCATTAAAGATAGAAAAATCTTATCATTTATGCAAAGATTTTTCAATCTTTACTGCGGAACTTATAGCTATATTAATGGCCTTAAATTTTTTATATATTAAATCTGCATATCAATATATTTAAGGTGCTGTTTTGTATCGATTCTAAGTCGGTTTTGCAAGCATTAAAAGCATTTAATACTAAGGTAAGAGGGGAATTAATCATTGAAATTTGTCACCTTATTCATTTTCTTTCCCTACGAGGTACCTCCCTTGCCTTTTGCTGGATTCCGTCACATTGTGGAATCCACGGTAATGAGAAAGCTGACCAGTTAGCCAAAGCTGCTGCCATGGACTCGGACTCTGAAGTTACAGCACCTCTGAACCTTCCACTCAGTCTTCAGGAGGGCATACTCCTGCTGAAAAAAGCTTCTTGGAACCGTGTCAACAGCCAACGAAAGTATTCTTTACGTGAACATTCATTAAGTGTCAGAGTGTGTCATTTTCATAACAGACTGTTGGGAAGTATGATCTACAGGTTCAGATTGGATGCATTTAGGACTAAATTTTGTAAACAGATAACTTGTCTATGTTGTTCTGACTTATCACCTAAGCATGTCATTCTTCATTGTGAACTACTTCGACCATATTTTTTCTGGTACAGTTGTGGATAAGATATCAAATATGTCATTTAAACATTTATTAGCCGATAATGTGGTTATGTTGGAGATAGTTGTTTAGTTAGAAGCCCTGTTGGCAAACTTTTGTAATTGTTCTTGCTGCAGTTTAAGCTGTTCAATGCCTCCCCCTCACCCCACCCTCATCCCCGTCCCACCCATAATTTCTTTGTATTTTTTCTTTTATCTCGTGCACAGACACTAATAGGTAAACACACACACACACATACAAACACACACGCACACACACACACACACACACACACACACACACACACACACACACACACGTTCTCTATATATTGTAACACTATCTTTTGTCTAATATCACCTTGAGTGAACAGACGTTAAATTAAAGAAAGTACACACACACACACACACACACACACACCACAACACACACACACACACACACACACACACACACACACACACACAACCACATATATACATAGACGCTCGCGCACACACACACACAAACACACACACACACACACACACACACACACACACACACACACACACACACACACACACACACACACAGCACCACACGTGCACGCCATACTCACATAGACACAGACAAAACACACACATAACCGAATTTAAGAGAAAATGACACACAGACAACACACACACACAGACACACGCACGCACACACACATACACTCAGGTACATATTCCCACGCATGTTTGATCCATGAATTCCTCCTCTTCCTTTTCTGCCTGTTTACACACACCTTCGTTTCTCACAGAATCAAACCACTAGACCATCACCTCTTCACTGTAGCTGGTCCACACACACTGACAAGGGGATATTTTTTCCCTGGAGTGAACATCAGTGCCGACTCCACTATCCCCAAAAGTCCTTCGCATGAGACTATAAACCGAGGTCCCGTGTGCGAACGCACGCAGAACATCTTGCGCACACGTTAAATCCTGTTCCGCTTTTCGTAAGAAAGCACATAAGTGCTTATTCCATTATCCTCTATATAAAAGAATAAAATAGAATAGAAATAAATAAAATAAAACATTGAGTGGAGTACACACCACTAAACAATTCTCAATTTCAGTGCGGTCGTATGAATAAGACCACCCCTTCCTCCCCCGAGGAGATGACGTGTGTGTGTGTGTGTGTGTGTGTGTGTGTGCGTGCGTGCGTGCACGTGCACGTGTGTAGGGGAGGTGGAGGTGGTGGTGGTGGTGGCTGTCAGTATCAATTACATCCCCCACCTTCTACAAATTCTGTGCTAGGAATTCCCTATTTCTCTTTCCTTCTGCTTTGTTTATGCCTTGTTCTTTTTCTTAATGTCCTGTCTTCTTTCAGTGTGAATAGCATCCCCCACCTTCCAGAAATTATGCGCCAGGAATTCCCTCTTTTCAATCCCTCTCTTTGTTTCTGCCTTGTTCCTTTTTTTTCCCTGTCACTTCCTTCTTGTCTATTTTCTACCTTCTTGGTCCATTCTCCTACCATTCTTTTTTTTCCCCAGAAAGACGCAAAAGACAACAGTTCTCTCTCCTGCCGAATGTCGGATGCGCTGGGCCTGTCTTGTCAGGCGCTTAACGGCAGCGCAACACATTTTTCGCTCATATGACAGACAAGAAAATAGTTGCTGTCTGAGCGTTCAATGACGACGACGAAGAAGACCCCCACACCAACCCCACTCAATACATCACTCTAGTCTATATGCATTTTTGTGTGTGTTTTTTCTCTCTCTGATTTTCTCTGTGGAGCACTGCGTTAAACATTTGTTTTAGGCCGTGTCTCTTGGGCAAGCTGAACCCGGCGGAGCCCATCCCTCTCTCCAGGTATGGAGTGCATGCTGGGTATGTTCGTGTTTCTGTACTCCATCAAACTCTGACATGGGTTACAGGACTCGCCTTAAAACAACATAAATACTCTTCTGCATACGTATATATATATCTATCTATATATCTATATCTATCTATCTACATCTCTCTCTCTCTATATATATATATACACACACACAAAGGAAATCAAAGCACTGGTCATGGCAAGTCTGCACTTGAAGTTAACCTAGGAGACTGTAAACCAAAAAAAAATCACCACCTCTAATTCACCAGACGCCTCGAGGCGTCGAGATTCGAACCTACGACTTCACGCACCCACTGAGAATGAAAAGAAACGCTTTCTATTCACTCAGCAATAGTGTCCGCCATGGGTTTTTTTATTTTTTTTTTTTTTTTTTTTAGTTGGGGGATAGGGGTGGGGTGTTAACTCCCAGCCAATGTGTACCCCCGACACTTATGGCCAAACAAACAGGAGTTAGTCTAAATTTCAGGTCCTGCAGTATGAGGTGTTAGATTACTGTGCATTATGCACACCAGCTCCGCTTTAGTTTGCGGCTCTCGCTGACAAAGAAGCTAACTAGCTAGCTGAGCAGGGAGTATTTTCTTTCTTTCTTTCTTTCTTTCTTTCTTTCTTTTATTCTGTAATCCTGTTATTCTTTAATTTCGAGGACAATGGAATACGCACTCATGTGCTTTTTTAAAAAACAAACACATCCAGTCCCCGTGTGTACAGTTTTGTAAATTTTGTCATCCGTTCCCCCGGCACACAATGGCCTACTCATTCGAAAAGTGGAACGGGTGTATGTATGTATGTATGTATGTATGTATGTATGTATGTATGTATGTATGTATGTATGTATGTATGTATGTATGTATGTATGTATGTATGTGTGTTGTTTTGCTGGCTGGTTGATATAAAAAATTTTGATACTATATTCCGGTTAGTATCACGAATCGTAGCCTTTTTTTCTTTTCTTAAACGTACATGCAGGAAGTCACTGAATACTCTCTCTCTTTCTGTGAGTGTGTGTGTGTGTTGTGTGTGTGCGTGTGTGTGTGTGTGTGTGTGTGTGTGGTGTGTGTGTGTGTGTGTGTGTGGTGTGTGTGTGTGTGTGTGTGTGAAATATTATTGTACTGCATACCACAGTCAGTCACGGCAGATTTCTCTTCGTGAAATGAGGGCTGTGCTGTCTGCTCTTCCTGGGAAGAGCGCATCGCTACAATAGCAGCACATCGTCACCTTCTACATTTTCCCGCCTGCATATCATGTATTTGTTTCCCTAGTACAGTAGCTTTCTTCAACAGAATTTAGCCAGGAACGACTCTTGTTGTCGTGGGTTCTTTAAACATGCGCTAAATGCGTAGTTACACACCTGACCTCGATTTATCATCTCATCCGAAAGATTAGCACCCAGAATCTACTGAAGGTGTAGTGGTTTTTTTGGGAAAAAGCTGTGGCTCAAGCAAGAATCGAACCCACGGCTTTTCACTTTCTAGACGGGTGCGTTACCACTAGACCACCCATCCACCGTAACTGAACAGGAAATTATCAGGATACTGCTGAAAGGAGTATAGACAAATCCCCCCCACCCCCCACCCCACCCACCCACCCTGTATACATACCTACAACATTGTAATTTCGCCCTGGCTAACAAAGTGAATCAAAAGCAAAAATCTGATTCACCCGCCCTATCCAGTTCTTTATGTGTGCACTAAAAAAACTATTATACTTATTGCCTGTACCGCAGCCGATCAATTTAATTTCAAAGGGTTTTCAGGATACAGTGCACTATTCAATGCATCACACAATGTTATCTGCTTGGCAAAGTATAGTTTACCCGGACGCTAATTGGATTGTCGAGTCACCCATGACACTGCTATTCAGTTGAAAAGAAAACTGCGCCGGTAATGTAATGTAAATGTAATGTGATGTAATAATTATATAGTCAATTGTTAAATGTTGGAGGAGATCTCATGTGCGTGTACATCCTCTCTCTCTCTCTCTCTCTCTCTCTCTCTCCTCTCTCTCTCTCTCTCCTCTCTCTCTCTCCTTTTCTCTCTCTCTCTCACTCTCTCTCTCTCCTCTCTCTCTCTCTCTCTCCTCTCTCTCTCTCTCTCTCTCTCTCTCTCTCTACCGATTTCGTTTTTCTTACGTGCTGTTTTCATGTGATAAAGTGACCCACCCCAATGTTCCTCTTTTTGTTTGTTCGAGAGGAACACAGTACTCGTGTTCGTAAACTGAATCACAGTTCTCTCTCTCTCTCTCTCATTCCCTCCTTTTCTCCCTTTAACTTCCTGATGTGGCGTTTGGGAACTGCAGGAAACACCCCAGTGCTGTGTCTCTGTTTAATAAACTGCTTGTTTACTGAATGAGTTGTTTACTGAACTGTTTACTGAATCATCTGTTTACTGGATGACTTGTTTACCGAGCCACTTGTTTACTGAATTATTAGCTTAAGGAATTAATTGTTTACTGAATGATCAGTCTACTGAACCACTCGTTTTACTGGATTAATTGTTTACTGAATGACTTGTTCACTAAACTGCTTGTTTACTGGATTACTTGTTTACTGAACTACTTGTTTACTGAACTGCTTGTTTACTGAACTGCTTGTTTACTGGATTAATTGTTCACTGAATGACTTTTTTTATTTTTATTTTTTTTTTATTTTTACTGAACTGCTTGTTTACTGAACTGCTTGTTTACTGAATGACTTGCTTACTGAATGACTTTAATTTTTTTTTTACTGAACTACTTGTTTACTGAACTGCTTGTTTACTGAACTGCTTGTTTACTGAACTGCTTGTTTACTGAACTTCTTGTTTACTGAACTGCTTGTTTACTGAACTGCTTGTTTACTGAACTGCTTGTTTACTATACTACTTTTTTTTTTTTTTTTTACTGAACTGCTTGTTTACTGAACTACTTGTTTACTGAACTGCTTGTTTACTGAACTACTTGTTTACTGAACTGCTTGTTTACTGAACTGCTTGTTTACTGAACTACTTGCTTACTATACTACTTGTTTACTGAACTGCTTGTTTACTGAACTGCTTGTTTACTGAACTGCTTGTTTACTGAACTACTTGTTTACTGAACTACTTGTTTACTGAATGACTTGTTTACTGAATGACTTGTTTACTGAACTACTTGTTTACTGAACTGCTTGTTTACTGAACTACTTGTTTACTGAACTGCTTGTTTACTGAACTACTTGTTTACTGAACTACTTGTTTACTGAATGACTTGTTTACTAAGCTACTTGTTTACTGAACTGCTTGTTTACTGAACTGCTTGTTTACTGAACTGCTTGTTTACTAAACTACTTGTTTACTGAATGACTTGTTTACTAAGCTACTTGTTTACTGAACTGCTTGTTTACTGAACTACTTGTTTACTG
Organism: Rapana venosa; assembly: GCA_028751875.1. NCBI lineage: Eukaryota > Metazoa > Mollusca > Gastropoda > Neogastropoda > Muricidae > Rapana > Rapana venosa. The sequence continues at coordinate 17,744,452 of CM054134.1, forward strand.
AACTGCTTGTTTACTATACTACTTTTTAAAAAAAACCTGAACTGCTTGTTTACTGAACTACTTGTTTACTGAACTGCTTGTTTACTGAACTACTTGTTTACTGAACTGCTTGTTTACTGAACTGCTTGTTTACTGAACTGCTTGTTTACTGAACTACTTGTTTACTGAACTACTTGTTTACTGAATGACTTGTTTACTGAACTGCTTGTTTACTGGATTGCTTGTTTACTGAACTACTTGTTTACTGAATGACTTGTTTACTGAACTACTTGTTTACTGAACTGCTTGTTTACTGAACTGCTTGTTTACTGAACTACTTGTTTACTGAATGACTTGTTTACTGAACTGCTTGTTTACTGGATTGCTTGTTTACTGAACTACTTGTTCACTAAATGACTTGTTTACTGAACTGCTTGTTTACTGGATTACTTGTTTACTGACCTACTTGTTCACTGAATGACTTGTTTACTGAACTGCTTGTTTACTGAATTACTTGTTCACTGAACTACTTGTTTACTGAATTATTTTTTTTTTTTTTTTACTGAACTGCTTGTTTACTTAACTGCTTGTTTACTGAATGACTTGTTTACTGAATGACTTTTTATTTTTTATTTTACTGAACTACTTGTTTACTGAACTGCTTGTTTACTGAACTACTTGTTTACTGAACTGCTTGTTTACTAAACTACTTGTTTACTGAATGACTTGTTTACTAAGCTACTTGTTTACTGAACTGCTTGTTTACTGAACTACTTGTTTACTGAACTGCTTGTTTACTATACTACTTTTTTTTATAAACTGAACTGCTTGTTTACTGAACTACTTGTTTACTGAACTGCTTGTTTACTGAACTACTTGTTTACTGAACTGCTTGTTTACTGAACTGCTTGTTTACTGAACTGCTTGTTTACTGAACTGCTTGTTTACTGAACTACTTGTTTACTGAACTACTTGTTTACTGAACTACTTGTTTACTGAACTGCTTGTTTACTGGATTGCTTGTTTACTGAACTACTTGTTCACTAAATGACTTGTTTACTGAACTGCTTGTTTACTGGATTACTTGTTTACTGACCTACTTGTTCACTGAATGACTTGTTTACTGAACTGCTTGTTTACTGAATTACTTGTTCACTGAACTACTTGTTTACTGAATTATTAATTTTTTTTTTTACTGAACTGCTTGTTTACTGAACTGCTTGTTTACTGAATGACTTGTTTACTGAATGACTTTTTAATTTTTATTTTACTGAACTACTTGTTTACTGAACTGCTTGTTTACTGAACTACTTGTTTACTGAATGACTTGTTTACTAAGCTACTTGTTTACTGAACTGCTTGTTTACTGAACTACTCGTTTACTGGATGACTTTGTTTACTGAACTGCTTGTTTACTGAATGGCGTGTTTACTGAAGTGCTTGTTTACTGATTGACTTGTTTACTGAGCTACTTGTTTACTGAATGACTTGTGTACCGAGCTACTTATTTACTGAATGAGTTGTTTACTGAACTACTTGTTTACTGAAGTGCTTGTTTACTGAATGAGTTGTTTACTAAACTTTGTTTCTGAACTACCTCTCTACTGGACTGTCTGTTTTTCTGGACAACTTGTCCACTAGACAGATTGACAAAGCGAGAGCAAACTGGCCAATTTGATAAAGAGACACAAGGGATTGTTGAAAGACAAAACATTCACATCTGTCTCCACAATCTTCACATATCAAGATGAATAGGACCTGGACGAGAAACAGCTTCAGCAACTTTTTCGTGTCTTAAACATTGTGAAAATTTTTTTCTTCTTAGAAAACGCATGATCTGTCTATCTATCTGTCTGTCTGTCTGTCTGTCTGTCTGTCTGTCTGTCTGTCTATCTATCTATCTATCTATCTATCTATGAATGAACAAGACTTTGTAAACAGCATGAACACTGACTTGTCTACTATGGGCGTAACCAAAGCTCGCGTGCACGCATGTGTATGTATATTATATATATATATATATATATAATATTATATAATATATATATATTATATATAATATATATATATGTGTGTGTGTGTGTGTGTGTGTGTGTTTATGGGTGTGTATGCTTGTGTGCGCGCACGTGTTTGCACGCGTGTTTGCTTTCGAGTGTGTGCAAGAAGAAAAGAACAACAAAAATTTCAACAAAGCAAGAAAAGAGACAAGAGGCAGTGAACGTGGAGAGAAGAAAGACGTGAACAGACAGGTACACACACACACACACACACACACACACACACACACACACACACACACACACACACACACACCACGCACGCACACACACACACACACACACACACACACACACACACACACACACACACACACCACACACTCTCTCTCTCTCTGTGTCTCTCTGTCTCTCACGCACACACACAAGAGTCAGACAACATGGTGAAAAAAGCAAGTGACAGACAGGTACACACACACACACACACACACACACACACACACACACACACACACACACACACACACACACACACACACACACACACACACACACACACACACACACACACACTCTCTCTCTCTCTCTCTCTCTCTCTCTCTCCCTCTCTCTCACGCACACAACCCCAGACAAGTAGACACACAGACAGACACACAGACAGACACACAGCTACAGATCGATCTCTTTACCCCCAATCACCCCCCTCCCCACTCCCCAGCACACACACACACAGGGACACGAAACTGGCGAACGGAACGTTAATGATTAATCCGATTAATAGGGCTGGGGATAATAAGCGCCCTGGCTGCAACATGTGTGAGCACACACGTAAAGGTCTGCACCCCCCCCCCCCTCATCCATCCATCATCTGCCTCCCTCCTCCCCCCCTCCCCCTCCCCCCTGTCACTAGCGTTATCCACACACACACACACACACACACACACACACACACACACACACACACACACACACACACACACACACACACACACAGACACACACACACACACACACAGACACACACACATACACACACACACACACACACACACCCACACACACACACACACACACAGCCTCCAGCCTTTTAGCTAAGACTACCGTCACACACACACACACGTGATAGGAGTGAAGGTTTTACATTGTTTGTTTTTTTTTTTTAATGATGATCATTCTGTCTTGTATAGTATCCATCATTGTGAAAGATGTTGAGAGAGAGAGAGATAGAAATAGCTAGAGAGATAGAGAGAGAGAACTCGAACTCGAAAGATTTATTCACAACAAGGCCATTGGCCCATACATGAGAGAGAGAGAGAGAGAGAGAGAGAGAGAGAGAGAGAGAGAGAGAGAGAGAGAGAGAGCTAAGAGAGAGAGAGAGAGAGAGAGAGAGAGAGAGAGAGAGAGAGAGCGTGAGTGAGAGAGAGAGAGAGTGCGTGAGTGAGAGAGAGAGAGAGAGAGAGAGAGAGAGAGAAGAGAGTGCGTGAGTGAGAGAGAACTCTGAACTATGAACTCTGAGTGAGAGAGAGAGAGAGAGAGAGAGAGAGAGAGAGAGAGAGAGAGAGAGAGAGAGAGAGAGAGAGAGAGAGAGAGAGAGAGAGAGAGAGAGAGAGAGAGAGGAGCAAAACCTAAGGACCCTCCTCCCTCTTCCACGAAACAAAATAAATTTTGAGTAGAGTGGTACACAGTATGAAATAGATGTGTAGTTACATTTGTCATATTCCTGTTTGTAGAGAAAGCACGCGCGCATAATGCGTGCGTACATGTGCGCTTGTGCGTGCATATACCCACATACACAACGCACGCACGCACATACACACATGAGCGCGAACGCAAGCACGCAAACATACACACAGACACATGCGCGTACGCACACACGCACGCACACACACAAACACATTCACCACTTCACACACACACACATCACACACACACACACGTACGCGCGCTCGCACACACACACACACACACTTACACACGCATATATACACGGACATGCACCCCCTATTAGAGTATCGATATGTTGTTACAGAGCACTCGCTTTTCTCCCAGCTAAGGTATACAGCATCGAGCGTGGTTACTTCTTGGATGGGTGACCGTTTGCACGCCTTGGCTTCAGTACAGTCCCCCTGTTCACCCAGCTGTAAATGGGCACCTGCCCTCTTTAGGGTCAGGGAAGGTAAAGCAGCGAGGGAGAGGAGATGGGCGCCGTCCTCAATATGCTGGCCCCTGGAGAAGCTGAGGTCTCTGACATCTCGCTCTCCAACGATTGTATGGTTTATGGGAAAACCTTTGCCGTTACCTGTTCTGTGGATACATATCTAAAGCACGTCTACATCTTTGGAAGAGGCAGAAAGCAGGACCAAAGAACCAACCAACACCAGTCCCAGTTCCTTCCTTCATCTGCCCAGCATGCAACAGAACGTGCTCCTCCCGTATCGGCCTCTGCAGTCACCAGACCAACAACAACAACAACAACAACCACCCACCTCCCCCGTAGAAACAGCAAGAGATGATTGTTACACTGCTGCTGTTGCCGATGGTATTGATGATGATGACAATAACATCGGTAATGAGAAAATATCTTGAGAGTTGTTAAAGTAAAGCTGCTGTTGTTCTCTCTCTCTCTCTCTCTCTCTCTCTCTCTCTCTCTCTCTCTCTCTCTCTCTCTCTCTCTCTCTCTCTCTCTCTCTCTCTCTCTCTCTCTCCAAAAATGAAGGGAATGTATCTGAGAGCTGTCAGTGATGCTTACAAAAGCGTTCACTTTGGGTTAAAATTTTGTTTTTATAAAAACATAAGACGGTTTCAGTCTAGCGTTAACATCGCACAGACACGAAGTTTTCCAGGAGCAGACATAGGGAGTGATCATGATCTTGTGATGATTACTTTCCGACTACGTCTAAAGAAAATCCACAAGCGGAACAACATCAGGATCAAATTTGACCTCGAGAAGCTGAAGGACCCAGAGGTATTAGAAATTTTTCAAGCAAGGATAGGTGGAAAGTTTGCAGCACTCACTGTGATAGACTCAGACATAGATACACTGACGAATAGTTTCAATACAGCAGTGACTGAAACAGCAAGCGAGCTTCTTGGCAAACACCGACCAGTCAAAAAACCATGGGTCACACCTAACATCCTACAACTATGCGACAAGCGTAGAGAGTTGAAGAAAAAGAAAAATGAAACAAAAGAAAGAGCAGAACAATATAGGGCAGTCAACAAAAGAATCAGGAAGTCCATGACGGAGGCAAAAGAGAAATGGATCGGTGAACAGTGCCAAGACATTGAAGAGAACATCAAGAAAAACAATAGCAAGAAAGCATATCAGCTGGTGAAAGACCTGACTAGCACAAAACAGGGAAAAGGTTTATTAATCCAAGACAAAAATGGGAAGTGCCTCACTGACGACCAGGATATTCTGAACAGATGGACAGAATACTGCTCCGACCTGTATAACAATAGAACCGCAGGAGATCCAGATGTCCTTAATGTACCAGCAAGCAAAGACACAGACAGTCACCCTATCCTCCGAGAAGAAGTGGAAACAGCAGTCAGATCGCTGAAAAAGGGAAAGTCAGCAGGGGCTGACAACATTCCAGCTGAGTTGGTTCAAGCTGGAGGGGAAGCCATGATCAGCGCCCTACTAAGAATCTGCAACAAGATCTGGCAGACAGGAAAGTGGCCAACACCATGGACACAGTCACTCATCATCACCCTCCCCAAGAAAGGAAATCTACAACAATGCCATAATTACCGCACAATCAGCCTCATATGCCACCCAAGCAAGGTCATCTTGCAGATAATATTGAATAGACTGAAGCCACAAGCAGAGACCATCATTGCTGAGGAACAAGCAGGTTTCAGAGCAGGGCGCAGCACAACCGAACAGATATTCAACCTCAGAATACTATGTGAGCGGTACCTTCAACATCAACAAGACCTTTACCACGTATTTATCGATTTTAAGAAGGCATTTGACAGGGTGTGGCATGCAGCTTTGTGGGCAACCATGAATTTGTACAGCATCAATGCAAACCTGATCAGAGTCATCAAACAGCTGTACAGCGAGGCCACCAGTGCAGTGTACTACAACAACAACATTGGAGAATGGTTTTGAACAACAGTTGGAGTAAGGCAGGGCTGTCTACTCTCACCCACTCTTTTCAACATCTTCCTTGAGAGAATCATGGCTGATGCACTGGAACATCATGAAGGATCAGTCAGCATTGGTGGCAGACGATCACAAACCTCCGCTTCGCAGATGACATTGATGGAATAGCAGGATCAGAAAAAGAGCTTGCCAGCCTAACAGAACACTTGAATAAGGCCTCCAAAACATACGGCATGGAAATCAGTGCAGAGAAGACCAAACTGATGACTAATAACACCAACGGCATTAGCACTGATATCAGGGTTAATGACCAGAAGCTGGAAACAGTTCAAAGCTTCAAGTACCTGGGAGCCATTGTATCCGACCAGGGATCCAAGCCAGAAGTAGTATGCAGGACTGCACAGACAATAACAGCTTTGTCAAAACTAAACACCATCTGGAGAGATAAAAATATCTCACTTATCTCCAAGATCAGACTAATGCGCTCCCTTGTCATATCCATATTTCTGTATGCCTGTGAATCATGGACCCTGACTGCAGATTTGGAGAGAAGAGTACAGGCGGTGGAGATGAGATGCTTTCGGAGACTCCTTGGCATCTCCTACAAAGACCACATAAGCAACGAAAGCGTGCATAACAGAATCCAGCAAACCATTGGACCCTATGAGAACCTTCTAACGATCGTGAAAAAACGTAAACTTAAATGGTATGGGCATGTCACAAGATCCAAAGGACTTGCAAAGACAGTTTTACAAGGCACTGTCCAAGGAGGAAGAAGAAGAGGCAGACCAAGGAAGAGCTGGGAGGATAACATCAGCGAATGGACAGGCCTAGAACTCGAGAAAACCCTGAGAAAGGCAGAACAGAGAGAGGAATGGAAGGAACTGGTTGTTGAGTCTTTGAGGGTGCCCCCACGGTCGTCAGACTACGGGACAGATAGATAGAGAAAAACATAAAACATTTGGAAATTTAAACATCATCATCAGCTATGGTAACGCTCAGATTATCAAAAGCATTTCCACTCCCAAAGACACAACCGTATTAATTTGTAACTCTTTCCATATACTAGCATTTGCTACTTTGCTTACTTATTGGCTTGTCTATCATTCCCAGTCACATCACTGTCTATACCATATGGCTTCTTTCATAACTGTGTCATGTAGGTCTGCTGGACAGTTCAGTCAACATGGAGCCAGGCCCTTAGCTTCCTGTGTCTTAGTCTCCTTCCTTCATGCAAGCCTAGCTCCTTCAGTTTCTTTGTGCAAACTCTTTCATTCTTTGGTCTATTCTTCTTCTCTAAAACGCTGTTCTAAGTTTAAAACCACTCTCTAGAAAGAGTATGGGTTTGGGACGTCAGATACTTCGTTGGTGGGGGTGGGGTGGGATGGAGGATGGGGGATGGAGGTGGGGTGGGGGTGGGGGAGATAGTCTAGTGGTTAGAGGGATGTGACTGCCCGGGTTCGAGCCACCCTTTCGAAGGAAGTTTTTCTCCTGGAGTCAACATCAGAACCAACTCTCCAGACACCCCCCCCCCCAAAAAAAAAAAAAAAATCCTACGGATGAGGTTATAAACCCAGGTCCCATGAGCGAACGTACGCAGGACATCTTGTGCACACCTTAAAACCTGCTCCATCTTTCAGGAGAGTAGGCCATTGCATGCCGGTAGGAACGGTTGGCAAAATTAGAAGAGAAAAAAGAACTCGCGTGCACATTGGTGCCGTTTTTAGACACCATCCCCCAAGTCGGAATGCGGCTACCTTAAAGGTGGGTAAACGGCCGCCAGTGCAAAATCTTCTTACCATTGGTATCTTAGACAACATATAGGCTACATCTGACAAACACAAACCGAGAAAATAATAACCACACACAATTCACAATATTCACAAGAACCTGTCAGCAACAGCTTTGATTATAACGCATAAAACCTCAGCGATATCAATATTTCAAGCAAAGCGTTTAGACTAAGATTGTCCGTTTTCGTTCTAGCAAGCAGAATGTCTATTTTCCTATTCTTAGTGTACGTACGGGAACGGGATAGCTCAGTGATCAGAGCACTCGCTTTCCCCCAGCCAAGTTAAGCAGCATCGAGCGTGGTTACCAGTTGGATGGCTGACCGTTTGCATGCCTTGGCTTCAGTGCAGTTCCCCACTTCACCTAGCTGTAAACGGGTACCTGCCTCTTTAGGGTCAGGGAAGGTAAAGCAGCGAGGGAGAGGAGATGGGCACCGCCCTCAATATGCTGGCCCCTAGAGATGTTGAGGTCTCTGATGCCTCGCTCTCTTACGACCACATAGGTTATGGGACACCTTTGCCTTTTTAGTGTACGTAGGCTTACTACTGGGGAGGCAGATGTTTAAGATGCCGGTCAGATTACCAGCTAACTAATGCACGTGGTCTTCTGAATACCTTTAAGAGGTGTGGGGAATGGTCCTCTAAATCTCTCTTCGTTTTTATGGCCTTTTATTCTTCTCCTGCTTCCCAGTCTTCAACCACATTCTGTCTTCTGTAGAATGTACGTGTTGCAGGTGTATACTTTGGTCGCTCAGTTTTAATTTCTCTTTTTCCTCCACCCTCCCCTTTTTTTTTCTTTTTCTAAACTGTGTTTTTAGATTATTACCTTTGTTTTTGGGTAAGAAAATTAAACAAACAATTGGACATCATGAATTCACATACACACGCACGCGACACACACACACACCACGCCCACACGACAACACACACCACACAACCACACACACTCACATTGCGTCACATAGAGTGTGTGTGTGTAGCGTGTGTTCATGTGCACATACACTCTCGCGTTCACACACACACACACACACACACACACACACACACACCACACACACACACCACACACACACACACACATACTCCCCCCCTGCTTTAAAAGTGCTTTCAAGGCCTATTTATAATTATGTATATTAAACAATGCCCTGAAAATTTTATGTGGGAAAAGAACAAGCATAGAACAAGAGAGAAAGAAAGAAAGAAAAAAGAGAGAGAGAGACACAGAGAGAGAGAAGACAGGAGACAGAGACAGGAGAGAAAACGAAGAGAGAGAGGGAGAGGAAACGAGGAGACCAGAGAGGGAGAGAGAGAGAGAGGGGGAAAAAAGAGAGAGAGAGAGAGAAGGGCAAGAGAGACAGAGACAGAGAGGAGAGAGCAGAGACAAAAAATTAAAGAACAGCAAAACGACCCGGAAGTTGAGAAGGGGGGAGGGAGGGGGGGGGGGGGGGGAAGTGGGGTACAAGGGGCAGAAGTGTAAAGAAGAAGGGTGGGGTAGGGGTAAGGGGTAGGGGGGAGGGGGGGGGGGGGGGGGGGAGGGGAGGGCGCTTGATCTCAACAGAGATACCGACACTGAAATACGGGCAATAAAGGGGGCGTGAGAACGCTGTCTACCCGAATGATCCCCCTTGTTTTTACCCAGTCCCCTTTTGGCAAATAAAGTCAAAAAAGGTTTTTTATTGGGGGGGAAAAGGTACACGATTCTTTTAAAAAAAAAAATTTCCTGCCCTCACACACACGCATGCACGCACGCACGACATTATGAACCGAGGTCCGTGTGCGAACGCACGCAAAACATTTGCGACATCGTTAAAACCGTTCCGCTTTTGGAAGAGTAGGCCATTGTGTGCTCGGTGAGAGGGATGACAAAAATGTGCATCTAGGGATGGTGATTGTGTTATTCCTTTGTGATAAGAAAATTAGCGTTAGGTCGGCTTGTTGCTGGTGATGTGGTAAGTATATCATTTCATTCATGTATTATGATATTATATATTGTGTGTGTGTATGTGTGTGTTTGTGTGTGTGTGTGTTGTCGTGTGTGTGTGTTGTGGTATAGTGTGTGTGTGGTGGTGTGTGGTGGTGGTGGTGGTAGGTGGTGTGTGTGTGTGTGTGTGTGGTGTGTATGTGTGTGTATGTGTGTGTGTATATGTGTGTGTGTGGTGTGTGTGTGGTGGTGGTGGTGGTGGTGGTTGGTGTGTGTGTGTATGTGTGTGTGTGGTGGTGTTGGTGTGTGTGTATGTGTGTGTGTGGTGTGTGTGTGTGTGTGTGGTGTATGTCTGTGTATGTCTGTGGTGTGTATGTGTGTGTGTGTGTGTGGTGTGGTGTGGTGGTGTGTGTGTATTGTATGTGTATGTGTGGTGTGGTGTGGTGTGGTGTGGTGTGGTGTGTGTGTGTGTGTGTGTGTGTGTGTGTGTGTGTGTGTGTGAGTGTGTGTGTTTTAATTCGCATTCGTATAGACTCCAGTCCCGTTCCAATTTTCTTTTGGGAAGTGACTCTAAATCGAGGTCCTGCACGTGACCGCATCCCTAGACAGTGTTGCAGGCTCCTTAATTCCCATGATATGTTTGGAAAAAGTAGGCCACACAAGCCAATGTTGTTTTATACATCGTGGAATGGGGAAATAGTAATGGTAGGGAAAAAAAGTTGCATACGTATAAAGTCCATATTTATTTTTCTTTCTTTATTTATTCTTTTATTTCGAGGATAAAGGAATAAGCCCCCATGTGCTTTTTTTTAACATCCAGTCCCCGTATGTTTGCAGTTTTGTAAATTTTGTCACCCGTTCCCACCGGCACACAACGGCCTACTCTTTCGAAAAGTGGAACAGGTTTTAGCGTGTGCGTAAGATGTTCTGCATGCGTTGGAACAGGCTCCTCGGTTTATAGTCTCACCCGAAGGACTTTTGGGGGAAGTGGAGTTGGCACTGATGTTAACTCCAGAGGAAAAAAAAATCCTCTTGAACGGGAATCGAACCCGGGTCAGCGGATCACGAACGCATCACTCTAACCACCAGGCTATCCCGTCCCCGTATGCTTGCCGATAGTGAATGTCGGAGTTGTAGGCAGAGAGCGAAGTGGAAGAAGCGCAGGAAAGAAACAAGGTGGATCACAGTGGTGACTGTCATTAAGCCGCCTGACAAGTCAGACCCAGCGCATCCCACTTCAGCATGCATGGCAGAGAGATTTTGTTATCTTTTCAGTCTTTCTGAAAAAAAGGACAGAAGAATGGACCAAGAATGCAGAAAACAGATAAGAAAAAAAAATGACAGGAAGAAAAAAGAAACGAAGCAAAAACTAAGAGAAGGATAGAAAAGAGGGGATTCCTAGTACAGATTTTCAGAAGGGGATGCTATTTTATACTGACAGGCCCCCAGCAATCCCCAAGTGGCATTTTGAATAGGAAAACAGCATTAACCATGTGAGATATGGGGGCGCACTAAAGACATGTTCAGCAAACACTGTCTTGTCACACGGCTATTGACCGCACACAACTGCGCCATGGCTGATCAAAGGAGATGGAAATTCGTTGTAGCCACACACACACAGAGTGCACAAGTGGGTCATGCCAGGACATTTCCAGCGGATTTTATGCAATATTACCCAAATAAAGAGCAACAATAATCAATGATTGACGCAAACAAAATGCAAAGTTCTTTTGATTTGCTGCTTTGCTTTGGGGACGTAGACGGGATATCTCAGTGGTCGGAGCACTCGCTTTCCTCCAGCCAAGGTTAAACAGCATGGGACGTGGTTACCAGGTGGATGGGTGACCGTTTGCGCGCCTTGGCTTCAGTACAGTCCCCCAGTTCACGCAACTGTAACTGAGTACCTGTCTCTTTAGAGTCAGGGAAGGTAAAGCAGCGAGGGAGAGGAGATGGGCGCCGCTCTCGATATGCTGGTCCCTGTAGAAGCTGAGGTCTCTGACGCCTGGCTGCCCTACGACCACATAGGTTATGGGACACCTTTACCTTTAGCTAGGAAGAAGCCACCAGGATAGAAAGCTCGGCGCTTGCTGTGTGGTCTGGAAGTGTATCAACATTTCAGAAAACGAAGATGATACATGCCGTTGTTATTTCCAATGACGGACATACAGGGTTTTCCAGCACAGCTCTCTGGTCATTCTCATCATCGATCTGTCCATCTCAACATGTCCCCAGCAGTCTGACTTAGTTGATATTTTGAAACATTGTAACTGATATTCTGGGTGAATTGGGCAATGTCAAGGAAAAAGCATCTATCTATCTCTATCTATCTATCTATCTATCTATCTATCTATCTATCTATCTATCTATCTATCTATCTATCTATCTATCTATCTATCCGTCCGTCCGTCCGTCCGTCCGTCCGTACGTCCGTCCACCCATCCACCCACCCACCCTCCCACCCACCCACCCACCCATCTATCTATCTATCTATCTATCTATCTATCTATCTATCTATCTATCTATCTATCTATCTATCTATCTATCTGTCTATCTATCTATCTATCTATCTATTGTCTACCTGTCTACCTATCTATCTATCTATCTATCTATCTATCTATCTATCTATCTATCTATCTATCTATCTATCTGTCTGTCTGTCTGTCTGTCTATCTATCTATCTATCTATCTGTCTGTCTGCCTGTTTGTCTGTCTATCGGTCGGTGGGTCTGTCTGTTTGTCTATCTACCTACCTAACTGCCTACCTATCTACCTATGTTTCAATCAGTTTTCCGTCAGTGTTTGTTATATGACTTTTTGTTATTTAAAACAGTAAACAAAAACATCACACACACACACACACACACACACACACACACACACACACCACACACACACACACACACACACACCA
>CM054134.1:17759660-17762160 GCA_028751875.1 Rapana venosa
CCCCCCCCCCGTCTCTCTTCCTCTCCTACCCCCCCCACCTCCCCAACACAACACACACTACACACCTGAAGATCAACACGCAACAACTGAATCAACACCACACTCACACCACTGAGATCCCACCCCTACACACCACACACCACACACCACACCCACCCCAACACACCACCCACACCAAACACACGCGCCAACACACACTGAGATCACACAACACACACACACACCACACACCAACAACACACACACACATACACACACACACACACACACACACACACACACACACGCACACTATCCCAATCCCACTTCCACCCTATCTCCTTTCGGATGAGACTATAAACCAACGCACGCAGAACATCTTGCGCGCACGTTAAAACCTGTTCCCCTTTTCGGAAGAGTAGACCATTGTGTGCCGGTAGAAACGGATGACATCATTTACAAAACTGCATGCACACAGGGACTGGATGTGAAATGAAAAAAAAGCACCTGAGTTTTTATTCCGTTATCCTCAAGAGTCAAGATACAAAAACACACACACATTCACACACACCCAATGCCCCAATCCCTCCCCTACCCCTCCACCCTCTCTCCCCCACCCCCAACCCACACCCTCATCAACACACACACACACACATGTACTGCAAAAATCTTTTTGTGGCATATAAATGGGGATGCAAAACAGACTTTATACAGCAGAAGTACAAAGGGAAAAGTATTGATAGATCGTGTCACTACAGTCATGAAAAACAGTCACCGGTGGTCTTTGTTATCCGCTTAAAAAAAGACATGCCCACACGAAACAAGGACGCCATTTTCTGCTGATAAGGATAGACAAAGTACTACAGAGGATAGACAAAGATACTTCAGACGATAGACAAAGATACTTCAGACGATAGACAAAGATACTACAGAGGATAGACAGAGATAATGTAGAGGATAGACAAAGATACAGAAAAGGATAAACATAGATAATGCAGAGGGTCTACAAAAATAGTAAGACAAAGATGATGCAGAGGATAGACAAAAGATACTTCTTCTTCGTCGAACACTCACACAGATACTGTTGTTGGTAAGGCAATGCTCTGCAGTGATAATGTGAAAAATCGACTATCGTACAATTTTTGTGATTTTACCAGAATTGTTCAGGCAAATATGCGTGCTTATGGATTCTTAACTTGTTTTGCATAAAAAACATGTATTTTCTTGCAATAAAAGCCTTAAGCGCCTGGCAAATCAGGACCAACGCATCCGACTTTGGCGTGGAGGAGAATTCTTGTTATCTTTTAAGCTTTTCTGGGAAAGAAAAGGCAAGAGAGAATGGACCAAGAAGGAAGAAAATAGACAAGAAGAATGTGACATATAAAAAAAAGGGGAAAAAAACCAGAAACAAAGACAGGGATTTCAACAAAAAAAAGAAGAGGGAATTTTTGGAACAGAATTTCCAGAAGGTGGGAGTACTGTTTATATTGACAGGTTTCCTCCCCACCCCCCTCCCTTCCCCCAGCCACCCCGACATCCCCACGAGGGAACAAAGACACTCTACAAGGGTAGACAAAATGATACTGCCAGTATATATTACCTGGCTAAATTACAAGCGTCTTTTCCCAGAGTGAAGTGAAAACAAGGGCTTGTTAGATTACAGTGGGACACACCCCACAAACAAAGACACTTTCTAAAGGTATGACAAAATGATATGCCAGTATTATTACTGGCAATTACAAGCGTCTTTTCGATAAGTGAAACAAGGCTTGTTAGATTAGTGGGAACACACACAACACACACAGACCAACAACACCACACAACACACACACACACACACCACTTTTCTTAGATAGATGCTTGATAAAAAAAGCAAATTGCACTGCTTATCAATGTACCACCTGAAAATACAAAGTTTGACTTTGACTTTGACACACACACACACTTAGACACACACACAGACACACAGACACACACACACCCCTTTTAGAGGAGAGAAGAGGAAAAACCCCAGCCTTGTGGGAAAGTGGGGTAGTGCTGAGGTAGAAGAGATTGATGGATGGTACAGGTAGGTAGGTGAAGTGTAGGTCAATTCGTTGCATTCGTGTGGTGTGTGTGTGTGTGTGTGTGTGTGTGTGTGGGTGGTGTGTGTGTGTGTGTCTGTGTGTGTGTGTGGTGTGTGTAGCCACGAGCGTGGTGTTCACGAGACGGTGTGGGGATTACACATGCACGCGTGCAACACACACCACACACACAACCACACACATTCCTTCGGATGAGACTATAAACCGAGGCCCCGTGTGTGAACGCACGCAGAACATCTTGCGCACACGTTAAAATCCTGTTCCGCTTTTCGTAAAAGTAGGCCATTGTGTGCCGGTGGGAACAGATGACAATTTACAAAACCGCATGCACACGGGGACTGGATGTAAAAAAGCACATAAGTGCTTATTCCATTATCCTCGATATAAAAGAATAAAATAAAATAAACGAACATTTGATCACACTCCCGTACGCAGCG
>CM054134.1:17767160-17772160 GCA_028751875.1 Rapana venosa
GAACAGATAAGAGCTAGAGGTGTTGTAACTACAAGGGAAGATCCTAGGTCGAAAACAAGTGCGTCTTTAAGCTGGATTTGAAAGTATCAAATGCATGTTTTTGACGAAGGGAGAGAGGTAGGTCATTCCAGATGGATGGACTAGAAATCGAGAAAGGGCGGCGGGCAACTGTGGATTGTTTGAATCTGGGTGTTCGAAAGCATAAGGTATCTGCAGCAGAACGGAGGGAGCGGGATGGAGTGGACAGGGGATGGTGGAAAAGAAGCTGAAGAAAGCGTGTTGTTGTTGCACAAGAAAGTTTGTTTGCGGTATGTTTGTCTTTTAGGCTTCAGTCTACTGCCACAGCTTTTCTGCTGTCCCCAGCAATTAAAAAACACACAACAAACTGACAATCAAACATTATTATCATTATCACCATTATCGTCGTCGTCGTCGTCATCGTCATCACATCATCATCATCATCATCACCATCATCATCATCATCATCGGGCGTCGTCATCATAAATTCATCATCATGATCGTCATTCTATCTATCTATTATTATCATTATTACTATTACTATTATTTTAATTACTAGAAACAAAGGTAACAAAAACATGTTAAGATTCTGAATCACCAACCGTCTAATCTATCTGTCTGTCTGTCTGTCTGCCTGCCCCGTTTCCTGCCTGCTGCCTGCCTGCCTGCCTGCTCCGTCCTCCTACCCTCCCTCCCTCACCTCCCGCCCCCTCCTCCATCATCCATCATCCATCATCCATCCATCCATCCATCTATCTATCTATCTATCTATCTATCTATCTATCTATCTATCTATCTATCTATCTATCTATCTATCTACATCTAGACCGAGACCTAAACCGTTGTCAGTTGCTGGTGTAGGCAAAGTGCCACACTAAGGGTCAAAATGTTGCAATGTTTTAAAATATTATGCCCAGATTGTCCTCAGTCATGACAAGCCCTCATCAGAACCACCGGCACTCTCCTTTGAAAGGAGAAAACAAATCAGTCCGAAGTCGGAGTATGGCTCCCTCACGATGAGGTGCTTGAAAACCGTCATGCACGCAAACTTCTCGTCCAGTGTGTACGCACAGTCTCCCAGTGATTCCCAGGTGGGATGAGTGAGTCAGCGCGCATAATCCGGGTGACGCCCAAGGTGTTAAGCTGGGGAACGCGCAAGATAACAACACCTGCCACCCCGCCTCCTTTTTTACATATAAAAACTGAGAAATATTACAAGTATTGCGTAAGTTATACTTGTGATTGACATGGTTTTACAATTATTTTGATAATCCATGGTTTGAAAAAAAAGGATACATTTTAACATACAGGCATATGTCATTTGTCCGCACACTTATTTCATTTAGAAGTTGACATATGTAATAAACATAAATCAATAGCCAGCACACTTATTTCGTGTAGAAGTTGACATATGTAATAAACATAAATCAACAGCCAGTACACTCATTTCATTCTGCTTTTTTGTTGTTGTTGTTCCTAAGCTATCACATTCAATGCTGACTCTTAGGAAACAACATACAGTTCATATCAAAAATGCTAAGTGACGTGAAATATATTGAAAACATATGCACACATTGAAAGACATCATAATATCTTTTTAGCTCTTACTTACAGAGGTACGTAACGACTATACTGTCAACAGTGCAACTGGACATGGAGCGGATTGCGGTCAAATGGGTTCTGATATCTTGTGTGATGTTTGTACCGTTTGTGTCTTTACTGTTCTGACTGGCAATGAGTTGTGATTTTTTAAAAAAGGGGGTAGGTAACAGCAGTGGCAAGGAAAAGAAGACCAGGAAGTCAAGAAAACAAATAAGGAAGACGAGGAGGAGAAGGAGAAGGAAAATGATAAGAAGCAGTAGAAGAATTGCGAAGAAGAAGAAGGAGAAGGAGAAGAAGAAGATGATGGAGGAGGAGGAGGAGGAAAAGAAGAAAAAGCAGGAGAAGAAAATTGCGAAGAATTGCGAAGAAGAAGAAGAAGAAGAAGCAGAAGAAGAAGAAGAAAGAAGAAGAAGAAGAAGATGATGATGATGAAGAAGAAGAAGAAGAAGAAGAAGAGGAAGAAGCAGAAGAAGAAGAAGAAGAAGAAGAGAAGAAGAAGAAACAGAAGAAGAAGAAACAGGAGAAGAAGAAGAAGAAGACAGTTCAACAAGAGGAGGTAAAAGAAATGACGACACGTTTGTTGACATGAGATTACGCAACAAACAATATCTGAAGACTGAAATGCCCATCCCCACATTAAAAAACACACCCCATGCATACAAACTTGGGACATTTGAGATTAAACATTTCGATAAATAAAACAGAACTCAAACAAACATCATAATATCTTACCTGTAAAATGACCCCCAAAACACCCGATATCTCCAGTTTCTCAAACACATACGACGCTTTCACTTAACACACACGAAATAAGCACACTGATAACTCCACTGTACACACACTCTCACACACACCACCACCACCACACTAGGCGAGGCTACCTCAATAGTCCTCAGTATGTTATGACCAACACCGCCTGAAAAAAAAAAGAAAAGAAAAAAACCCTCCACGAAATATCCTCTCTAAAATCGCAATCACGTTTCAAAATAATCTATAGCTTCAATCCAAGGTTGAAACTTGCTCTGTGACAGAAGAAGATTAAACCACGTCACTTCATGTTGTCAACAAATCGAAAAGTCAGGATCATAACGAAGAGACACAAACATCTACAGATAGAAGGACGGACGTAGGCACACTCACAGAAAGGTGGGGGAGAGAAGTAGTGTAGCGACAGCTGTGCTGTGCTTAGCCTACTGGCCCATGAGCACACGTAGGCTCACAAAACAGCCAGAGGGGGAAGGGAGTGAGGGTATTGAAAAGTGGCCTCAGGTTAAGTTTGGGCCCGGCGATTTTTTTGGGGGTAATTTTTCCATTTTTGTTTTGCTTAGTAGGTTTGGGGTTTGGGGTTTTGTGTGTGTGGTGTGTGTTTTGTGTGTGTGTGTGTGTGTGTGTGTGTGTGTGTGTGTGTTTTGTTGGTTTAAAATTTTGTTTAGGTCGTTTCGAATGTGAATATGTTTGCTGTTGTTCGATAGTTTGTTCATTGAATTCGTCAGTCTTTTTAAATTTCACTCTCTCTCTGTTTTCTATGTTTCTCTCTGTCTTGTGTATCTCTGTAGCTTTGTCACACCACCAGAACACACAGTAACACCACACACCACACACACACACACACACACACACAACACAACACACCACAACACACACACACACCACACACACCACACACAACACACCACCACACACGCGGAGACTAAAAACGTACGCAGAACATCTTGTAAACACGTTAACACCTGTTCCGCCTTTCAGAAGAGTATACAGTCATTTGTGCCTGTGGAAACAGATGACAAACTTGACAAAAGTCACATGCACAGGGGGACTAGATGTAAAAAATACCACACTAGTGTTTATTACATTTTCCTGGAAATGAAAGAGTACATGAATAAATAAATAGAAAGATATAATGATGAATAGATAGATAGCACAAATACATACGTCCTCCCCCCCACACACACACACACACACACACACACACACACCACACACACACACACACAACACACACACACACACACACACACACACACACCCCACACACACACAACAACACCAAACAATAGATAAGAGATAAAAGTGAACACCAAAGGATGCTGAAGAACTCTGGAGCTGTTGAAAATCTCCAACACTCTTGAGGGTTTTTCTCTCTTTATTTATTCAGTATTTTTGGTTTATTTCTTTCAATGCACCGTCGTCAAGCGCCTGACAAGTCAGGCCCAGCACATCGGACTTTGGCTTGAGAAGAGTAGTGTTTTATTCAAGTCTACCTGGAAAAAATGCAAAGGACTACTGGACAGAGAAGGCAGAAAATATACAAAAAAAAGAAGTGATAGGAAGGAAGAAAGAAAAGGAACGAGGCAGAAACAAAGAGAGGGATAGAAAAGAGGGAATTCCTAGCACAAAATTTCCAGAAGGTGGGGATGCTATTTATACTGTCAGGCCCCCAGCATTCCCATAAGGGGTTTATTTGATATTATCTTATACTTTTTTTGGGTACTGGTTGTGTTTTTTTTGGTTTAAATTTCTTTTCTGTTTGAGGGAGAGGAGATGGGCGCTGCCTTCAAGATGCTGGCCCCTGGAGAAGCTGAGGTCTCTGACGCCTCGCTCCCCTATGACCGCATAGGTTATGGGATACCTTTACCTTAGTCTTCTGTTTACACAATCGACTGCGATGGTCCGGACAGAAACTCTCTCCCTCTCTCTCTCACACACACACGCACGCACGCACGCACGCACGCACGCACGCACGCACGACACACACACACACACACACACACACACACACACACAAACTCACACACACTATTTCATCATTCTCCACACATAAAGGGAAATCCGGAAAACTTGAAAGGGCGTATATTTTGGAGGGTGTGGTGATGGTAGTGGTGGTGACATATGTATGTGTGTCACTGTGTGTGTGTGTGCGTGCCTGCATGCGTGCGTGCGTGTAAAAAGAAAACTACACACACAACACCCCCTACCCCCCCCCCCCCCCCCACACACACACTACCCTCCCCCCACACCAACACACACACACACACACACACTACCCCCCCCCCCTCCCCACCTCACACACACCAACACACACACACCAACACACACTCTTCTTTCTATTATTATTCTAACCCTTAGCCAAATCAAAGGGAGCCCACAACGAATTGCCCATAACACCGACAGCCCTAGACCGCTGTTAGCGCAAGAGGTCCCGAAACACAGTCAGTCATGAGTGCATGTGGAGTGGAGTGGAACGTAGTGAAGGTAGCAGCAGCAGCAGCAGCAGCAGCAGCAGCAGCAGCAGTAATAGTAGTAGGCTGAGAGACTGAGTGACAGAGAGACTGAGTTGATGTAGCCTACCTGCCCTGCCTCTCGCCCGATCGATCTCAGTC
>CM054134.1:17777160-17779660 GCA_028751875.1 Rapana venosa
AGTCGAGATTCGAACCCACAGCTTCACGGAGACTCAGAGGCTGGAAATCAAGTGCTCTTCTTACCCACTACAGCATTAGTGTCCCTCTGACTACTTTGCCCCGAAAACCCTGTGAAACTGGAAACCCAGGTGTGGCGTATGATCGAACAAAGGGCACTTTGCGCACACGGTGGAAAGAAATGCATCTTTCATAGAAGGACGAGGTTATTTCTGGCCTTTCAAAATGGAAAATACCAATACATTCACTCATGCCCAAGTCGAATGATCTGGGCCAGAGCCTGACTTGTCAGGCGCTTAACGTCAGCGTAAACGCGTTTTTGTTCATATGACAGACAGGAATAGTTTGCTGTTTGAGCGCTCGACGACGACGGTGATGAAGGAGGAGGAGGAGGAGGAGGAAGAGGAGGAAGAAGAGGAGGAGGAGGAGGAGGAGGAAGAGGAGGAGGAAGAGAAGACGAAGGAGAAGGATGAGAAGAAGATGAAGACACTTAGCTTTGAGTCTGAGTCTGTCCATGGTCTGCATGAAGACTGTCGTGATATAATGCACTAACACACACACACGAACACACACACTACACCACACATACACACCACACACACACACACACACACACACACACACACACACACACACACCAACACACACCACACACACACACACACACACAAACACACACCCACGCACCGGTACACCCCCTCCCCGCTCCAACACACACACCCATCCCCCCCACCCCCCCCCCCTACCCCCCCCACCCCCCCCCCCCCCCCGACCCCATTTCCCCCACCCACCCACCCCCACCCCACACCTACCCCACACTTAATCCCTCAACAGCATTGAATCCCTGTCCCTTCCCTGTCTCATCGTCAGTTTTGTACATGGACACAAGCCTCCAACTTTCACCCACACTGGCTGACTGTACTACTGGGCAGGTCTTCCTGGAGACAAGGTAAAGGTAAAGGAGTCCCATAACCTATAAGGTCGTAGGGGAGCCAGGCGTCAGAGACCTCACTTCTCTAGGGCCAGCATAGTGAGGCGGCACCCATCTCCTCTCCCTCGCTGCTTTTACCTTCCCTGACCCTAAAGAGGGCAGACCCATTTACAGCTGGGTGAACTGGGGGGACTGTACTAAAGCCAAGGCGCGCAAACGGTCACCCATCCAACTGGTAACCACGCTGGATGCTGCTTAACTTGGCTGGGGGAAAGCGAGTGCTCCGACCACTGAGCTATCCCGTCCCCACTTCTGGAGATAACCTCAGCCATAATCTATCGCTGTGTTTGCCTTGGCGGGCTAGGCCTGCACGCCTGACTGTCTGTCGCCCAGTTTGCTAAACAGCCATGTTCGATTGTCTGTCTCCCCGTGTTGTGTGTGTTTGCTTAGCTCTCAGGAAAACCCCCGACCCTGCTGTAGTCTGTCGTGATAGTTGTTGGGCGTTCCCCAGCTTCATTTAACACCTTTTGGGGTCACCTGGAATGTGCTCTCTCTGTCTCGTTTATTAATGAGTATGGCAACGCATTTTTCGCTCATGAATATGACAGACAACTATAGTTGCTGTCTCTGAGGGTTCGATCAAGAAGAAGAAGAAGAAGGAGAAGAAGAAAGAGAAGAAGAAGAAGAAGAAGATGATGATGGTGAAGAATAGGAAGAAGGAGAAGAAGATGATGATGAAGAAGACTATACTTCGAATCACTGTGATTGTACAAATTGCTTGAGAGGCTTTGTGTGTAGGACTGCTTTCAAGGACTTTATCACATAGGTAGCAATTTCTGACATCAGAGGATTTTTTGGTGTATAATATCCTAAAAGGACAGTTACATGTTGTTATGTGAAGTGCTTTTCATGTGATGAAGACAATCACACCATGACATTTCAAGGAATAACAATATTTTAATGTAGGCCTTTGACCTGAACGGGCACGGGATAGCTCAGTGGTCAGAGCACTGGCTTTCCCCAAGCTAAGGTTAAGCAGCATTGAACCGTATGCGCGCCTTGGCTTCAGTACAGTTACCCAGTTCACCCAGCTGTAAATGGGTACCTGCCTCTTTAGGGTCAGGAAAGGTAAAGCAGCGAGAGAAAGGAGATGGGCGCCGCCCCTGGAAAAGCTGAGGTCTCTGAACCTCGCTCCCCAACGACCGCATAGGTGATGGGAACACTTTTACCTTTTTTTTTTGCACTTTGCTTGCATCAGTGTCTGACAACGCCTTTGGCCTGGGTGCGGGTGTAATTTTGGACTTGAAGCAACTGAACCACACGGCTATGTGGACGCACGTACGTGCGTGGCTCGCATGATTAAGCCAACATACATAATATCATACAGACACACACACAGAGGCATGAGTGCACACATGCACGTACGTATGGAAGCGCGCAAACACACACACGATAGACGATAGAATGAACAGGCGCGCATGCACGGATACATTGCTTACCCCACACGTGGAGACATACACACATGCTACGTGCTCTCACACATTAAGAAAGTAAATGCGTATGGAAACATA
>CM054134.1:17784660-17792160 GCA_028751875.1 Rapana venosa
AGGTACCAGACTCTCTGTTGTTATATCGTATTAAGTGGAAAGTAAAGGTGAGATAAAAACAATACTTCATACTTCATTTTCAGCGCACGTAAAAGAACCCACGGCAAGGGAGTTGTCCCTGGCAAAATTCTTAGAAAAAAGCCACCCTGATAGGGAAACAAATACAGTTGCAGACCAAAAGAAAAAAAAAGATAAAAAAGGGTGGCGCTGCGCTTGTGGCGACGCGCTTTCCCCGGGGAGAGCAGCCCGAATTTCACGCAGAGAAATCTCGTGACTTAAAGTGGTATAAAAAAAAAAAGAACAAGGCGTAACATGCAGGATGATTGTCATTACCAATGTTGTTACCAACTTAAAATATTTGGAAGCAGAGTTCAATCAAACGGGTAGTTTTCTTTCTTTCTTTCTTTTATTATTATTATTATTATTATTATTATTATTATTATTTTTTATACTAAATGTAAGAAAAAGGCATCTGACAAGGGACCCTTAGTCTATGTTTAAACTGACACAAACGTCAGAACAAAGGACTGACCTATCCATGGTACATTAGATCTATTTGACAAATTGGTTGTTCCAGTACTACTAGTGCACATGGTTGAAAAGATATAAGGGTATGAGAATCGAATTGATAAATTTCAGGAACATTTTGAAATGTACTTTTCATTTGAAAGGGTGTACAATGACAAATACGTGTAAGGTATTATTTGTTGGCAATAACTGTTTAGGTACAAATGACTCAACCTTAGGATAATTTTGTACAATTTTCAATTGACAAAAATATAAAGCCAGTTATTTTTTTAAACGTCGTTTACATTTTTATTTATTTATTTTTATTTTATTTTATACCACTTTAAGTCACGAGATTTCTCTGCGTGAAATTCGGGCTGCTCTCCCCGGGGAGAGCGCGTCGCCACAAGAGCAGCGCCACCCTTTTTTTCTTTTTCTTTTTTCTCTTGGTCTGCAACTGTATTTGTTTCCCTATCAGAGTGGCTTTTTTCTACAGAATTTTGCCAGGGACAACTCCCTTGTTGCCGTGGGTTCTTTTACGTGCGCTGAAAATTTTGTGTAACACACGGGACCTCGGTTTATCGTCTCATCCGAAAGACTAGCGCCCAGACCACCACTCTTGGTCTAATGGATGGGGAAAAATTTCGGGCCCAAACGGGGTACGAACCACGCACACACCCGACCCGGACTTTTCGCATTCTAGACAGGCGCGTTACCTCTAGACCACCGATCCACAATGCGTTAGTCGTGTTTTCTACAAATATTTCAAAAAGCGATTTTGGAGACGAGAAATGTATTTCTAAGGCACACGGCTGAACAATGCATTGACAAAACTTGCAGTGCAGTATGTCCCCCCCCCCCCCAAAAAAAAAAAAAAAAATGATATGTGATAAATGTGACGCGCCTGTTAAGACTCTACCCTGCAATGGAAAGCGAAATACTAAAAGAGTACATGGCACGAATTTGTCCTTACAACAGACAATGAAAATGGTTTATACCTCGACCACAAGAGAGTAGCACTTCTCTGTAACACCACCGCCCCAACCTCCTATAAAACACCAGTGTCACTGTTCGTCTTTACCGGCAAACATCGGATACACACTGTAGCGACTTTAGTAATCCCCTAACAGCGGTGACACTGAAGTTTATACAACGTGGACACGATTTACAAGGCAGGGTGAAGAAGCTGTTGAAGATAGGACTCTTTCCCCGTGACCAATAGGCCACGAAACGAGGGCCCAAAAGAGCGAGTGTGAAGAAAGCTAGTGTGGTCAGTCACCTCTCTCTCTCCCTATACTATGGGTGTTGTGTGTCATCAGGCCCATAGACAAGGGGGGTGAAGGGTTTGAACTGAAATGCAGCGAGAAACGATTGCCAGATACTTCTTTCTTTCTTTCTTTCTTTCTGTTTTTCTTTTTAAAAGAAATATGTCTCATATAAATTCTTCTTCTTTTCCTTTGTCATCGTCATCATCATCATCATCATCATCATCATCATCATCATCATCATCATCATCATCGTTGTCGTCGTCGTCATCATCATCATCATCATCGTTTTCTCCTTCACCTACTCTGTACTCTGTTAGACCGTTGGGTAACTGATTTCAGATTTTATAAACCAGCTTCCTCCAATCCTCGCCTTTCTCAGTTTTCCGCAGTATGTCGTTCCATTCGAGGCCAGTCCACTCTCTGATGTTGTCTTTCCATTGTTCTCTTTGTCTGCCTCAGTTTCATATTACACTGGAAGTGCAGATCTGTATCTACAAGCCGTGCATGCCATGCATTAAAAAAAAGAAGAGAGAAATACATACAGATCTGCCAGCTGCTTGTTGCGCAGTGATCAGCGCCTTGAATCTTTGTCTAGCAGGTTGTGGGGTTCAAAACCCATGTAAGTTATAGATAAAAAAAATCAGACTGGTTCCTGCTCGGTTTTTTCATTTGTTTTAATTTTTTTACAACGTTTTTACATCTGAATTATCTGGCAAAATCTAGGTCTGATTGTCTGCCCTTGTTGTTCTTGCGTTTCTTTCCTGTTTATCTTTCAGGTCTACTATCTTTCGTCCATTCCGTATGCCGTTTATTTTGTTGGTCTCATCATGCCCTCTTTGTTTCCCTTTCTTCCATTCATGTTTATCCTGGCGTTCCTCTGATTTAATTCTTCTTCTTTCAGACTATCTTCACCAGCCCCTCCTCCTCCTTTCTGTACTTATGACTATTTTACCCGTCGTCACCGTCACCATCACCGATCCCTCAGATTCCGAATCCTTTGGGGCGCCTTCGAAGCTTTGTCAACCACCTTTCTCCAGTCCTTGCGTCTCTCTGCCGCCCTCAGGGTGTCTCTCAGCTCCATGTCTGTTCACTCTCGAATGTTATCCTCCCATCTCTTCCTCTGTCTGCCTCTTCTTCTTCCTCCCCTCACTGTGGCTTGTAGGATTGTTTTAGCAAGACCAGACGAGCGTGTGACATGACCAAACCACTTCAGTTTTCGTTGTCTTGCGAGTGTTTGAAGGTCAGTATAGGGTCAGTAGGACTGACCTGACCTATTTTGCCCATGTATCCATCATTTACCTGTCTGTACATACTTTTGACCACCTGCAAATAGTGGAGTTAATGCCCAGTATAAAGCATTGTAGATATTATCCTACCCGGAGCAGCTGTACACCCCCCCTCCTCCCCCCCCATCCTTAACCATCCCCCCCCTCAAAATCCACCTAACCAAAACTTCTCCCCTTCCCCTGAATTTTTTTTTCCGTTACTCAGCAATATTTCCGAAGTTTACAAATGTGAGATTTTCTAATAATATGATTTTTGTGAGATGGTATACGACCCCCCCCCCCCCCCCCCCCACTCCATCATTGAGGTAACGGCATTCCCACTTCGGGGACTGTGTCTAAACACGTCACCTAAAATGCATGCAGCTTTTGCAATGCTGTCATCCCTTCCCACCGCCACCCGACAGCCTACTCTTCCGAAAAAAGCGGAACGGGTTTTTTTTTAAACGTGCGCGCAAGATGTTCTGCGTGCGTGTTTGCACAGGGGGCCTCTCATCCACTGAACTGTTAACATCAGTGCCGACTCCACTCTCCCCAAAGTCGTTCGGATGAGACTAGAAACCGAGGCCCCGTGTGCGAACGCACGCGGAACATCTTGCGCACACGTTAAATCCTGTTCCACTTTTCGTAAGAGTAGGCCATTGTGTGCCGGTGGGAACATATGTCAGAATTTACAAAACTGCAAACACACGGGGACTGGATGTAAAAAAAGCACATAAGTGCTTATTTCATTATCCTCGATATAAAAGAATAAAAAATAAAATGAAATAAAATCAATTGTTGATGTGAAGAGGCTGTACAGCACCAGTATGCCGTCACTCGCCGTGACTTAGGACACAGGGGAATTTACGATATGTCTGCTGATAAGCTATGGGGAATAACAAGTGGCAATACCTCCCCTCCCACCCCTCACCACCCTCCCCCCCCCCCAACCACCCCCACACCAGGGAAAAAAGAGAGGGGTGAGGAATGGGAAGGGAGGTAGGTGTGGATGTTGGATGTAGGACAGGCAGTTCGGGTCAGCTGGGGTAAGTCTCTAAAAGAGGAATGAGCACATGACCCAGTTTTTATTTTATTTACAAAAATGCTGCTCTGAATTAGAATATGAAGAGAAAGAGAAAGCATGGTAAATGCACAAAATGCAATGGATTTGTTTTGTTATTTATTTATTTATTTGTTTATTTATTCATTTCTCTTTTCAGATAACAGGTGAATAATCCCATTCTAGTTGATTTTGCAGAGGTGTTTTCGAAATGAAGAAATAGATTTGTAGCATCTCTCTCTCTCTCTCTCTCTCTCTCTCTCTCTCTCTCTCTCTCTCTCTCTCTCTGTCTTCTGTCTGTCTGTCTGTCTGTCTGTCTGTGCGTTCCCTTACAGAGTGGGGGATAAACAGACTTTTGTTTTTTTTAAGAACATTTTTGTATATCACAAAACAACCAACATTTCAGAGTAATTTCAGTCAGCCTAAATCAGAAAAAAGAAGATCGAGAGATATATTGATTGTAAAGTTCATCAACGTGCATCTAGTGTGTCTACTTCTCGCATAATTATAGTTTTGATGAGTACTACAGACAATTTATCCCCGAAGTCGGAATCCAGCTACCTTCATGGTGAGCAAAAAACAGTCGCATACGCAAAATCTCACTATTAGTCTCACTAAAAGTCCTTCGGATGAGACTATAATCCGAGGCCCCGTGTGCGAACGCACGCAGAACATCTTGCGCACACGTTAAATCCTGTTCCGCTTTTCGAAAGAGTAGGCCATTTGTGTGCCGGTGGGATCAGATGACAGAATTTACAAACCGCAAACACACGGGGACTGGATGTAAAAAAGCACATAAGTGCTTATTCCGTTATCCTCGATATAAAAGAATAAATAAATAAATAAATAAACTATTAGTGAACCTCGGAGCTGTAGCTGTGTAACGAAAAAAAATCCATGGGGGGTAAACTAGAAGGTGTAAGTGTTGCAGTAGGTCTCACCGGCAAGGCTCTATATAACCACACGTTTAAAAGCAGGACAAGTAGGTCTGCCTGAATTCTACACTGTGCTGAGTAATACTATTTCAGTCTTAGTGAGAAGGGGAAATTTAGGACGTTTAGAGGTGTTGTGCTATTGTGGGAAACATTTTGCCTGCTACGCAAGAGAGAGAGAGAGAGAGAGAGAGAGAGAGAGAGAGAGAGAGAGAGAGAACTCGAACTCGAACTCAATGATTTATTCACAAAAAGGCCATTGGCCCATACATGAAGGGGGTTGCCGAACTGCTTAGTATTTTGGTCTAAAAAAAACCCACAAAAAACCCCACACAGACAACATGTTACTGTATAACAAAAAGTCAGCTACAAAAATATAACTTAGGATAACATTATCTCTCTTATTCTGAAAGCTCTACACAAATATAAAGTGAGGCTGCGCACAACCTCAGGATGACTTGATGCCAGGAGTAAACAGAGTCTAAATAAATTAGGCTGTCTACTATATTTAACAGGGATATAGTTCTGCCTAACATCCTCAAAAACTGGACAGCACAACACAAAATGTACTTCATTTTCCAGATAACTGAGAGAGAGAGAGAAGAGAGAGAGAGAGAGAGAGAGAGAGAGAGAGACAGACAGACAGACAGACAGACAGATAGATGAGCGAGATACATGGACAAAGACAAAGAGAGAGAGAGAGAGAGAGAGAGAGAGAGAGAGAGAGAGAGAGAGAGAGAGAGAGAGAGAGAGAGAGAGGAGAGAGAGAGAGAGAGAGAGAGAGAGAGAGAGAGAGAGAGAGAGAGAGAGAGAGAGAGAGACAGACAGACAGACAGACAGATAGATGAGGAGATACATGGACAAAGAGAGAGAGAGAGAGAGAGAGAGAGGGGGGGGGGGGGGGGACAGAGAGACTTAACAGAGACAGGAGGGTTGACAGGCAACACTATTGTCGTTATCGTCAGCATTATTGTCGTCGTTGTTGCTTTCATCATCAGTATGATTGTCGCCGTAACACTCATCATCATCACAACGAAAATAACAATGACACAAAAGTTGTATAAAAATGGGTAGTCAAAGACAGTCGTCATATAAAAAGAAAAAGGGAGAGGCACAGACAGTGATCGGAATAAGGTATTCAGTACACGAAAGTCATTAAAAAGTTGTCACGCTCATACTTGCTTCATTGAAATACATTGTATCGTGTCGTGTCGGGTCGTGTCACATGCAACACATGTCGTCGTACGTCAGTCATCATCGTCGTCATTCTTCATCATCATCATCATGTTATATATTTCACATGATGATCATTGATATCATTCTACACACACTACACTGCTCATATTCCTTTGGGAGTCTTCAATATACATGAACTCGTCCTTAATATTAAAAAAGAAAAAAAGATTGACACAGTTTTGTTTTTCGTTTAACGAAACTACAATTCAGTGACCCAATCCTTGACCTCAAGCGGAAGGTCACTTACGGTTGTGTGGGCTTTGATCTCCCCCTCCCCACCTCTCCTGTCCTCTCCCACCTTCCCTTCTACCCTCCCCCCTTCCCCCCCTTTGCCCATACCTTCTATTGGTCACACCCCTCACTGTCCCAATCCTCCCCAAACCCACCAACCCCCACTAAAAAGGGAAGAAAACAATAAGAAGAAGTCACATCTACTTCTATGTCGAAGGCAGAACAGAGCACAGATTATTGACAACAATATGGTTTGTGGATCTCTGTCTCCCTCAATCAAGACTCCATGGCCAAACAATGTTTGTTTTGATCTCTGGCTTCTTCCTAAGCAGACAGACTAAAGGGGACAAACAATATGTTGTAGATCTCTATTCTCCCTAAGCAGACAGATTATGGACAAACAATGTGTTGTTGATCTCTGTTCTTCCTAAGCAGACAGACAGATTATGGACAAACAATGTGTTGTAGATCTCTATTCTCCCTAAGCAGACAGATTATGGACAAACAATATGTTGTTGATCTCTGTTCTTCCTAAGCAGACAGACAGATTATGGACAAACAATATGTTGTTGATCTGTGTTCTTCCTAAGCAGACAGACAGATTATGGACAAACAATGTGTTGTAGATCTCTGTTCTCTCTAAGCAGACAGACAGATTATGTATAAACAATGTGTTGTTGATCTCTGTTCTTCCTAAGCAGCAACAATAGGCAAAAATAGTTTGATCAGTCTTCAAAGACAAAGATTAGGACAAACAATGTGTTGTAGATCTCTGTTTCTCTCCTAAGCAGACAGACAGATTATCAATAACAATGTGTTGTTGATCTCTGTTCTTCTAACATAGACAGATACAGATAGACAAGCTAAACAAGCTAGACCGTACCAAGAGACAGACAGATGACAAACAAGTGGTGCCTGCAGGCAGTACAGTAGCAGTGCAGCAGTACAGTGCAGGCAGCAGTAGACAGTGCAATAGCAGCAGGAGATTGATCCACGAAAAG
>CM054134.1:17802160-17814660 GCA_028751875.1 Rapana venosa
GACCACAGAAGCAACCAGTCAGTGTGGAAGGCAAGAGGTGATAGTCATGAAAGCAGGGCCACAGGAACAGACCCCGTCTGGCTGTTGTGAAGAGGATCAGTGACGGTGAGGATGATTACATTTTAATGCTGCTGCTATGGAAGTACACCAGCTTTGAAGTATGGGTAAGATATGGCTGGACTCGCCCCCCCAACCCCCCCCCCAAAAAAACAAAACAAAACCAACAAAAAAACCTAACCCAAAAAACCCAACCGACAACCCCCCCCCCCCCCCAACACCCTCACTCCCCAAGCAATAACAAACCCAAACAATAACAACAACCAAAATAAAAAAAAGCCCATCCAAACAAAAAAGCCCACCTAATGAGATTTGAACTTGCAACCCTTTCAGCCAGAAATCCTAACGCACTAACCACTGCACCACGGCGGTCGGTGCTACACTGCTGGTAATGTTGTGACTGAGGGAAAAGAAACGGTGTCCTTCTTGTCAAGTTCAGACGCTGTAATAATTGTCCCAATTTTTTCTCTATATATGAGCTGAAGCGTATTGCATGCGCATCATCAATGATGCATGCTTCAGTGGAATCTTTGATCCAAAGTATACAGTCGTTCAGAGTTAGCAGAAATGTGCGTTTGATTGCCGTCTCCCCCCTCACCCTTAAAAACAACCCAATCGAACAATAACAACAACAAAAAAACACCGAAAACTTCAACAAGCTAGCTCTCCTGTGGAAAAGTCAAGGGCTCTTTAGATATCAATAATTTCTGAAAAAAAAATCTGTGCTAGAAACGTTCCATTTTCCATCACTTCTTTGTTTCTGTCTTTTTCCTTACTCTCTCTCTCTCTGACGGGACGGGATAGCTCAGTGGTCGGAGCACTCAAGCAGCGTCGAGCGTGGTTACCAGTTGGATGGGTGACCGTTTGCGCGCCTTGGCTTCAGTACAGTACCCCAGTTCACCCAGCTGTAAATGGGTACCTGCCCTCTTTAGGGTCAGGGAAGGTAAAGCAGCGAGGGAGAGGAGATGGGCGCCGCCCTCAATATGCTGGCCCTAGAGAAGTGAGGTCTCCGACGCCTCGCTCCCCTACGACCTTATAGGTTATGGGACTCCTTTACATCCTTTACCTTCCTCTCTCTCTCTCTCTGTCCCCCTCCCCTTCTTCCTCTGCCTGTCTGTCTGTCTCTCATGCTTATTTTCTGCCTACCAAGCCTTTGTCCATTCTCTTGTCTTTCTCATGCAAATCTGAAAGATTTTGTTCTTAAGAACTTTCTGATGAGCTGCCCTGAAGTGGGAATGAATGTGTGGATCGGCTGAGGCCAGCGGGCGGACCTTCTGCAGTGTAACAAGCACAGGAGAAGACCAGGCTCCAGGCATTCCCCTCAATATGGCCATAAACAAACAAGCAAACAAACAAAACAATTCCAATAATATAGATAGTCCTTCGGATGAGACTATAAACCGAGATCCCGTGTGCGAAGGCATGCAGAACATCTTGCGCACGCGTTAAATCCTGTTCCGCTTTTCGAAAGAGTAGGCCATTGTGTGCCGGAGGGAACAGATGACAGAATTTACAAAACCGCATACACACGGGGACTGGATGTAAAAAAGCACATAAGTGCTTATTCCATTATCCTCGATATATAAAAAACAAAAAAACAAAACAATAACCATCCTCGTAACAAAACCATATAAAACAACGATAAACATAACAAGTCCAAAGAAAACAAAACACAGTGAGAAGGCGAAGAGACGATGTATCTGCGTACTTATTCGCGCGCACACACGCCCGCACGCGTGTGTGTGTGTGTGTGGAAAGAGAGAGAGAGAAGAGAGAGAGAGAGAGGAGAGAGAGAGAGAGAGAGAGAGAGAGAGAGAGAGAGAAGAGAGAGAGAGTGTGGTGTGCGAGCGTGCGCGCGCGCGCTCGTTCACACAGCCAGGCGCGCGCGCATTTTCACGGTATATTTGTTTAAGTGTGAGTAACCCGGAATTGGCAAGGTGTACCTGCTGTGGCCAACAATTAGATTGATACAGAATCGTGCCAATCCCTCCACCCCCAACCCCCTCTCCCCATCTCCCCTCCCACTCTCACCCACTCCCTCCACCTCACCTACACCCTAAAGAACTCCAAAATAACAGTTTACGATTCACGATCTTTCCTTCACTTTGTATCCAGTCGTTAGTCTCAAAATAATAATAATAAAGAGTATTATGGAAGTTCTATACCACTGACTCTTCTAAAGCAAACAGCTCAAAAGCGCTTAATGTCATTTAAACTATTTTGATACTCCACAAGCAAAGGCTAACGACTGAATTTGTCCTATTTTGTATCTTCTTCTTCGTCGTCGTCGGCGTCGAACGTTCAGGCAGCAACTATTGTTGTCTGTCATATGAGCGAAAAATGCATTGTGCTGCCGTTAAGCGCCTGACAAGTCAGGCCCAGCGCATCCGACATCGGCGTGGGAGAGAATAGCTGAAAAACTACCTTTTAAGCATCGTAAGCTAGTGTAAAAAAAACCAAAAAAAAACAAGTTTTACACATGTTTTGTTTCAACTGCCCATCACAACATTGAGATCATAATTTTGCGCTATAGTGGGAACTTCAAGATAAGAAGCCAACAAATTTGAGTTACATGATGCTGCTACGAATTTGAGAATGAGCATTTGAATCAAACAAGTATCAAAACTAGCGTGTTGTATACACCTTTTGGTCAGGGCAGATTTCTCTGCGCGAAATTCGGGGAGGGTGTGTGGCCTCAAGAACAGTGCCATCTATTTTAAAAAATTTATTTATATAATTATCATTGTTATTACTATCACCATCCTGTCCATATGTGTATTTTTTTTCTATCTGAATGGCTTTTTGTTTGGGTAGAAATTTTCCAGGAGCAGTTCTTGTTGCCAAGGGTTCTTTTATGTGAGCTAAATGGCAGAGCCCGATAATCATTTTTTATTTTTATTTATGTATTTTATTCTTTTATATTGGGGATAATGGAACAAGTACTTGTGTGCTTTTTTTTACAACCAGTTCCCGTGTGCATGCAGTTTTGTCAATTTTGTCATCTGTTCCCAACGGCACACAATGATTAAATCTGTATGAAGTATATCTTGAGGTCCTTTGAAGTGAAGTAAGGTACATTTTAGTATTCTACACGTACACAGACAGATACATCCATAGTTACATACATATGTACATACATAATGCATACACACATGCACTTATACATACAGAGACAGATACACACACACATACTCTCTCTCTCACGTTTTCTCTCTCACACACACACGAACACCCTTCCTCTTAAACGGTTTCTTCTGTTTAAAATAAACAAACCAAACGAGCAGCAAACATCGAAATTGTCCAAAAAGAGCACCCCCACCTCCACCCCACCACCCTACTACCCCCCCCCCCAAAAAAAAAACAAAGAAAAGAAAAAGAAACATCAAAGTTGCAGTAGCGAAAAGACAAAACTGCTGTACTACAGTACAAACAAAGGTGTATACACATACCTATTTTCACAAAGAACAGGAAAGAAAAGAATGCATCCCGAAACCAAACGGTCCTTTCGCCTCAGGACCGTCAACCAAGCGGAACGAAAGTGAATGGACCGCGAGTGAGAGAGAGAGAGAGAGAAAGAGAGAGAGGAACGACTGAATGTACGTACGAATGAATGAATGACTTTTAATACACAAAGGATGATAATTTAAGCCAATCTTAGTGTAACAAATTGTCCTTGTAAACACACACATGCATCAAAACTATCGATAAAAAAATGCAGAAATTAATCAAAACGTCGAGGAAAATAAACAAAAACGAAAACGTACGCAATAATGAATGCATGCGCTGGCGCGCGCGCGGGTGTGTGTGCGTGTGTGCGCGCGCGCGCGTGTGTGTCTCATAGAGAGGGGAGAGAAGAGAGAGAGAAAAGAGAGAGAGAGAGGGGGAGAGAGAGGGAGGGACAGACAGACAGACAGAGCGAACAAGAAAAGAGAGAGAGAGAGAGAGAGAGAGAGAGAGAGAGAAACAGACACAGAAGGGAGAGACAGACAGACACAGAGAGGAGAGAGTAAGAGAGAGAGAAAAAACAGAGAGAGAGAGAGAAAAGGAGAAGAGAGAGAGAGAGAGAGAGAGAGAGACAGACAGACAACAGACAGAGAGACAGACAGAGAGAAGAGAGAGAGAGAGAGAGAGAGAGAGAGAAGAGAGAGAAGACTCACACACACAGACAGAGTGAGAGAGAGAGAGACTCACACACACACACACACACACAGACAGAGAGTCACAGACAGAGAGTCACAGATAGAGACAGAGAGACCCTGCTGATTTTAGAGCAGATTCTATCGCTGGCTCGAACAGCATGGGGACACTAGGGGGGGCGTCAAACACAGTCATGTACCTTCCCCTCAGTCAGCTCCTCGTCTCTCAAGCGTTCGGGCGCACCCCACACACACACACAGAAACACACACACACAGACACACACAGAGACACACACAGAACACACACACAGACACACACACACACACACACACACCACACCACACACAACTCACACACACAACACACACACACCACACACACACACACACGTACACCCACACACACCACACATACACAAACACACACACACAGAGAAAGAAGAAGAAAAAAAAAACAGTCGGCCCATCCCCCGGAAAAAACCACTCCTCCTCCTCCTCTATCTCTCTCTCACACCCCCCTTTTCTACCCCCCCCCCCCCCGCTTGCCCCTCCCCCCTCCCCTTCCTCCCCTGACCACCCCCTCCCCTCTCCCCCTCCACCCTCTTTCCTTCCTCTGCTAATGATCTTCATCATAGGGAGTAGTAGTAGTAGTAGTGGTAGCAGTAGTAGTGGTAGTAGTGGTGGTAGTGGTGGTGGTAGTATAGTAGTGGTAGTAGTAGTAGTAGTGGTAGTAGTGGTGGTAGTGGGATAGTAGTAGTAGTGGTAGTAGTAGTAGTGGTAGTAGTATAGTA
This sequence comes from Rapana venosa, assembly GCA_028751875.1. NCBI lineage: Eukaryota > Metazoa > Mollusca > Gastropoda > Neogastropoda > Muricidae > Rapana > Rapana venosa. Next base: position 17,807,146 of record CM054134.1, read on the forward strand.
GGGGGTAGTGGTTTTGTAGTAGTATTGGGAGTAGTAGTAGTAGTGGTAGTAAGTATAGTGGTAGTAGTAGTAGTGGTAGTAGTGGTGGTATGGTGGTGGTAGTAGTAGTAGTAGTAGTGGTACTAGTAGTAGTTTGTATATAGTGGTAGTAGTAGGTAGTAGTAGTTAGTAGTGGTAAATAGTAGTAGTGGTAGTAGTAGTAGTAGTATAGAGTAGTATGGTACAGTAGTAGTGGTAGTAGTAGTAGTATAGTAGTATGGTAGTATTTGGGAGTAGTAGTAGTGGTAGTAGTGTTGTAGTGGTGGTGGTGGTGGTACTATAGTAGTGGTAGTAGTAGAGTTGTAGAAATGTGGTGGTAGTGGTGGTAGTAGTAGTAGTGGTAGTTGTAGTGGTAGTAGTATAGTAGTGGTGGTAGTAGTGGTGGTAGGGGTGGTAGTAGTATAGTATAGTGTAGTAGTATAGGGGTAGTAGTAGTATGGTAGTAGTGGTGGTAGTGGTGGTAGTAGTAATAATAATAATATAATAATATATGGATTCATATAGCGCTGAATCTTGTAAAAAACAAACAAATCGAAGCGCTTGCACTCAATCATTTACGGGCATGCAACCCCTCCTTAAAACAAAATGAACAACAGATTTAAAAACCCAAATCGCGCGCACGTATGCACGCATCACGCACACAGCGCACACACACACACACACACACACACACACACACACACACACACACACACAAAACACACACACACACACACACACACACACACACACACACACACACACACACCACACCACACACACGCACTCGAAACAACACTTAGAAGGTGAAAGATGCGTTGAAAATTAGGGACAGATATTTGGGGGAAAGTCCCCAGGTAGGAAATAAGTGTGTTTTGAGGCTGGATTTGAAGGTATCAAGTGAAGGCTTTTGGCGAAGTGAAAGAGGGAGGTCATTCCAGGTGGATGTAGTAGTAGTAGTAGTGGTAGTAGTAGTAGTAGTAGTAGTGGTTGTAGTGGTAGTAGTAGTAGTATTGGTAGTAGTAGTAGTATTGGTAGTAGTAGTAGTGGTGGTAGTGGTAGTAGTAGTAGTAGTAGCAGCAGTAGTAGTGGTAGTAGTAGTGGTAGCAGTAGTAGTGGTAGTAGTAGTAGTGGTAGTAGTAGTGGTAGTAGTAGTACTAGTAGTAGTGGTAGTGGTAGTAGTAGTAGTAGTAGTGGTAGTGGTAGTAGTAGTGGTAGTAGTAGTAGTGGTAGTAGTAGTAGTAGTAGTGGTAGTAGTAGTAGTGGTAGTAGAAGTAGTAGTAGTAGTGGTAGTAGTAGCAGTAGTAGTAGTAGTAGAAGTAGCAGTAGTAGTAGCAGCAGCAGCAGTAGTAGTAGCAGCAGCAGCAGCAGCAGTAGTAGTAGCAGCAGCAGCAGCAGCAGTAGTAGTAGTATTAGCAGTAATAGTAGTAGTAGCAGTAGTAGTAGTAGTAGTTGTAGCAGTAGTAGTAGTAGTTGTATAAGTAGTAGTAGTAGTAGTTGTAGTAGCAGCAGCAGCAGCAGCAGCAGCAGCAGCAGCAGCAGCAGCAGCAGCAGCAGCAGCAGCAGCAGCAGCAGTAGTAGTAGTAGTAGTAGTAGTAGTAGTAGTAGGAGTAGTAGTAGTAGTAGTAGTAGTAGTAGTAGCAGTAGGTTCAATGCTATGTCTTCTTTTGTCGCTTCCCTTGTTTCCTTGTGTGAGTTGAGGTATTTTGTTTTTAATTGTTAGTTTTGTTTGTGTTTTTCTCTCACTCTGGGTTTAGTTTCAGCAAGAGGGTGGGCATCATCCCCCCATTCCCCCCCCCCCCCTCCCCCCTTGTTCCTCTTGGCTAAAGCTGCTAGGTTCACCAATAGTCAGATCTATGCATGTGCGACCCCCCCCCCGCCCATCCCCCCCACCTCCCCCACTATCCACTATTTAGGTAGCCGAATTCCGACTTCGGGGATGATGTTTGAATTGAACGTGACGCCAGTATGCATGCGTTTCTTTCCATTCGTTTTTACCAGGACGAATGTCCTACTCTTGATAAAACACAACCACAGAACAGGTTTTAACGTGTGCGCAAGATGCTCTCTGTGCGTTTGCACACTGGACCTCCTAGTCTCATCATCCCCGCCTGCTTGTTTGCCTGCCTATCTATCTGTCTGTCTGTCTGTCTATGGCACTAACCTGTACGCCATGTCTGTCACACCTGTCAATCTTCTCTTAGAACACAGGGAAGCCAGATAGCAGCACCATACATCTCCTTAACTCTCTGCATGTCTTCAGCAGTTAGCTACCTGTCTTCGAAGAAAACATTCAAGTGTTGATCTGTGTACCTTTTAGCTTTAAAAACATTTGTTGTTGCTGTGCGTCCCCCAGTTTTACACCCTGGGGGTCACCCAGAACATGCACTCTGACTCACTCATCCCACCTGGGAATCACTGTAAGATAGGAAGTACACCGGGTGAGAAGTTTGCATGTATGACTCTTTTCAAGTACCTGGCTACATAGGCAGCCATACTCCTGACTTCAGAGGATTTTTTTTCTCCTATAAAGGAGAGTGCAGGTTGTTATGTTAAGAGCTTGTCATGGCTGAAGGCACTCTCAACACATTTTACATTTTATTTAGAAAGTCACAGATATTCACATATATACCAAAAAATAGCATTAACAACCCTAAAGCTTGTAGTGTGTACCTAAAAGGTGTCCCATAACCTATGTGGTCGTTGGGAAGCACGGTGTCAAAGGCCTCATGTTCTCCAGGGGCCAGCATATTGAGGGTGATATCCATTTCTCCCTCACTGATTTACCTCCTCCTCTGTGTGTGTGTGTGTTTGAGGGAAAGACAGACAGATAGACAGACAGAGAGAGAGAGAGAGAGAGAGAGAGAGAGAGAGAGAGAGAGAGATAAAGAGAGAGAGAGAGAGAGGGAGAGATGCTTTGTAATGTTCCAAAGCACACTATTCAGTTTTGGACTTAATGCTATACAAACCTTTCCAGACGACTATCAATTCTATCCAATCCACATAAAATCATCATGTTTAATTAATCAATGCATGACCTAAGGTGCAGAGGGTCTTGGATGCATGCTAGGTACATCAGTGTTTCTACCCTACAACCAGCTAAATTCTGATGACAAAAACTTCAAGATCATTAAAAGGTCCACATTTCACGATCTGCACAAAAGATGGCGATAAAAGAACTGGCAGGTCTGCACAGGACATGACCTTGGAAAGAGTCAACATCCTCACCCTGGATCTATCTAGCACCACCTGAGACTGGAACTTTGATGTTATGGGGTAACACAATCCAATGCCCTATCCACATGGCCTCGAACCATGGACTAGACAATCCAATGCATACGGCCCCAAACCATGGATAAAACAACAATCAAATGCCCTATCCATGAAACCCCAAACCATGGATAAAACAACAATCAACTGCCCTATCCATGTAGCCTCGAACCATGGATTAAACAACAATCAACTGCTCTATCCATGTATCCCCAAACCATGGATAAAACAACAATCAACTGCCCTATCCATGTGGCCCCAAACCATGGATAAAACAACAATCAACTGCCCTATCCATGTAGCCCCAAACCATGGATAAAACAACAATCAACTGCCCTATCCATGTAGCCTCAAACCATGGATAAAACAACAATCAACTGCCCTATCCATGTGGCCCCAAACCATGGATAAAACAACAAATCAACTGCCCTATCCATGTAGCCCCAAACCATGGATAAAACAACAATCAACTGCCCTATCCATGTAGCCCCAAACCATGGATAAAACAACAATCAACTGCCCTATCCATGTGGCCCCAAACCATGGATAAAACAACAATCAACTGCCCTATCCATGTAGCCCCAAACCATAGATAAAACAACAATCAACTGCCCTATCTATGCAGCCCCAAACCATGGATAAAACAACAATCAACTGCCCTATCCATGTAGCCCCAAACCATGGATAAAGCAACAATCAACTGCCTTCCTATCCACTTAGCACCTGTCTGTGATCCACAGATGATGACAACAGAACTACATATCCCCATTCCTTTTCACAACTTATTCTTTCTGGTCTGACATGAACAACAAGTCAATCATGCGAATCACTACCAACTAAACCTTGCAGTAGGAGATGCCAGTGTGGGCGTGGCTAACGGACGGTACAAGGCCGGCCATTGGCTGAAGGATCCGTGACAGCTCACTTCATCCTGACGCCTCCTGTCTGATTTCCTGTTCCCACTTTATTCAAAGGCCCGGTAGACAGACCATCCTAGATTTTATTGGGAAGGGAGGGTTGGGGGAATGGGTTGGGAGTGGGGAGTGGATGGGGGTGGGGGTGGTAGGTGTTGAGAGTTAAGGGGAGGGATGTACATCTGTGTTATGTCGGTCAAATGCGTTCATCCTTTTCTTGTTCTGGTCTCCAAACTATGGTGCACCCACTCATGCAGATCACTTGTCGAACTTACTGCCTTCTCTGCTCTTTCACGTCAGTACAGGGTGTTTAGTCGGTGCTGTCGTGTTGGGCTTGTGTTGTGTTGTGTTGTGTTAGTGTGTGATTGTGATTGTGACTGTAATCCCTCTCGTTTTTCAGTGATGATCCTTATTGTCAACAAGGTCATATAAACCTGGTTTTTTTATTCTCTCTATATGAAACTTCAGTATCAGGATCTCGATCCCCATAACAAGAAGTTACCGTCAACTATTGCTGAGCTGTGTACACAAAATCACAGATTTTGATCTGTGTGATCAATTTTAGCCTTAATACTAACTAAATTAGGTATTTCTTTGATTCGTTTAAAACACATTGTGTTGGAATAACTTTCGCGGCTGACGATTCTAAACTGTTTTAAAAAAACTCAGTGGCCATTTTAGAATGCCAAAATGTCTAAAGCGAGGTATACAAACACACCTTTTATGTGTGATTCCATTTACATTAGGTCGGACACACCTGTGTGGTATGATTTGACGTAAATCCAAGTATAAACCACACAATTGAAGTCAGTGTAAAAAGCCATAGTAACACGGTTGAAATGATAATTATAATAAATGTGAAAAAAAATCCAGCGCTGTATCAACATCGATCATGTTTGTGTGAGATTAAGAGCAGAGAGTAAGTGTGCTGTGCAGAGAGTAAGTGTGTTGTGCAGAGAGTAAGTGTGCTGTGCAGGGAGTAAGTGTACTATGCAGAGAGTAAGTGTACTGTGCAGAGAGTAAGTATACTGTGTCACTGATGGCATAGATTCCTTTTCATTAACCATTTTTTTTGCAATCTCATTCAAGTCTTCAGCTTAGAGGAACTCGCGTTCTTCACACTATCCACACAGGAAATCATGGTCACGAAAAACAGGTCCACCATCTCCACCTGCCTCCTTCTTCTCCTCAGTCTTCATCTCAGCCTCTGGAAAACAGCAAGGACCCAGGACACCACCATCAACAACACCGCCACCAACACCACCAACACCAACACAACCACCACCACACCACACCACCAAATACCACCAACACCAACACAACCACCACCAACACCACCAACACCCCAACCCCCACCACCACCTCCACCACCACCACTACCACCACCACCACCAGCACCTCCTCCTCTCCAAAAAACTCCAGCCGCCAAGTCTTGACCATCGGCTACATCACCACGGTGGACGGCAAGCTGGCCATCAACTCTGAAGGCAGCAGCATCTCGGGCGCCATGAGCCTGGCTGTGGAGACCATCAACCAGGACCCCGCCATCCTCCCCAACCACACCCTCAGCTTCCTGTACGCGGACAACAAAGGGCGGGAGCTGAGGAGCATCAGCGTGCTGACAGAGCTGTGGAAGGAGGGCGCCATAGCCTTCATTGGGCCTGAGGACTTCTGCGCCACGGAGGCTCGTGTGGCCGCTTCTTGGGACCTCACCATGGTGTCCTATGTGAGTGTTTGGAAGTGGGGGTGTGTGTGTGTGTTTGGTTTGTTTGTGTCTCTGTGTTTGTTTGTTTGTTGGTTTGTCTTAGTGTTACCTGGTAGAGAGGGTAGATAGAGAGGTGGGTTCTGGAAGATGTAAAGGTGAAAAGAAGATAAAGTGCAATTTAAGTTCCATTTCTTCTTCTTCTTCTTCTTCTTCTTCTTCTTCTTCTTCTTCTTCTTCTTCTTCTTCTTTTTCTCCTTCTTCTTCTTCTTCTCATTATTATTAAAAGGTAAAGGTGTTCCCATAACCTTTGTGGTCGTAGGGGAGCGAGGCGTCAGAGACCTCACTTCTCCAGGGGCCAGCATATTGAGGGCGGCGCCCATCTCCTCTCCCTCGCTGCTTTACCTTTCCTAACCCTAAAGAGGGCAGGTACCCATTTACAGCTGGGTGTATTGGGGAACTGTACTGAAGCCAAGGCGCGCGAACGGTCACCCATCCATTTGGTCAATGCTGCTTAACCTTAGCTTGGGGAAAGTGAGAGCTCTGACCACTGAGCTATCCCGTCTCCTTCTGGAAGATGATGATGACCATGATGTTATTGGTATGGGGGTGTGGTTTCTGGTGAAGACAGGACGTTGACGATCTGAGAGTGGCGATGATCATCATCATCATCATGATGATGAAGTGTGCGTGTACGTGTATATGTGTGTGTGTTATGTGTGTCTGTGATTGAGTGATATCTCAAGGCTACCATGGTGTTCCGTACAAAACCAGAACATTAGGTATTGGGGGTTGTACCGGGGGCATTTAGATGGAATAGTGTGAGAAGTAGGAGCGTTAGTATTAGTTGTAGTAATATCAGTCGTGCGTGGTGTGTGTGTGTGTGTGTGTGTGTGTGTGTGTTGTGTGTGTGTGTGTGTGTGTGTGTTGTGTGTGTGTGCGTGCGTGTGTGTGTGTGTGTGTGTGTGTGTGGTGTGTGTGTGTGCGTTATATCACGTGTGTGTGTGTGGTGTGTGTGTGTGTGTGTGTGTTCTTGATTTCTCCAACCCTATCCCTCTTTTCTCTATCCTTAAAACTGAATTGTAGACAAGAACAGTTAGAAAACTAAAATCTGTAAGAAGAGCCAGCATTGTATGAAAGCCAAACACTACACTCACACAATATGTTAGCAATAGTTGTATGTGTACAGCTTTCGTCGTCATACAGATTTGAAAGTTGTTTTAGTTGTGAAAACATTGGTAGATTCAGTAAGGTAGTTGACAATGATAATAAAACACCCACTGCGCTTTAGATAGTTCAGTTCATTGACGTCATGCCATGGACGTGGAGGCATGTGGCTGTTTTGTTTTGTTCGTTGCTCTGGCATCTTCGCTTTATTGTTCGTTTGTATCTTTTCTTCTTTTCTTGTTTTCTTGTTTTTTTGTTGCTTGTAGTGGGAGGTTGTTTTTAGGGGGGTGTCTTACAAAGTCCTGAAAAAAAAGATTTGCGTACTTTCAACTTTGATCTTAGCCAAAAAAACCGAGAAGTCATTTGCGTGTTTTGAAATCTGCAGTAACGATTTGCGGTTACTATTTTGGCCACGCGAAACATAATTTAAACAATCCGCACACC
>CM054134.1:17822160-17872160 GCA_028751875.1 Rapana venosa
AATGTCAAGCTTAAAAATAGATTCGCTTCTAAAATTATGTCCCTTCTATGGCTGTTTTTCATGGCGGCGGAATCTGTTTTTAGGGTTGCACATAATGGCTTTGTGTCGTTTGGCTACATTCACTGGCAACCTTGAGGCCTGTGAAGTGTTTCTGTCTTTCTGTCTTTCTTCTAAGCTGGTTTCAAAGTTAGGTGTTTTCTTAGGCATGGAGTTAAACAAAAGTGGAAGGGAGAAAAACATAGGCTTAAGTGATGTCCAAGAAAAAGAATCAACCATGCATTCGCACACAGAGTAATTATCCTCAGTGTAAAAAAGTATTTACTTCAAGAACAACCAATTCATACATACACAGAGAACAACTTTTTGTCAGTTGAGAGAGAGAGAGAGAGAGAGAGAGAGAGAGAGAGAGAGAGAGAGAGAGAGAGAGAGAGGCAGGCAGACAGACAGACAGACACAGAGAGAGATGACTGTCGGACACACATCTAGTATGGAACACACATGAAGAACAACACAGCACTTGTTGACAACCGATAACCCCTATAGTTGTCATACGGAATCACACCGATAATTCAATAGATGAGAGAGAGAAAGAGATGGGAGAGAGAGAGAGAGAAGAGAGGAGAGAGAGAGAGAGAGAGAGAGGAGAGAGAGAGAGATGAGAGAGAGAGAGAGTCCACACCTTACATCCAGAATCAGAATGATGTCATGTTTCTGGCCGAAGACAGGACCCAATTTAGAGCACTGTTGGTGATGGGAGTTTGTGTACATTGTTGTTGGTGATGTCAGGTTTGAACTGGGACAGCTCGCCCCGCTATGGCTGACCCCTGTGACTGGTGGGTGGGGCTAAACAAGATAATTAACGAAGGATTTAATTATCTCCAGGACTGCGCTGAGAAAGGGAATGAATGGGTGGAATGTAAAGGTAAAAAGGTAAAGGTGTCCCATAGACTATGTGGTCGTAGGGGAGTGAGGCGTCAGAGACCTCAGCTTCTCCAGGGGCTAGCATATTGAGGCTTTACCTTCCCTGGCCTTAAAGAGGGCAGATACCCATTTACAGCTGGGTGAACTAGGGAACTGTACCGAAGCCAAAGCGTGCAAATGGTCACCCATCCAAATGGTAACCATGCTCGATGCTGCTTAGTAACATTGGCTTGGGAAAGCGAGTGCTCTGACCCCTGAGCTAACCTGTCCCCCAAAATATATAGGTTAAATTGTTCATGGTGTGTGAGTGTGGCATGTATCTTGATAGGGTGGATCACTTGACCTATTCTGATGAGAGATTGCACTATTGGTTAATGACAGCACTACAGGGCTTATAATAATGGGGGGATTTTGTCAGATGTCCCCTCTACCATCCTCCCCCCCTGCCACGCCTCTTTCATCTTAATTAATTCTACTGCCTTCCATCCTGTTTGTCTTATAATCATACCATCTCTCTGTCTATATATAGGTGTTTGTTACTCTCTCCTCCTCCTCTTTCTTACCCTCCCCCTCTCTCTTTCCTCTTTCTCCTCTCTCTCTCCCATCTGTCTCTGTCTGTCTGTCTGTCTGTCTGTCTTCTCTCTCTCTCTCTCTCTCTTCTCTCTCTCTCTCTCTTCTCCCTTACCCACGCCTTAGCTGTGAATGTAAATTTAAGGAATAAAGGTCAGTGAGGGCATGTTGAGGTCCCATCTTCATTAATCATTGTTAGTGAAACCTGAGGAGTCCATGCCCTCAACCACCTCTCTTATGTCTATAAGGATACTCACCCATGGGTTTATTTGTTTGCCTATACCCGAAGTCAGAATGCAGCTACCTTAATGGTGGGTGGGTGGATTTTATCATTTAAAAATTTTTTATTTTATACTTTTATATCGAGGATAATGGAATAAGCACTTTTTTGCTTTTTTACTTCCAGTTCCCGTGTGTATGCGGTTTTGTAAATTCTGTCATCTGTTCCCACCGGCACACAATAGCCTACTCTTACGAAAAGCGGAACAGGATTTAACGTGTGCGCAAGATGTTGTGCGTGCGTTCGCACACGGGGCCTCGGTTTATAGTCTCATCCGAAGGACAAGACTATGGGTGGGAGTGGGTTGGGGGGATGGGGGGTACGGGAACGGTGGCATATACAACAAAATTCACCCTTGGTGAGCATCGGAGCAGCCATCTGCCCGCCTGTCTGTCTGCTTCTTTACCTCCGGTTTCTTGCTCACTGTCTGTTTTTCTTTGCACCATGGGTGAAAGGATCCATCAGATTTCCATTAATTCTATTATCCAACTTCTTCCCCCCTCCTCCTTTCTCCCAGGTGGATCAGTGCTTTAGAGGTAACGCACCTGGGTTAGTAATCGAAAAGTCGGTGTGGTCAATCTCCCCTTTAAGCCCGACCACCTTCCACCCTTACCTTCCATTAGACTTTGAGTGGTGGTCAGGGTGCTAGTCTTTTGGATGAGACGATGAACTGAGGTCCTGTGTGTGGAGTGCGTATTCAGTGCATGTAAAAGAACCTACTGCACAGAGAGAGTTGTTTTCCTGGCTAAAGTTTGTAGAAGAAAAGCTACTCTCAAATAGACATGTAATCAGAAAAATTAGAAATGGGTGGTGCATTCACAATGTGAATGATATTTAATAACTTGTTACGGGTATCATTGCTTTGTGTTGTACAATACAATACAATACAAAATAACACAAGACAATGCAATATGCAGTCTAAAACAACACACACCAACAGAACACACTACAACAGGACACATCACAATGCAGGCTAGTACAACACAACACAACACAGCATAACACGACCCAACACAGCACATGCCACGACACGCGCGCACACACACATATATGCACCACACATACTGACAGAAACAAACATAGACGCAGACACAGACAAACAGTCACACACACCAACACACACACAGACACACGTACACACACACATATTTTTAACCCCCCCCCCCCTAAAAAAAGAGGAAAAAAGCCTAAAAGCTTTGATTGAAAAGTACACAAACTGCCCTTGTCATTAAAAAAAAAGTGTATCAAACATTACCTCATTGATTTTGAGGAATTAAGGTAAAAAGGTAAATGTATCCCCATAACCTATGCGGTCGTTGGGGAACGAGGTGTCAGAGACCTCAGCTTCTCTAGGGGCCAGCGTATTGAGGGCGGCGCCCATCTCCTCTCCCTTGCTGCTTTACCTTCCCTGACCCTAAAGAGGGCAGGTACCCATTTACAGCTGGATGAACTGGAGGGGAAGGGGTGGGGAGGGGACTATACTGAAGCCAAGGCGTGCAAACGGTCACCCATACATTTGGTAACCACGCTCAATGCTGCTTAAACTTTGGCTTGGGGAAAGCGAGTGTTCTGACCACTGAGCTATCCCGTCCAACAGGACTAAGCTGACAAACTATTGTGGGCGTGTGACGAAGTGAAACCTCGCACTGAAGAAAACTTTGTGTCCGGCGTCAGAATGTGGGACAGAATTTCCATCAGCTTTTAATGCAGCCATAACAACCCCTCAGCTTCCTTCCTCCCTTCTTTACTATCCCCCACCTCCTCCTTATCACCTCAGCATACCTTCTCCCTTCTTTTTCTAAAGAGTGGATAGAAGGCAAAGATAGAAAAAGGTTTGGGAGAGGGCTAAGGTTTATTTATAATGAAAAAAGGGCTCTTTTTATGGGTAGTGAGTCTGCGCTATGTCAGTTTAGCTTGACTCTGATTTATAAACACTTTTTTAATACGAAAAAAAGAAGGGGATGCAGTCTAAACGCTGTAGCCGAGTTGTCAAGATCGTTGGACTTCAATCCCATTAGTCCATGTTGTCGTGGGTTCGAATCTCGGCGGCATCTGGTGAATGAGGGGTGGGGATTTTTACGATCTTCCAGGTCAATTTCAAGTGCACACCTGCTAGTGCCTCAATTCCTTTCGAGTATATACACATGCACACGATCAAATATGCTCGTAAAAGATCCTGTAATGCACGTCAGCGTTCGGTGGGTTACGGAAACACGAACATACCAAGCATACATCTTCGAAGTCGGAATGTGGGCTGAAATGGTTGCATACAGGAAAAAAAAATCTCACCATTGGTGAATCTCGTAGCTCTAACCGAGTAACGAAAAAAAAAAAGCTATAATTCGTAGTATGTCTGCCTTCACGTCAGAGTTGAATGAAACTTCTCTCTCTCTCTCTCTCTCTCTCTCTTTCATGCAGATTGTCCTTTGTGTTTGTGTCCTTTGAGTTTGTGTCCTTGAGTTTGTGTCCTTGAGTTTGTGTCCTTTGTGTCCTTTGTGTTTGTGTCCTTTGTGTTTGTGTCCTTTGTGTTTTGTGGCCTTTGAGTTTGTGTCTTTTGTGTTTTGTGTCCTTTTGTGTTTGTGTCCTTTGAGTTTGTGTCTTTTGTGTTTGTGTCCTTTGTGTTTTGTCTTTCATGTTGTGTGTGTGACCTTTGTGTTTTGTATCGTTTGTGTTTGTGACCTTTGTGTCTGTGTCCTTTGTGTCTGTGACCTTTGTGTCTGTGACCTTTGTGTTCGTGTCCTTTGTGTTTGTTCTCTTTAAGTTTGTTTCCTTTGTGTGTGTCTGCTCTGTCATCTGCTTCATCTGCCTCTCTTCTTCCCCACCCTTACCACCACAAGGTCTGTCACGTCTGTCTCCGTGTTTTCTTTCCTGTCCTGGAATATCTGTTCCCCACCATCGTGGTGGTGGTGGGGGTCCTGCGTGGCAGGGGAAGAGCCGCTGGCATCATAGGATGACCTGCAACTCCAGTCCACAGGCACCCACAGTCTGAAGCAGCGGGGGGCACTGGGAGTCTGTTGTAGCCGCTGTCAGAATTCAAGACACAAGACTCAAGACAAGAATAGGTTCATGATGTGTGTGCGTATGTGTGTCGGTGTAGGGAGTGTGTATAGTGCGTGTATGTGTGTGTGTGATTCTGTGTGAATGAGTGTATGTGTGATTCTCTTTGTGTATATGTGTGGGGGGAGGGGGGTATAGGGTGTGGGTATAGTGTGTGTGTGAGCGCGCACGTGGGTGTATGTGTGCACGTGCACATATGTGTATGTGTGCACGTGCACATATACATACAGAGACGTACACACTCTACACACACATCCTACCTATCCCACCCGTTTATACCCACACTCTACACACACACACTCTACACACATACCTACACCACACCCTACACACACACACACACACACACACACCAAACACTCCTATAGTGAAAAGACGTTTAGAATGAAGAACGAACGAACACACGAACACACACACACACACACACATACCTAGAAACGTGTATATACCCCAACCACCACCCCCCTCCCCCCCATCCCCCTACGCACACACAAAAACCCCTACAACTGATTATTGAATAGACTATGCTGACGGTAGCAGAATGGACCGGCTTGGTAGTAAATTAATGCAGTTTTTGGCTGTAGCGTTGCTATACTACACATCGGAAATCATTTCCTGTGTAGCCCAAAGCTAGCCTGATCCTAAACCGCCCTTCTTTGTTGCATAAGTAAAGAAGGAAGGAAGGACATAATAAATGTGAGAGAGAACGTAGAAAAAACCCAACCCGAAAGTGCAGGTATGAATGAACGTGCGAAATGTCACCTGTATTGGGGATGATTATTCCGAACTGAAAGTTGAAACTAGTCTCTAGGTCTTCTTGTCAAGGTGGCTCTCTCTCTCTCTCTCTCTCTTTCTCTTTGTGTTTGTCTCGCTGTCTCTATGTTTCCTCGTGTGTGTGTGAGAGAGAGAGAGAGAGAGGAGAGAGAGAGAGAGAGAGAGAGGGGGGTGGGGGGGGGGGGGGCAGACAGAAAGACAGACATACGGACAGGTAGACAGACAGACAGACAGAGACAGAAACAGGTAGAGACATACAGAGGGTATTCAGATATCAGAAGAAAACTTTACGTACACTACTACTACTACTACTACTACTACTACTTACTCCTCCTCCTCCTATATAATCATCGTCATCATCATCATCATCACCACCACCACCACCACCACCACCATATGGTGATGGTGATGATGATTATTATTAATTCATGATAATGATGATGACGATGATCATCATCATCATCATCATCACCAATACTATTAGCAGGCATGAGACTAAAGCTCTATAGTTACACTGGTATATTTCTCTGAGGTGATTGCACTGGACGCTACCAACAGTCACCAGTCTAAAAAAAAAAAAGGCAAGGTGATGAATATGCATGCACACAGCAGCCTTGCCTTGCCTTGCCTTGCCTTGCCTCGCCTTGCCTCTGGCTGCCTTTGTAGCTGACTGACAATTCAGTTTCCGTGGGGGTGATGGTTGGAACGATAACGGAAAATGGCCGTGTGGGTACTCCAAATAGATGGCGGCTTGTTTGCCACTGGCTATGGTATACAGACGTCAGGGTGGAGGGTTTGATTTCTGTCTTCTTTTCTTTTGATAGTTGTCGTGCACGTGTGTACGTACGTAGGCGCGCGTGCCACGGGCACGCAACATACGTAGGTGATATATGGTACATACATACATACATACATACATAAATAAGAACTCCCTCACCCAACACACACACACACACACACACTTACACACACACAAGCGCCCCAACTAACTCACACCCTTAAAACACACAACTCTCCATTACCAACCACGACTCCTGCCGTATCCCACAAAACACAAAACTGTTCTTTTCTTTTCTTCTTCGTAACCACGTTCTACGATCCTCTTTCTTTCCTTTGACTTCTTTTCCAAATAAACACTGAACTTGTCGTTCCATAACCGAAAACCTTTCTTTTTTTATACTTAAATCCTAATAGAAAATTTTTATAAAAACCCAAAATCTTTAGAATTTTGTTTTATTTAAAATAAGAAAAGTCTTCATTCAAGGGTAATTGCTTCTCAAGCAAATCTTAAAATTCCGTAAGCTTTGCCTAAAAGTTAGGATGACTGACTGTTCGAGTATTTGCTTTCTTCAGACAGTTCCCGTTCACTCAGCTGTGAGGGTTGCTACCGCATCTTAAGGGTAGGACTGGTAAGTGCGTGGCTTAGGACATGTCCGGTTCACCCCGTAATTGGTACACTCTTCCGAAGCTCGGATGGGTACAGGTGAAGAGTTGGGGGGAAAGCAGCGAGGGGGAGGAGGAGGGGGTGAGGGAGTGGGGCGGCAACTAGGTGGAGGTGGGGGGGGGGGGGGGGGGGGGGGGTGGGGGGGGGGGGGGGGGAGGGGGGGGGAGGAGGGAGGGGGACGGTCATACTAAAAAAAAATCTCACCATAGGTAACCTCGGAGCTCTAGCCGAGAGAACGAAATTTCAAAAAACAAAAAAGACGAATCTCAAACAAGTACAGTCTCTCTCCCCTCTCATCTCATCTCCTCAATCACCATCTCTCTCTCTCATCCTCTCTCTCTCTCTCTCCATCTCTTCTCTCTCTCTTCTCTCTTTCTCTCTCTCCCCCTCCTCTCTCTCTCTTCTCTCTCTCTCTCATCACTCTCTCTCTCTTTCTGTGAACGAACTGAATGTCAAAAGTCCTTCGGATGAGACAATAAACTGAGGCCCCGAGTTAGAACGCATGCAGGACATCTAACGCACACGTTAAATCCTGTTCCGCTTTTCGGAAGAGTAGGCCATTGTGTGCCGGTGGAAACAGATGACAAAATTTACAAAACCGCATACACACGGGGACTGGATGTAAAAAAAAGCACATGAGTGCTTCTTCCATTATCCTCGATATAAAAGAATAAATGAAATCGCGTCAACCACAGCACGGAAACCACCCTAGTCCATACGTTAAACACGCTTCTAAACGCTTCTGACTCAGGGAAAATCTCCCTTCTCACTCTTCTCGACTTATCTGCAGCATTTGACACTATAAATCACTCTATCCTTCTCTCCCGTCTCCAAAAAATGTTCGGTGTTACTGGCACAGCCCTTACCTAGTTTAGTTCATACCTCACTGATCGATTCCAGACAGTCACAGTAAACAAAATTCAATCAATTCCTGTAAAACTAGAAAGTGGAGTCCCACAAGGATAAGTTCTGGTCCCTGTCCTGTTCACTCTCTACACTGTTCCACTCTCATACATAATAAACCGTCACCAGATCAACCATCATTTCTACGCTGATGACTCTCAGATTCAAAGCAGTGGCACTCCTGAAAATCTGCCTTCTTTCTTGACAAATATGTCACTTTGCCTTCAAGACATTCAAAACTGGATGATACAAAACAAGTTACAGCTAAATGCAGATAAAACCGAAGCCATGATTATAGGGACCAAACGCAAACTCTCTTCCATCACAACACATTCAATAGAATTTGGCAGTACATCAGTTTCGCTATCCACTGCAGTTAAGTATCTAGGTGTTGTTATTGACAACACACTCTCTATGCAAAAATTCATCACCCAGACCTGCCAGTCCTGCTACTATCAATTACGACGTATAAGTGCAATCCGAAAGTACCTGTCCTCTGATGCAACATTCAGACTTGTCACATCTCTTATTCTTTCACGTCTGGACTATTGTAATTCTCTTTTGTCTGGTCTGCCAGCATCATCTATCCACTCCCTTCAACGCATACAAAACTCTGCAGCTCGATTAGTCCTCAAAAGGAAACAATCTGAGCATATTACTCCACTCCTGCAATCTCTCCACTGGTTGCCTGTGCTACAGAGAGTAAAGTACAAGATCAGTACTCTCTGTTACAAATGTCTCAACAAAACAGCACCCTCATATCTCTGTGAATGTCTTCACCTGTACACTCCTTCTCGTTCTCTCAGCTCTGCTGCAGATACCCTGGGCTTACGAATACCTAGATTCAACCAATCCACTGTTGGCCGTCGCTCTTTCTCTATTTCTGGTCCATCAATCTGTAATGACCTCCCTCTCTCCCTTCGTGAAAAGCCTACTTACGACAGCTTTAAATCCAGCCTCAAAACATACCTATTTCAAACCTAAGATTTTTCCCTCTTGTTTCATCTCATGTCTGTCCCTGCCTTTGAAAGCCAAAATTTTCACACCCTGCTGAAATGTACAACCTGTGTGTGTGTGTGTGTGTGTGTGTGTGTCTTCAATTTTACGTCTGTTCACTTAAAGTGATATTAGACGAGTGTGTGTGTGTGTGTGTGTGTGTGTGTGTGTGTGTGTGTGTGTGCGTGTGTGTGTGTGTGCGTGTGTGTGTACATTTGAATTTATTAGAATATTGTTAATCATTGTTGGTTGTTTGTGTGGGAGCGGATTGAATGGAAGCGCTCTGATTTGTAATTGCAAGATATAGCACTCTATAAATTTCATATATTATTATTATTATTATTAAATAAATACAAATAAAATAAAATATCCCTCTCTCCTCTCTCTTTTCCTCTCTCTCTCTCTTCCCCCCCCCCCCCCACTCCCCCCCCCTCCTGGCTACAACAGAAATGTAGACGCGGTGGTCTCGGACAAAACCAGTACCCGACTTTCGCGCGGACGCACCCCCAGCACGCAGTCTGCCCACTCCATGCTGGCGCTATGAGGCACTACGGCGGTCCCTTTTCACCATCACGTGGGGAGACCCCCCTCTGCTGAAGGCGGGCCAGAACCTGCGACGTTTGGGCCCGGGACGGAAACAGACCGTCAACGACTCCTCAACATCCCGATACAGCCACGTACGCCCGTCAAAGGGTGGCCGACATGGGGCACCAGACTTACTTGGAACCAGATCAGTGCGGAAGGGGGGGGTGGATTGGGGGGTTTTGGGTGGGGGGGTGGGGGTGTGTGGGTGTGTGGGGTGTGGGTTGGGGGGGGGGTTTGGGGGGTGGGGGTGGGGGTTTTTGGGGGTGGGGGTTTGGGGGGGGGGGGTGGGTGGGGGGGGGGGGGGGGTGGAGGTTGGGGTGGGGTTGGGGGGGTGTTGGGGTGTTGGGGGTGGGGGGGGGGGGTGTGGGAGGGGGTTGGTGGGGTGGGTGGGGGTGGGGGGGGGTGTGGTGGGGGGGGTTTTGGGGGGATGGGTGGGGGGGTGGTGGGGTTTGGGGGGGGGTGGGGGGGGGGGGGTGGGGAGTGGGTGATGGTGGTGGTTGGTGGGGTTGGTAGTGGGGTGGTGGGGGTTTGGTAGAGGGTTGGGGTTTGGGTGGGGTGTGGGGGTTTGGGTGTGGTGATGGTGGTGGGGGGGGAGGGATGGGGGTGGTTGGGTAGGGGGTGGTTGGGGTAGTGATGGGGGTGGTGGTGTGGGGGTGGTGGTAAAAGGGGGTGGTTGTTGTTGTTGGGTGGTGGTTGGTGGGGGTGAGGGGTGGTTGTGGTTGGTTGGGTTTGTGGTGGTTGGGGGTGTGATGGTTAGGGGTGATGGGGGTGGTGGTGGGGGTGGGGTTGGGGGTAGGGTAGTTGGGGGGTTGTGGTATTGGGGGTGGTGGGTGGTTGGGGGTGGGGGTTGGGTGGGGGGGTTTGAGGTGGTTTTTGGTTGTTATGGGGTGATGGTGGAGGGTGTGGTGGTGATGGTGGTGATATATTGTGGGGTGTAGTGAGGTGGTGGGTGGTGGGATGGTTGTTGGGCTGGGGGTGACAGTGTGACCTGACCTAGATTTTTGAAATAATAAAATAATAATAATAAAAATAAAAATGTAAAACAAAAAAATTTTTATAAAGTTCATACGCTGAATCTGTATAAAAGCAAAACAAATAAAAGCGCTGATTGTATTAAAAGTAAATAATTTTTCACCTTTCCTACAAATTAATTAATACTAGCGAATACCCACTACACTTAAGATTTTAAGGGAAGGATACAGCCTTGTGGGTTTTTTTTTACTGATCCCCATAGTTTTGCTACGCGTTCTTCTTTCTTTCTTCTTTTTTTGCCTTTAATTCTTCCATGCCTAACACAGTGTGTGTGTTGTGGTGTGGTGTGCGCACGTCGCGCGCGCGTGTGTGTTTATGGGTTATTGTGGTAAACCAAAAAATGTTAGGCCCAATCTTTGGAAGGTTGCCCGGGGTTGAAATGTTAAAATGCAAGCGCTTTATTTGTTAATAATAATAAATGATAATAATAATGTAGGATCTGTTCCCCGTACAAATTCAGCGCTACACTCTTCCCTCTTTTTTTCTTTTCTTGTTGTTGTTCTTTTTGTTTTTCTTGTTTTTCTTGTTCTTGTTCTTCTTTTTCTTGTTCTTTTTCTTTTCTTGTTCTTCTTCTTCTTCTTCTTCCTTTTTCCCTTTTTCTTTTTCTCCTCCCTTGCTTTCATTTGTTTTCCAATTTGAGCAACTTTGAGGGAACTTTGGGTTTTGCGCTGGGTGATTCTACACTGCTGGCTCTTATAACTTCGGTTTGTTCTCGCAATGACTACTGTGTTTTTCCAGTTATGGGGTTGGGACAGAGGTTGAGGCGGGGGGGGGGGGGTGGGGTGGGGGGTGATGTGGGGTGGGAAGGGGGGGTAGTGGGGGTGGAGGGGGAGGGGAGGAGGGGGGAGGGTTGCAAAAAGTCCGTTTGAAGGTGTGTGTGTGTGTGTGTAAATGTGAACGGTCGCGGTTGCACTGTTTACTGTGTGTGGGGGTGTGGGTGTGTGTGTGTGTGTGTGTTGGCGCGTGCCGCGCGCGTTGGGGTTTTTTGTGAATATGAACCGTCGCGGTTTCACATATTTACACACAGAAATTTTTTAAATAAAAGCTATTTTTTTTAAACCTCGATTTATCATTTTCGTCGTCGTGAATACATTGGAAATTTTTTGTTCATACCCAAAAAAAAATTAACAACATTTTTAACCAAAAATTTAAAAGCAACAACAAAAAATAACCAGAAAAAAAAATAAACCAAACCAAAAACCCCCCAAAAGTTTTAGAAAATGACAAATTATCCACCTCCAAACCCCCCCACCCCGTAAAACAACGAACAAACAAAAAGAAATCAATTTAAAACACCACACACACACACACACAAAAAAACACAACACACACACACACACACACACACCTAAAAAAACCCAAACCCACACCACACCCATTCACCATGACGCCCCCCCCGCCCCCCCACAGTCCTCAAATAGTTCATGTCTGTGCGCCTTCTTTCTTACTGTACCTATACAGTATAAATATAAAATTTTACCCTTGCTCGCTGTACAAAAATGAAATAAAAACACATCACCCGGGCCCGTCTTCATGTGGTGGACACACTTGCTGAATTCAGTCCAAGATGGTCCTTCCAGGGAACGCTTGACGACCACCCGAGGAAAAAAAAAAGTTGCCAAGGACACCACCACACACACACACCACACACACACGGACTTACAACACACACGCCACCACACACGACACACAACACCACACCCCCAACAAAGAACACGCTGTACAAGACACACACACAACCACGGACACACACCACCACACACGAGGGACACACACACACACACACACGAAAACACACACGACACTGAAGAACAATCACGCACACAGACACACACAAAAACGCAGGGACACACGCCGGACACAGCACACGAACACACAAGCCGCCCACACACACACACACAATGAAGAACACAAACGCACACTAAAGAAATACACGCACGCACACTACAGACACACACACATCTAATACCAAAACTTGTGAAAAGCGTTAAATAGATTTGAAACCAGAGGGGGGAAACTGAAATGTAACCTCCCCTTCCTTTCAAAAACCCTTACACAATTAAGATTCACTTTTCTCACCTAGATGAAAATTTTTGGGGGATACCCTGGTTGTTAGAACGTTTGTATTCACTCGTGACTGCTGGCCCCGGGTTCGAATCTCGTTCAAGAGGACTTTTCCTCTGGGTTAACTCATGCCGACTCCACTCTCCCCAAAAGTTCTTCGGAGAGACATAAACCGGAACCGTGGCAAACGCATGCAGAACATCTTGTACACACGTTAAAACCCGTTCTACTTCTGGGAAGAGTATCCCATTGTGTGCCGGGGGAACGGATGCAAAATTGCTTTAGCATAACAGGGGGACGGGATGAAAAAAAACCCCCATGATTTATTCCATTACCTAAAAAATAAATAAAAGAATAATAAAATAAACGGGAAAGGTTGACACACCCTTTTCTCTTTTGGGGTTCTGGCCTAGGGTAGTGTGCCTGGGAAGGGGTGTACAAACAACATAACCAACACACTCCTACCCCCAAAACCAAACCCCACACACCCACACCACAACACTACACCACACCACCCATACCCCCAAAATACACACACTAACCACATACATACATCAAACCCCTCCCAACCCAAAACACTAACTACCCTACATAATACCTACCCTCCCCACCCAACACTACACTCCCCAAAACCCACCAACCCCAACACACCTCCCCTATACTAACCTACCCTCCTTACCCAACCCTACCCTCCCCACCCTATTTTCCCCTACCCACCCTCTCTTCCCAAACCCTACCCTACCCTACCTTACCAACCCTACCCACCCACTTTTTCCCTACCCACACTCCCCTACCCTCACAAAATACCCTACCCTACATTCCCCACCCTCCCTACACTCCCCTACTCTACCCACCCTACACCCCCTACCCTACCTACTTTTCCCCTCCCCTACACTATTTTTACCCTACATACAATACCCTACCTCCATACCCTACCTACATCCCCTACCCACCTACCCTCCCCAAAACGCTACCCTACACTACACACAATACAAAAAAATTTCAATAAGTGGGAAAAAAAGGTTTTTCTTTTTTCCAGTCGTGAATATTCAGAATTTATCTCCGT
Organism: Rapana venosa; assembly: GCA_028751875.1. Taxonomy (NCBI): domain Eukaryota; kingdom Metazoa; phylum Mollusca; class Gastropoda; order Neogastropoda; family Muricidae; genus Rapana; species Rapana venosa. Next base: position 17,835,853 of record CM054134.1, read on the forward strand.
TTTATAAAAAACGCTGCAACACTTAAAACATAATTAAACAATAAAAACCACCCCCCACCCCTACTCTTGTTTGAAAAACAAACAAAAAACCCCCCCCCCCCCCCCCCCCCCGAAAAAAAAAAAAGAGAACCCAAATGAAAAAAAAAGAAAAAAAAGGAAACACATAAAAAGAAAAGAAACTAACGTCGTCAAAAAAGACATAAAAAAACTCAAGCCTCTCCCCCCGTGCCCTTCGCACCCAACGACTTTCCTGCCCTAATTTATAATATCATTGAAACATTCCCTTTCTTGGCGGTCTTTTGTGCTATACTTTATCTCCAGAACACACAGACACAGACCACACACACACTTCATCTACTATCTAGCGTCTCATGTGGTGGGCACCTTGACTCACTGTCGCACCAAAAGAGTGCGGGGCTGTGTGATAGGTTGAGTTTTCATGAAAAAAACAAAAAGTTTCCGAAGGAGCAGCAAAGATGGAAAACTGATAGTCTTCTGTCCCGTCTGATTGTCTTCAAAATCTCTCTCCTCTCAAAGCGCCCCCCCTCTTTACACACACCCAAAAACAACACAACACCACCCCGAGAATTAGATCAAAGGTTTGCACATCCCATGGCAAAGCCAATCGAAAAGGTCGATTATTTCTTCCTTCCTTTTTGGTGGATGGCTGGCCTAGGGGTAACATGCTTACCTAGAAACGAGAAAAACGTAGGTTCGATCCCACCCCCCCCCCCCCCCGTTTAAGCCTAAACTTTTCCCATATCAACTAGGGCCGGAGTAGTTGTCGAGACTGTTTTTTCAGAGGAAACCCCAAACGACAGGGCCCGTCGTGTTTGATTTTAGCCCTATTGAGCACGTTAAAAAAACCCCCGGGAAGGAAAGTTTTTCCTGGCTAATTCTGTAAAAAAAAACCCCCCCCCTCATGTAGGGAAACAAGTCCCCTTTTTAAAAAGGATGTTTTAAAAAAAAAAAAAGGTGGCGCGTTTTGTGGCGACATGCTCTCCCAGGGACCCGCCCGATTTTTACCAGAAATCTGCGTGACTGAAAGTAGATACAATACAATACACTACAAAACAAACAACCAAACAAACAAAACAAAAACAATACAAATACAAACCCCACCCTTTTTTCATTTTTTTTCCCCTGTCTTCCTCCCTCCCTTTTTCCTTCCTCCTTTCTTTTTCCCCTCTTCTATCTCGTCAATTTTGTGGTGTGTTTTGGGGTGTGTGGTGTGTGTTTTTTCCCCCTCATAGTCCTCATCAGTTAGCCACTTCAAAAGGCTTTGTGAAGGTCACACAAGGAGTGGAGATGTTGTTTCGTTGTAATCAAAAGTAGGGTGAAAATGGCAAAGACAACATCAGAGAGTGGACTGGCCTTGACTGGGATTAAAAGACTTGCTACAGAAAGCTGAAAACCGCTAGGCGCGGAGGAAGCTGGTTACAAAATATTCAGTGGTACTCTAACGGTCTACAAGACTACAGGATATTTGAGGTGAGATGAAGTGAGGTGAGGGCAATGGTAGTTACAAGAGAGAGAGGACCAGAGAGAGAGAGAGAGAGAGAGAGAGACTGATATTTATTGATAACGGTCAGGATTTTTAACCCTTTCACAAAGGGAGAGCGGGGAGGGGGTATGTGCAAAAATCCAAACACTTCAAAAACCAAGACGATCATACGGTAATAAAACACCGTCACCATCATGTTTGGTTAGCTACTACATCATGGAATCAATCACACTCGAAATTGATGTTTTGTGTTGAGCAAAGGCAACACAGATCAACTGTCGTTATCAGATAGCCTTTTCCACACACAGAGAGAGAGAGAGAGAGAGAGAGAGAAGAGAGAGAGGAGAGAGAGAGAGAGAGAGAGAGAGATCGCTTTGAACTCTGAAATTAATGAGTTAATTGCACACCAGCCTTGAGGCTACAATACAGTAATAGGAAAAAAAAAGAGAAAATAACCTGATATAGCAGCAACTATTATATCCTACAATCTCTGGTTAACTTAAAGTCATAGAGAGAGAGAGAGAGAGAAGAGAGAGAGAGAGAGAGAGAGAGAAAGAGACAGAGAGAGAGAGAGACAAGAGAGAGATTGTAAAATTGGTGGGGGGTGAGGTGGGGCGGAGGGAGGGGGGAGAAGTGCTGGTAGTTTTGGCGCCTAACTTCAGAGGCGTGTCCAGGACGTAAGGAGTGCTGGGACCATTTTTGGGGTGTGTAGATCAATCAATCAAGGCTGTATGTCCATACCAAAAGATATGGTGTGTATGTATGTGAGTGGATATGTGTGTGTGTGAGTGTGTTTAATATCAAACACGCATGGCATAACGAGTCGCTGCGAACATGGCATGTGTACCCAGACACACAGACACAGACACACAGATACAAACACCCCCCCCCCCCCCCCCCCCCTACAGATTTTGTCTCTCGTAGAATATCTATTTTGGCGCACAACGTTTAAACCCTGTTCTCGCTTTTTGCAAGTGTAAGAAACCATTATTGTGGTCCGTAAGAATGATGGTTGTCATTTACCAAACCGTATGCCCACGGGGATCTTGGATGCAAGTAAAGCACATGAGTACTTATTCTTAATTACCTCGTAAGAAAAGAAAAAACAAAAAAATATGACACACATATACACACAGAACACACCAACACACACACACACACACACCACACACACACACATAAATATATATATATATATATATATATATATATATACATATATATATAAATTAAATATATATATATATATAAACACACACACAACACAACAGAAGCACAGCACACATTTTTTTGTGTGTTTGCTTGATTGGCTTGCACTCCTTGATGCTATCTGTGTACTTTCCTTAAAGAAGATGCAATCATTGCTGATGATTCTACAGTTTCTGCTGTTGCTATCGCTGCTGCTTCTGCCTCTGGCTACTACAGTTACTACTGTTGTTGCTGCTTTTGCTGCTGCTGCTACTGCTACAATTACTGTTGCCGCTGTTGTTTGTGTCTGTTTCTGCACTTGACGAATGTTGATGATTATGTTGCTGTTGCTGCTGCTTGCGCTGTTGATCTGTTTGTTGTTGTTGTTGTTGTTTGTTGTTGTTGTTGTTCTTCTTCTTTTCTTCTTCTTCTTCTTCTTCTTCTTTCTTCTTCTTCTTCTTCTTCTCTTCTTCTTCTTCTTTCTTTTCTTCTTCTTCCTTCTTCTGCTGCTGCCCTCCTCCTTCTTCTTCTCCTCCTCCACTCCTTCGTCATCTTCGCTTCTTCTTCTTCTTCTTCTTCTTCTTCTTCTTCTTCTTCCTTCTTCTTCTTCGTCTTCTTCTTCTCCACCTCCTCCTCCTTCTCTACTCCTCCTTCTTCCACCTCCTCCTCCTTCTCCTCCTCTTCCTCCTCCTTCTTCCTCACACCTCCTTCTTTTCCTCCTACTCCCCACCTCCTTCTTCTCCGCCTCCTTCCCCCTCCTTCTCCTCCTCCTCTCCTCCTCCTCCTACTCCTCCTCTTCTCTTCACCTCCTCCTCCTCCACCTCCTTCTCCTCCTCCTCCTTCCTCCTTCTCCTCCTCCCCTCCTCCTCCTCCTTCTTCTCCTCCTTCTCCTGCCTCTTCCCTCCTCCCCTCCTTTCTCCTCACCCTCCCTTCTTTTCCTCCTCCTTCCCCCTCCTTCATCTCCTCCTCCTTCCCCTCCTTCGCCTCTTCCCTCCTCCGCCTCCTACCTCCTCCTTCTTCTCCTCCTCCTCCTTCTCCTCTTCCTCCTCCTCCTCCTCATCCTCCTCCTTCTTCTTCTCCTCCTCCTCCTTCCTCCACCTCCTTCTCCTCCCCTCCTCCTCCTTCTCCTCCTCCTCCTCCTCTCCTCCTCTCCTCCTCCACCTCCTTCCTACCTCCTCCTCCTTCTTCTTCTCCTCCCCTCCTCCTCCACCTCCTTCCCCTCCTCCTCATCCTTCTTCTCCTCCTCCTTCTCCTCCTCCTCCTTCTTCTCCTCTCCCCCTTCCCCCCCCACCACCTCCTCCTCCTCCTTCTCCTCCTCCTCCTTCTTCTCCTCCTCCTCCTCCTCCTCCTTCTTTCCTTCCTTGGCTACATCTCCGAGGTTCACCAATGGTGAGATTTTTGCTTATGTGACCGTCCCCCTTCCTCCTTACCGCTTAGGTAGCCGCATTTTGACTTCGGGGATGGTGTCTAAACACGAAACCTGTGTGCATGCATTTGTGAAATTGTGTCATCCGTTCCTGCCGGCCCGAACTGGCCTACTCTTCCGAAAGGCGGAACGGGTTTTAGACGTGTGTGCAAAATGTTCTACGTGTAGACATACGCACACTTGGCCTCGGTTTTTAGTCTCATCCGAAGCACTTGGATATTCAGTTCGATTTTCTGGTCAAAGTGGAAAATTTTTTTTTTATACCACTTTAAGTCACGAGATTTCTCTGCGTGAAATTCGGGCTGCTTTCCCCGGGGAGAGAGCGTCGCCACAAGAGCAGCGCCACCCTTTTTTTGTTTTGGTCTGCAACTGTATTTGTTTCCTTATCAGAGTGGCTTTTTTTTCTAAGAATTTTGCCTGGGACAACTCTCTTGTTGCCGTGGGTTCTTTTACGTGCGCTGAAAATTTTGTGAAACACACGGGACCTCGGTTTATCGTCTCATCCGAAAGAGGGCGCGGTTGGAATGATGATATTAATGATAACGATACTAACCAGGTTGTTTTTTGTTGTTTGTTGTTGTTGCAGTGTACGTGTTGTACACGATGTCGGATCTGTTCATCGATTTCCTCAACGCCTTGCAGACCATGGGCCTGACGGACACTGGCGAGTATGTGGTCATCGGCGTCAAGGACAACGAGGCCTATGACTACAGCAAGGCTGTGGACTACATCTTTCACGGTAGGACTAACTGCAACACATTTCCTCTGTCTTCTGCACAGCTTCTGTTGGTTTAAATAGTTCTTCTCCAGTAGTGCCTTCAGCGCCGAGGTATTAGCACAGTTCTTGATTAAACCAGTGACGCTGGGGGGCAACAGCAAAGTGAGAGGCTGCATGTATGATCAGTGGCTTTCCCACTCATGGAATTCCCACTTTACAGCTTAGTCTTTAGTGATCGACTATGACTCTCTGACTAGGAGGCTTGACTGGCACAGTCCTTATGTGATGTGCTGCAGCCCTGGGGGCTAGTTGGCCTTCGGGGAACATCTCCAACGCTGACTGTCTGTATGACCTCTTTTGTTGCACCGTTCTGTCGTTCGTTGTATCTTCCTATCTTTTGTTGTATCTTCCTATCTTTTGTTGTATCTTCCTATCTTTTGTTGTATTTCCTATCTTTTGTTGTTCCTTTTTGTCTTTTGTTGTTCATTCTTGTCTTGTCTTTTGTTGTACCATACTGTCTTTTGTTGTTACCATACTGTCTTTTGTTTACTTTCCTGTCTTTTGCTGTACATTCCTGTCTTTTGTTGTACTTTCCTGTCTTTTGTTGTACTTTCCTGTCTTTTGTTGTACATTCCTGTCTTTTGTTGTACTTCCTGTGTTTTGTTGTACTTTCCTGTCTTTTGTTGTACTTTCCTGTCTTTTGTTGTACATTCCTGTCTTTTGTTGTACATTCCTGTCTTTTGTTGTACATTCCTGTGTTTTGTTGTACTTTCCTGTCTTGTCTTTTGTTGTACATTCCTGTCTTTTGTTGTACTTCCTGTCTTTTGTTGTACTTTCCTGTCTTTTGTTGTACATTCCTGTCTTTTGTTGTACTTTCCTGTCTTGTCTTTTGTTGTACATTCCTGTCTTTTGTTGTACATTCCTGTCTTTTGTTGTACTTTCCTGTCTTTTGTTGTACATTCCTGTCTTTTGTTGTACTTTCCTGTCTTTTGTTGTACATTCCTGTCTTTTGTTGTACATTCCTGTCTTTTGTTGTACATTCCTGTCTTTTGTTGTACTTTCCTGTCTTGTCTTTTGTTGTACATTCCTGTCTTTTGTTGTACATTCCTGTCTTTTGTTGTACATTCCTGTCTTTTGTTGTACAATATTGTCTTTTGTTGTACTTTCCTGTCTTTTGTTGTACATTCCTGTCTTTTGTTGTATTTTCCTGTCTTTTGTTGTACATTCCTGTCTTTTGTTGTACTTTCCCGTCTTTTGTTGTACATTCCTGTCTTTTGTTGTACTTTCCTGTCTTGTCTTTTGTTGTACATTCCTGTCTTTTGTTGTACTTTCCTGTCTTTTATTGTACTTCCTGTCTTTTATTGTACTTCCTGACTTGCGTATATTAAACACTCTATCAAAAAAGCTTCCTTTTCAGCTGTTACTTTACAAAATAGACATGCTTTGTCTTGAATATATTCACTATATCTAGATCTGTACATGTTGTTATTGAGTGGCAAAACACTCGTTGAGTGGGAAAACACTCAATCTGTTCTGTGTAATGGCTACCCGAGAGAAAGAGAGACAATGACATTGACAATGACAAATTCTTTTATTTCGAGAATAATGAATAAGCACTCATGTGCTTTTTTTAAACATCCAGTCCCCCCCCGTAGGGATACATTTTAATAATAAACCCAATACTCATACTCTCACACAGTAGAAACAAAGAGAAACAAACAAACAAACAAACAAATAAAACAAAACAAAACCCCAAAAACACTCCCCAAAACAAACAAACAAACAAACAAAAGAAAAAACAACAAGCCCCCCCCCACCAACCCCCCAAAAAAAAAACCAATGTCAAAAAAGAAAAACAAAGAGAAAAAAGAAAAAAAAAAGAAAAAAAAAAAGAAAAAGAGAAAAACCAAAAAAAAAGCCAAACTTATAAAGTCATAAAAATAAACATCTGCACATTGTAAAATGGTACACAGTTGTGACAAGCAACAATAAGATATGGAAATAGGACATTCACTAGAACTGAAGTACAGTCGACAAGCCCAATAAAGTATTTAAAATATAAAGTATGTACATACTTCATCAGGATACATAACAACTATAACTATAAGCAAAACAATAAAAGGAGAGAGAGAGTATGTATGTATTTTAGAGATAATACTAAACATATAATTCTCAAAACAGTACACGATCACCATCAACACTCATTTTTATTATACTCGTACAAATTATATGTCACGATATTGAAATAAACTCAATATCCCCATACACTCACACAATAAAAGCAATGAAAACAAGGAAGAAAAGAAAAGAAAAAAGCCAAACCTATAAAGTCAGAGAGAGAATGAGAGAGAGAGAGAGTGTGTGTGTGTATTTCAGGGTTTAATACTAAATATATAATTCTCAAGACAGCACACGATCACCATCAACACTCTTTTTGATTATACTCGCACAAATTGAACGTCATGATAATAAAATAAGCCAATACCCATACACTCACACAATAAAGAAAAAAACACAAAAAGACACAATAAAGTCATAAACACATTGCAAGTAAGAGAGAGAGAGAGAGAGAGAGAGAGAGAGAGAGAGGAGAGGAGAGAGAGAGAGAGAGGCGAGAGTGAAAGAGTGTGTGTGTTTTAGAAATAATGCTTTTTTGTTTGTAAACAAACAAACAAAACAAAAATTACTGAGTATAATTCTTATAGCAGCACACCATCACCATCAACACTTTTTTGATTATACTCGTACAGATAAACACATATTTTTGTTATGATAGATATATTTCTTATAACTATAGTGTAATGAAAAAAATCTTCCAAACTTTGGTAAACTCACCTACAAGTACACAACAATGAAAATTTAAAAAGGAGAGAGAGAGAGAGAGAGAGAGAGGATGAGAGAGAGAGAGAGAGAGAGAGGAGAGGAGAGAGAGAGAGAAGAGAAGAAAGAAAGAAAGAGAGAGAGAGAGAAGAGAGAGAGAGAGAAGACAGACAGACAGACAGAGACAGGTGAAGAGAAAGGACAGATAGGTAAGGGCGGATATATAACTTTGTTTCCAAGGCTAATGGACTGTGGTTTGTTATTGTTGATGTATCAAGTGAGTTGATAATTGAGGTTTGTAGATTGTTATTGATTGATGTTTGTTTAACTGAGCGAGAGAGAGAGAGAGAGAGAGAGAGAGATGAGAGAGAGAGAGAGAGAGAAACAATGACAATGACAATGACAAATTCTTTTATTTCGAGGATAATGAATAAGCACTCGTGCGCTTTTTACATCCAGTCTCAGCCCGTAGGGATACATCTTAATAATAACCCAGTACTTATACTCTCACACAGTAGAAACAAAGGGAAATAACCCTTAAAAAACAAAAACAAAAAAACCCAACAAAAACAAGAGAGAGAGAGAGAGAGAGGGAGAGAGAGAGAGAGGCAGACAGGCAGGCAGACAGACTGACAGACAGAGATATAGTCTCTTCTATCAGTTTATCCAAGCCTTCATCAAAGCAATGATGATCATACCGCACAAAATAGTAACTCCCAAAAGGACATTTTCTCTGACCCTTTAATCGACGCATGTCACACACACTGAAAGCAGAGATTCTATACAGTTTTTTTTAGACACCCAGTGCCAGGTTGGTTCAAACACTTCACACTGTCCTGTTGACTGTGATACTGAAGGGTAACACCTTACTGTCAACACCTGAATAATGATAGGTACTGAGATAGGTTCAGGTAAGAAGTTTTGTATGGTTATGTACTCTTGACAAAAGACATATTTTTCATTATGATAGTTTTGAAATGACAAAGAAAGTTTTCGAGTTTTTTTTAAAACATTTATATTTTTGAAAAAGGACTGTATATTTGAACAACACATGGCATCGCCTAGAGAAACAACATGCTTACAGCTTAAGTCGTCCTCAGCCAAGCGAAAAAAAATGTCTCTAACAACATTTTAATTCTCAGTATGGAAAGCAAAAATTATATCTAAAGTTATGGGTATTTTTGGAATTTTTTAAAGAAAAAAATCAATGATCAAGGAATTGTTGCAAATCTGAGCTGTAGCAAGTGGTAAAATAAGGAAACAAAACTGCAAATTTGCATTTTGTGTTATAACCTTCAGTACATATTTAGATACAAAGACAGAACACTGGTTCTATTTGCTAATAACAAACGCTGGTTTCTTTGCTATTACGTACATAACCTGTTAAATCTGTGAAACATGAAAAAGAACTATCAGTCCAAAAAGACACTGGCGCGATATGAACAACTCGTATAACACTTTCGGGTTTATTATTATTTTTTTTAACATGTCACATTTGATACTTTTCCTTGTACTAACTTTTTACAAACTGAGCTCCTGAAAACAACTGAATCGAAAATTTAAATAAAATAATTAAAAATGATTAAATGTCACAGATAGTCACAGTATTTTTTTTTTATAGCCATAACAACTAGAAAAAAAGAACGCTTTTACCGCGAGTGAACTAGCATACTTAAAACCCCCCCCAAACAACAACAACAGCAAAATCAAGTACTGAAACACTCTATCACTACGATGTAACATGCGGTAGGTCTACAGACATGAAACAACTGCCCTATCCTGTTCTCTTTGGGGAGGTCTCACACGCCAGGTGAGAAAAGTGACCAGTGGTATCATCAGGTCAGCTTTGGTGGACAAGGTGGGGGAAGGGGGGGGGGGGGGGTAAGGGGAGTGGACAAAGCAGAGCAAAGGACATGGTCAAACCTTTCAGCCTCCAGACACAAGCAGAACAAGCAAGATGGTGGAGTTGCATTGGGGTTTGAAGCCTGGTTGCAAATAGATCCTCACTGCAGATAATGAATAAGAGAGGAGAAAGTAATAAGGGAAGGGTGGGTGAAGGAGAAAAATACAGCATAGGGGTGGGGGGGGGGTGGGAGGGAGAGAGAGAGACAGAGAGAACGGGAGACAGAGAGAGAGAGAGAGAGAGAGAGAGAGAGAGAGAGAGAGAGAGAGAGAGAGAGGAATCACAGAGAGAGAGAAGAGAGAGAGAGACAGAGAGATCAAATCAAATCGATTTTTTTATTTCGAGGATACTGAACAAGAGCTCGTGCGCTTTTTTCTTTTTCTTTTTTAAAATTACATACAGTCCCCACCATTATTAAGGATAATATCATGCTAGAAAAAACAACAACAAAACCACCAAATATAACAAACGCAACAACAACAACCAAACGAACCAAACAGACAAAAAAAACCCAATAACAACAGCCAACAAAAGAAAAAGAGTTTTAAAAAAAGCAGAGAGAGAGAGAGAGAGAGAGAGAGAGAGAGAGAGAGAAGAGAGAGAGAGAGAGAGAGAGAGAGAAAGAGAGACAGACAGACAGGCACACAGACAGACAGATAGACAGACAGGTATACAATCAGACAGAGATCAGGTGAATCAATTTAGCAAAGGTACTCAAATGCACAAGGTCACTGTATCAGAAAGCCAGGTAGTTTGGAAATCCTACCTACCTACCTACCTACCTACCTACCGCACTTCATCTGTTAGTTAGATAGCCATCTGGAGATACCCCAGAGATGGCAACACAAGATTGCTGTACACATCTAATTCAGGCTTAAGACAGGGGGCACAGAGAACAAAGGGCGAAGTCAGGAGGCTAACAGTACACACCGGACAAGAAAAGAATGACCCTGAAGGCTTGTTCACATTGTCTGCACAGAAGTGTACTTGTGCCTTCCACAGTTTGGCTTTTGTATATAACTGACCTAGTTCTTGTGTTTGAGTTTAGATATTGGGGCAATAAGGATTTGTATCTTTTATCTTATCTTTTTCCCCCGTTTGTTTGCACTTTAATGATGTCTCATTATCAGAAACAAAAACATCTGGTCCCATCAAGCCCTCCTGTAATGGGGGAGGGAGGAATGGCAACTGACAAATTGTGTAATATTCTTCAGATGGCATGGCATGTAAATGGTGCACTGTATAAAATGCCTTTGTGTATGTATGTATGTGTATATGCTGTATACACGCTATTTCTTTGTTATGTACAATATTGAAGTACATTCATAAATATGCAACTATTACTAGTTAACGTTTATTAATATTGATAATGCTTGTCATGCATATAATATGTATTTGTAACAACAAAAGGAATTAAAAATTAAAAAAAAAAAATCTGGTCAATTATTATTTCTAGTTTTTTTACTTTGAGATTGGTGAGACACAAATTCTTAAGTTTTGAAGGGGTACATCTTGTCGATGAATTTTTTGTTTTTGGTTTTGGCTCCGTTTTGGTATCTTTCTGCCACCGAAAATGGGGGTAGTCTTTCTTTTTGACACGTTACTTTTCGTGTTTGTTTACATGTTTGAGTTTTCTTACCATCTGTAATGGCACATGTCTGCATTGTTTTGTTATCTACTGCGAATACAACTGTCTTTGATATCCTTATCTGTTTTTTATATTAAACTTTTGTCTTTTTCTCTTGATTTCCTTTTCTTGTTCTTCTTTCCTTCATCTTTATTTCCTGGAAGCATTCCAGTATTGTTTTTTGTCCCTCGACTAGAGCTCCGAGATTCACTAATGGTGGTTTTTTTTTGCACATGCGACCGTTTTTGCCCACCACAGAGGCAGCCGCATTCCGACTTCATGAGTTACAGTGATGAATCTGACCCTATCCTCCTCCTCCTCCTCCCGTTTGGACCCGAAACTTTTCCCCCATCCATTAGACCATGAGTGGTGGTCCTGGCGCTAGTCTTTCGGATGAGACGATAAACCGAGGTCCCGTGTGTTACACATAATTATTTAACGCACGTAAAAGAACCCACGGCAACAAGAGAGTTGTCTCTGGCAAAATTCTGTAGAAAAAAGCCACTCTGATAGGGAAACAAATACAGTTGCAGACAGGAAAAAGAAAAAAATGGGTGGCACTGCTCTTGTGGCGACGTGCTCTCTCCGGGGAGAGCAGCCCAAATTTCACGCAGAGAAATCTGCGTGACTTAAAGTGGTATAAATAAATGAATAAATAAATCATCTCCTCCTCCTCCTCCTTCTCCTCATTATCATGATGACGATGACGACAACGATTCTTCTTCTTCTTCTTCTTTTTCTTCTTTTCTTCTTCTTCTTCTTCTTCTTCTTCTTTCTTCTTCTTCTTCTTCTTCTTCTTCTTCTTCTCTTCTTCTTCTTCTTCTTCTTCTTCTTCTTCTTCTTCTTCTTCTTCTTTATACTATTTCGAAAATAAGTGTCTAAATCATCTCGAATTGAAGAGACATTAAGCAAAATTAATTAACAGAAAAGCTGCTATTGTTATCCCGTTACAAATGCAGCCATGACTACGGTCGCTGTCATTCCTCCTCCTCCTCCTACTGCTGCTGCTGTTGCTGCTGCTGCTGCTGCTGCTGCTGCTGCTGTTGCGGCTGCTGCTGCTACTGCTACTACTACAACTACCACCACTACCGCCACCACTACCGCCAACACTACCACCACCACCTTCACCACCACCAGCACCACCAGCACTACTACTACTACTACTACTACTACTACTACTACTACTACTACTACTACTACTACTACTACTACTTTCTCTGCTTATTTTCTTCTCCTAACAGCAGGGAACGTATAGCTCAGTGGTTAGAGCACTCGCTTTCTCCAGCTAAGGTTGCCACTTAGATGGGCGACCGTTTGCGCGCCTTGGCTTCAGTATAGTCCCCCAGTTCGCCCAGCTGTAAATGGGTACCTGCCCTCTTTTAGGGCCAGGGAAGGTAAAGCAGCGAGGGAGAGGAGATGGGCGCCGCCCTCAATATGCTGGCACCTAGAGAAGTGAGGTCTCTGATGCCTCGCTCCACTACGACCACATAGGTTATGGAACACCTTTACCGTTAACAGAAAACCTACGTGTACACTCAGGCTGATACGGCTCCATCTTACGATGCGATTCATTTCTTTTCTCTCTCTCTCTCTCTCTCTCTCTCTCTCTCTCTCTCTCTCTCTCTCTCTCTCTCTCTCTCTCTCTCTCTCTCTCTCTCTCTCTCTCTCTCTCTCTCTCTCTCTTCTCTCTCAGATATAGTTTATCTAGATATGTATTTCATGCTACAAACCGAAGGACACAGATGATACTGTAGATCTGTCATTTGGAACATTAGTTTTTGCCATGTTTCACTATACTGCATTAGTTTTTTTCCTTTTTCTATGGGTTTTTGTTGTGTTTTTATTAATGTGAATGTTTCCTCTTTCTTCTTCTTGAAAGTTCTAAGTGATATTATTTTGCTGTATGGTGATGTCACATCACTGTATAAGATATAATATTCATTAAGTTTTTTTGCTTTCAAAGTTTATCAACATTTTAAATAACTTTTAATTGGGAAGGAGACTATATTATATTACTGACTAGTTTCAACCCATTTAGGATGCTGTAATCCTAAAATGAATCGTCAGTTTCGGTTCATATACTGAACAGCACGGTAGGGTTATTTGTCATTCGGTTGGTTTGATTGTTCTTTTCTTTTTCAAGATTGCATTGCTGTCTTAGACTGTTCACAGTAAGTTAGATTCACGACACATAGCCATGATTCTCAGGACGTTTTTCCGCATTTCATCTTTCGTAAGTTATGCTGGTGCTTTGTGATCAAACTGGAATGAGTGAGCGTACATAGTTACCAAGTTAAAACCCTAAGTTGTTGACAGGGGAATATGTGTACATACATAGAAGTGAAGCTTTTCAGCTGATTCAAAATTGTATTTGTATTGTGAAATCATTGTTTTCTTCCATTGTATACCCCCCCCCCCCCCCCCCCCCCCCCCCCCCACCCCCCCCCCCCCACACACCTCCCTTTGTTGTATCGTGGCCTAAGGCCGATGTACTATTAAACTATTTCAGAGTTCAGAGTTCAGAGTTCTCTCTCTCTCTCTCTCTCTCTCTCTCTCTCTCTCTCTCTCTCTTCTCTCTCTCTCTCTCTCTCTCTCTCTCTCTGTCTGGATCGGTGGTCTAGAGGTAACGCGCCTGTCTAGAATGCGAAAAATCCGGGTCAGAAGTGTGAGGTGGTTCGAATCCCGTTTGGGCCTGAAACTTTTCCCCCATCCATTAGACCATGAGTGGTGGTCTGGGCCCAAGTCTTTCGGATGAGACGATAAACCGAGGTCCCGTGTGTTACACATAATTATTTAACGCACGTAAAAGAACCCACGGCAACAAGAGAGTTGTCCCTGGCAAAATTCTGTAGAAAAAAGCCACTCTGATAGGGAAACAAATACAGTTGCAGACAGGAAAAAGAAAAAAAATGGATGGCACTGCTCTTGTGGCGACGCGCTCTCCCCGGGGAGAGCAGCCCGAATTTCACGCAGAGAAATCTGCGTGACTTAAAGTGGTATAAATAAATAAATAAATAAATCATCTCTTCCTCCTCCTCCTCCTCCTCATTATCATGATGACGACGACGACAACGATTCTTCTTCTTCTTCTTCTTCTTCTTCTTCTTCTTCTTCTTCTTCTTCTTCTTCTTCTTCTTCTTCTTCTTCCTATGCTTCATAGCTCAGCGGTCAGAGCACTCGCTTTCTCCAGCTAAGGTTGCCACTTAGATGGGCCATCGTTTGCGCGCCTTGGCTTCAGTATAGTCCACCAGTTCACCCAGCTGTAAATGGGTACCTGCCCTCTTTTAGGGCCAGGGAAGGTAAAGCAGCGAGGGAGAGGAGATGGGCGCCGCCCTCACTATGCTGGCCCCTAGAGAAGTGAGGTCTCTGATGCCTCGCTCTACTACGACCACATAGGTTATGGAACACCTTTACCGTTAACAGAAAACCTACGTGTACACTTAGGCTGATACTGCTCCATCTTACGATGCGATTCATTTCTTCTCTCTCTCTCTCTCTCTCTCTCTCTCTCTCTCTCTCTCTCTCTCTCTCTCTCTCTCTCTCTCTCTCTCTCTCTCTCTCTCTCTCTCTCTCTCTCTCTGTCTGGATCGGTGATCTAGAGGTAACGCGCCTGCCTAGAATGCGAAAAATCCGGGTCGGAAGTGTGCGGTGGTTCGAATCCCGTTTGTGACCGAAACTTTTCCCCCATCCATTAGACCATGAGTGGTGGTCTGGGCCCTAGTCTTTCGGATGAGACGATAAACCGAGGTCCCGTGTGTTACACATAATTATTTAACGCACGTAAAAGAACCCACGGCAACAAGAGAGTTGTCCCTGGCAAAATTCTGTAGGAAAAAAGCCACTCTGATAGGGAAACAAATACAGTTGCAGACAGGAAAAAGAAAAAAAAATGGATGGCACTGCTCTTGTGGCGACGCGCTCTCCCCGGGGAGAGCAGCCCGAATTTCACGCAGAGAAATCTGCGTGACTTAAAGTGGTATAAATAAATGAATAAATAAATCATCTCTTCCTCCTCCTCCTCCTCCTCATTATCATGATGACGACGACGACAACGATTCTTCTTCTTCTTCTTCTTCTTCTTCTTCTTCTTCTTCTTCTTCTTCTTCTTCTTCTTCTTCTTCTTCTTCTTCTTCTTCTTCTTCTTCTTCTTCTTCTTCTTCTTCCTATGCTTCATATCTCAGCGGTCAGAGCACTCGCTTTCTCCAGCTAAGGTTGCCACTTAGATGGGCCATCGTTTGCGCGCCTTGGCTTCAGTATAGTCCCCCAGTTCACCCAGCTGTAAATGGGTACCTGCCCTCTTTTAGGGCCAGGGAAGGTAAAGCAGCGAGGGAGAGGAGATGGGCGCCGCCCTCACTATGCTGGCCCTAGAGAAGTGAGGTCTCTGATGCCTCGCTCCACTACGACCACATAGGTTATGGGACACCTTTACCTTTAATAGAAAATCTACGTGTACACTCAGGCTGATACTGCTCCATCTTACGATGCGTTTCATCTCTCTCTCTCTCTCTCTCTCTCTCTCTCTCTCTCTCTCTCTCTCTCTCTCTCTCTCTCTCCTCTCTCTCTCTCTCTCCTCTCTCTCTCTCTCTCTCTCTGTCTGGATCGGTGGTCTAGAGGTAACGCGCCTGTCTAGTACGCAAAAAATCCGGATCGGAAGTGTGCGGGGGTTCGAATCCCGTTTGGGCCCGAAACTTTTCCCCCATCCATTAAACCACGAGTGGTGGTCTGGACGCTAGTCTTTCGGATTAGACGATAAACCGAGGTCCCGTGTGTTACACAAAATAATTCAGCGCACGGAAAAGAACCCACGGCAACAAGAGAGTTGCCCCTGGCAACATTCTTAGAAAAAAGTCACTCTGATAGGGAAACAAATACTGTTGCAGACCCCCCCCCCCTAAAAAAAAAAAGGATGGCGCTGCTCTTGTGGCGACGCGCTCTCCTCGGGGAGGAGGAGAGCAGCCCGAATTTCACGCAGAGAAATCTGCGTGACTTAAAGTGGTATAAATAAATGAATAAATAAATCATCTCTTCCTCCTCCTCCTCCTCCTCATTATCATGATGACGACGACGACAACGATTCTTCTTCTTCTTCTTCTTTCTTCTTCTTCTTCTTCTTCTTCTTCTTCTTCTTCTTCGTCTTCTTCTTCTTCTTCTTCTTCTTCTTCTTCTTCTTCTTCTTCTTCTTCTTCTTCTTCTTCTTCTTCTTCTTCCTATGCTTCATAGCTCAGCGGTCAGAGCACTCGCTTTCTCCAGCTAAGGTTGCCACTTAGATGGGCCATCGTTTGCGCGCCTTGGCTTCAGTATAGTCCCCCAGTTCACCCAGCTGTAAATGGGTACCTGCCCTCTTTTAGGGCCAGGGAAGGTAAAGCAGCCCAAATTTCACGCAGAGAAATCTCGTGACTTCAAGTGGTGTAATGGAAAGAACTGTGTGTGTGTGTGTGTGTGTGTGTGTGTGTGTGTGTGGTAGTGGCGGATTACGAAGGCAGCCGCAGCAACACGTCAGTGGCGGCGTTCCGCCCCGCTCTGCTGCTGATGTCCATGCCGCGCACCAACCCCCACTACAGCAGCTGGGAGGACGCCATCCGACAACGCCTCTACCTCCCGCCCTTCAGCATCCCCCGCTCTGAGCTGGAGATTCTGCTGAACATCAAAGTCTATGTGAGATGTTTTTTGGTTTTGGTTTTGTTGCTTTAAACAGACATGCACGCACACACGCGCACACGCACGCACGAACCACGCACGCAAACACGCGCACACGCACGCACGAACCACGCACGCAAACACGCGCACACGCACGCACGAACCACGCACGCACACACGCACGCACGCACGCGCGCGCGCACACAAACCCAAAACCCTTCAAAAGTAAATAACGAAAAAAAACCCCAAACAATCCACCCCCAAAGCACAAAAAAAGGGCAAAAACAAGCCAACACACAAAACCCAAACAAAAAAGACAAGAAGAGGAAAAAGAAAAGAAAAGGACCCTTCCCCTGATTGCTTGCTGTGTTTTTGCCTTTGAAGAGAGACAGTTGAAGCACCCATTATGAAAAGACACCAGGAAAATGGTAATCATCGATCTGGATCCAAAGGAGGTGGGGGGGGGGGGGGAGATATTTATTGCTTTTTGTTTTTGCTTTGTTTCGTGTTATTTCATCTGAAAAAACACAAGGCAGAAACTAAGAGAAGGATAGAAAAAAATTCCTGTGCTAGGAATTCCGTCTTTTCTATCGCTCTCTTTGTTTCTACTTTGTTTCTTTTCCTCTTGGTATCGCCTTCTTGTCTACTCTCTGTCTTCATGGTCCATTCTCCTGCCTTTCCCCCCCAGAAAGACGTAAAAGATATTTTTATTCTCTTCTATACCGATGTCGGATGCACTGGGCTTGACTTGTCAGACGTTTTTGCTTATATGACAGACAGCAATAGGCGCTGTCTGAGCGTTTGACAACGACGACGAAGAAGAATAATTTCACTTATTTGAAGGGTAAGCTAAGCTGACTAGCGAGCGTAGGATAAGGTAGTAGAGAAAGCCACAGATTTTCACTTAGTCCTAAAGTCAGCAGGTCCGAATCTCAGCAGCAGCTGGTTCCATCAGGGAAGGGATGGCTATCCTCTTCCCAGGTCAGATTATGGGCAGACCTACCCATGCCTTGTCACTGGACGAAAAGATCAACGTTAATGATCATGTCATATTAGCTTTGGTAAGTCGCATAAACGGAATATAACCCGCTAGCACACACTCAAGGGATGACCAGTGAGTGCACTGGTATTATTGTTAAAGATCGTGCACTTAATGTCAGCTTTGATGAGTCGCAGAAACAGAAAAAAAGTAGACTGCAAGCACGCACTCAAAGCTGACCAGCGCACTGGTATTGTGATAAGTTAAGCATCCTCAGTGTGGGTTTGGGTGTAGATACAGTGTATAGCGGACACAGTTTCCTCAAGCAGCGATAGTTTCTTGAGAAAAACTGAAAACTAGTAAAAAAAAAAAAGGATGAGGAGAACGATGCACACTTTCATTGATAAAGTGTTTTTGATTTTTCACTTTGACTTGACTTGAGCGTGGGGGTGGGGTGCAGAGTGTAAGAAAACGATGGAAGAAAATAATAGCTCCCTCTCTTCTTTAAAATTTTTTTTTAGACAATATTTACGGCACATCTATTGGACCAAAACTCGAGAGTAAAAACATCAGGTGTTTTTTTTATCCCCACAAGTTTTCTAGTAGTCATACATGCAGAAATACGTGTCTTATGTATGTGCAGATTTCCATCTTCGCCTCCTACCTGTATGACGCTGTGATGATCTATGCCAGAGCTCTGCACGAGGTGCTGGAAGCCAACGGGGATCCCCGAAACGGTGTAGCTATTTTTAACCGCATCAAGGACAGAACTTTTAAAAGTATGTTCTACAAATGAATATTTTCTTTTTTGTGTTTATTTGTCAGATTGGGTGGTTGAGTTTTTCCCCCCAGGAAATTTGATTTAAATTCTATGACATTTTGATCGTTGTTGATATATGCTATTATTTTTTGTTTTAGTAAGTTCTGTTAAAGGTGGGTAATTCACTTAAAATCAATGGTTACTTCTGTTTTTGTTTTTCTTGTCCACATGCTTATTTGTGTTCCTGTCTTTCTTTTTTCATTTTCCCACAAAACTCTTTAGCCCTCTCTCCGTTTTAGCATATCAAAGTTGACATGGCACTGTTGGCAGCTTCTCTCTGTCTCTGTCTGATTGTCTGTCACTATGCCTGTTTCTCAGCTGCTCGCTCTCTGTGTCTCTGTCTCTCTCTGTGTACATACATACATACACACACACACACACACACACTCACACACACACACAACACACACACACACACACACACACACACACACACACACACACACACACACACACACACACACACACACACACACACACACACACACACACACACACACATTGACAGAGAGAGAGAGAGACACAGAGACACACATATTGTTTTAGTTTTGATAGTCCAGTTGATTATAGGCTTTTGAATTCTGTATCATATAGGGGTTCTACTTGTTTGAATAATTGTTTGTTTGTTTGTTTTTTTAAATTATTATTTCTCTATTGATTGAAGGTGTATTTCCCCTTCCCCCTTGATACTCCTCCCCCACCCCCATCCTTTCCAATGCTTTTCTGTTATCATCGTTATGTTATTGTCTCATGGTGATGGGGATCATTTGTTATATTGTTGTCTCATGGTGATGGGTGATTGTTGTTATAATTGTATCGCTATTATAATAATCATTATTGTAATCTTATTTGACTTCTCTTGCTTGGATAGTTATTGTGTGAATGTCATTTTTAAAAAAAGCGCTATTTGAAAAGTATGAGCGCAAAAAAGCACACGTTTGCTGGGGGGAGGAGGAGAGGAGGGAGGTCATTGAAGGCAATATTGTCAGTAGTGACGAATGCCTAGTATTTTCTAACGTTTTGTTCCTGTATCTTTTTTGTTATCTAAAGTGTAAACGTGAAAAAGTGGATGAAACAGTAGGTGAAGTGGTTTGTGTGTCCTGACGTTTTATGATTTTCTTTTTTAATTCTTGAGGCATTTTTTATTTAAATGTGTGTGTGGACGTGAGCGCGCACGCGCTCAGGTGTGCATGAGTATGTGTGTGCGTGTATATGTATATGTGGTAATTTGTATTTTCAATGTATTTCCTTATCGATTTTTTCCTTGGTTTAATTTAATGGTAAACGATGCAATAATGTAGTGTCTTAGTATAATCATTACGAAATTTGTTCCTAGATAGATGGCTTGATGAAAAAAAGCAAATGCATTGCTTATTCAATGTACCATCTGGAAATAAAATTTTGACTTGACTTGACTTGACTTGACTTGACACACACACACACACACACACACACACACACACACACACACACACACACACACACACACACACACACACACACACACACACACACACACACACACACACACATATATAAAGAATATATATATAAGATATATATATAAAGATATACATATATATATGTATATATATATATATATATATATATTTATATATATATATGTGTGTGTGTGTGTGTGTGTGTGTGTGTGCGCGCACGTATGGTTTGTTTGTTAGTTTGTGTGTGTGTGTGTCTTTTTGTTCAACGCGTATCCATTAAAAATGATTTTATACAGATGTGACAGTTGTGTGTATGTGTGTGTGTGTGTGTGTGTGTGTGTGTCTGTGTCTGTGTGCATGCGCGCGCGCGCATGTGTTTCTGTCTGTCTGTCTGTGTCTGTGTGTGCGCGCATGTGTGAAACCACACACACACACACACACACACACACACGCATTCAAACCATTCCACAGACACCCTGCACTTTGCACCTACACGATAGACCCCCTGCACTTCATGCTTGCCTCTGGGCTGCAGGCATTCTAGGCCACGACGCCTACATCGACAGTAACGGGGATGCAGAGGCCAACTACACGGTTCTGGCACTGCAGCCTGACAACAACCCCTTCGGCCAGGGCATCAAGCCCGTGGGCCGCTTCCTCAGAGACTCTCAGCAGAGACAGCAGCTGGTAAGAGTTTGTTTTTGACAAGAACAGGAACAAGAACAAGGAGGCTACGGAGAACATCGTTTGAGGCCAAATCTCTCTCTGTGTCTGTCTGTGTCTGTGTCTGTGTCTCTGTGTCTCTCTCTCTCTCTGTCAAAGTCAAAGTCAAACTTTTATTTTGACTTTGACAGAGAGAGAGAGAGAGAGAGAGAGAGAGAGAGAGAGAGAGAGAGAGAGAGAGAGAGATTTGGCCTGTGTGTGTGTGTGTGTGTGTGTGTGTGTGTGTGTGTGTTTGTGTGTGTTGTGTCAGTGTTAGTGTTAGTGTGTGTGTGTGTGTGTGAGAGAGAGAGAGAGAGAGAGAGAGAGAGAGAGAGAGATTTGGCCTCTGTGTGTGTGTGTGTGTTTGTGTGTGTTGTGTCAGTGTTAGTGTTAGTGTTAGTGTCAGTGTGTGTGTGTGTGTGTGTGTGTGTGAGAGAGAGAGAGAGAGAGAGAGAGAGAGAGAGAGAGAGAGAGAGAGAGAGAGAGGTAGTGTGTGTATGTGTGTGTATTGTATTGTATTGTATTGTTTTGTATTGTATACCACTTTAAGACAGGGCAGATTTATATGAGTGAAATTCGGGCTTTTTTCCCCGGGGGAGCAGCGCCACCCATTATTTCCTTTTTTCTTTTTCTGTCTACATGATGATGTACTTGGTTTCCTATCAGAGCGGTTTTTTTCTTCAGAATATTGCCATGGGTTGCCGACGCGCGCGCGCGTGCGTGCGTGTATATATGTGTGTGTACGTGTGTGTGTGTGCGTGGTTATCTTTATTCTTTTATTTTTATTCTTTGATTTCGAGGACAATGGAATAATCATTCATGTGCTTTTTACATCCGCGTGTATGCGTTTTGTACATTTGCATCTGCGACGCGCGCCCGCGCGGTGGTGGGATTTGGGGCGTGCGTCTTGCGTGGGGGTTTTTATTTTTGGGGGGGGGGGGCGCCGTACCTGTGAGTTTTATGCGTCAAGTATGCCTATATAATGAGGGAAAAAAGACAACGGAGTGTGTGTTATAGTATTGGGGAATTTTTAATCACATGTTAAACATACACCCCCATGCCTTTTACGGGACGGGCCCTATTTTTGAAAGGGGTCATCCCATTGATGGCGTGTCACCCTTCAGGGGGGGCCTGATTTTCTGTCTTCAAGGGGGCTCTTCGTCAACCTTTGATATGGGAACAAATTTCTATTTAATAAAATACATTTTAAAAAAATTTTCCGCTCACTTTTATTTTTTCAGAACCAAATGACTAAAAATTCAGTTTCACTCAAAACTTTTCTTCTTTCCCTTTTTTTTGTTTCTCCGGGAGGGTTTCACTATGAGCCTCCCATCTCCTCGTTTTGAGCTTTTTTCCTCCTTATTTAGGTTTTCTCTAAATCATCTTCAATCAGGGAGCCCGGTTTTCTAGGGCTTCCTTTGGTTTTTTCCTCCCCACAAAGTTCATTGCTCTTTTTATGTGTTGGGGGGCTTTCGTTACGGCCCAAACCCGAGATTCGATCATCAACTTTGCACATCTCCATATTCTTTATTCGGATCCTGTCTTTCCCCTTTTATCTTTGTCAGTAGCGTAGCATTTAACTACAAAAAATGAACAAATTTTTTTTTCAAAGAATTAAAAGAAATTTAAGCACAACAATGCCTTTTTCAGCAGCCCCTGGGGGAAAAAAGAAAACAAAAAGAAACAAAAGTAAATAACTTGCAATACGGCTAAAAAAAAATAACAGAAAGAAAAAAAACCCACACCATAACGAGAAGAAAGGCTACACCCCGCAACAGGGCCAGCGTCAGACTTCACTGTGCCCCCCTCCCAAGGCCTGTTGCATTCCCCCTGTGGGACGGCCCGCCACCCCGATCTGTTCCCAAAAAGAAAACCTAGACACATCCTAGTCTTCCCAGACTGAAGGGGTGCCCTCCTTTTATATGAGGAATTTCCAAATAGAAATTACTGGCGGTTTGGGTTTTTTTGCTTAAAAAGATTCCGAATAAAAATTTCCCTACATTATTTTTTTTTATTATATTTTTAAATTCCCCCCAGAAATAATAATAATAATAAAATAAACACAACGAAAAAAGCAAAGTTCTGTTTTAAATTTCACCCAGCCACTTTTGGAACGCACTTGCCCTTTAGATTATTTTCTATTGTATAATTATTCCAGATCATGAAACCCAATTTGACCTACAGATCGTTCATCAGTGGGTTAAATTTTACAAGTACCCCCCAAAAGGACCTGTCTACCCTTTTTTTGTCAGTGGTGAGGGGGTGTGGTCGTGCGGCTGGGCGTGTTTTGTGTGCGTGCGTGAAAGAAAGGAGAGAGAGAAAGAGGAGAGAGAGAGAGAGAGAGAGAGGAAGTGAGAGAAAACTTAGTTTCGAAAAGGTCAGATGTACATGAATAATCAGTGCAATGGCTTTTTTTTTCAGTAACCATCACTTTTAAAAAACCAAACATAAATTTTATGCAAATTTTTGAAAAAAAAACCTAAAAAAACCCAAACCAATACAATTGAAAACCCCCAGGGTGTGTGCGCGCGCCGTGTTTGGGTGTGGTGTTGGGTGTTTTGGTGCGTGGTGGACCCTGCGCGTGCGTGTCGTGCGGGTGTTGGGTTTTTTTTATGTGCCCGCGCTCGTGTATGCGCGGTGCGTGTTGTTTGTGTGTGTGGCTGCGTGGTGGTGCGTTCATTTTGTCGTGTTTTGTTTGGGTGCGTGTGCGTGTGGGGCGGCGTGGTCGTTGTTGTGCGGTTGTGTGTGGTGTGATTGAACAGGGACGACAGTGAACAAGACGACAGAAAAACAAGCCCAGGCTTTGCCGGTGCAAAGGCAAGGTCACTCTTTTTGAACACTCGAAGTCACCAAATTTCTTCCCTTGCCTATTTCCAAAATCGTCTGACAATGTTTTTTTTGGTGGATTTGGGAAGATGTTCTCTGCTGTTGTTTGTTGTTGCTGCTGTTGTTGTTGCTGTTGTTGTTAGTATTGTTGTTGATGTTGTTGTTTTTTGTTGTTGCTACTGTTGCTCTTGTTGCTGTTGTTGTTAATGTTGCGGTTGTTGTTGCTGCTGCTGTTGCAGTTTTTGTTGCTGTTGATGTTGTTGTTGATTTGTTTCTGTTGTTAAGCGCTGTTGTTGTTGTTGCTGTTGTTATTGTTGTGATTTTAAAAAAATGTAGCTATTGTTATTGTTGCTGATTTTTTGTGTTACTTTTGTTGAAAAGTGAGATATTTAAGATGTAAGTTTTTGCTTTATATTTTTGCTGTAACGTATATGGGTAAGTAAAACTAAATCAAACATAAGTGTTCGTGTGTGTATGTGTATGTATGAATGTATGTATAAATGTATGTATGTATGTATGTATGTATGTGTAATATCGTCAGTACACAAGTGGCTTTTTAATTACTTTAAAAAATATTACTGCATTACCTTATATATAAAGTAAAACCGAAATAAGCACAAGTGTGTATGTGTGTGTGTGTGTGTGGGTGGGTGTTGATGTGTGTGTGTATGTACAACGCGTGCGCGCGCGCGCGTGGGTGCGTGGGAACCCACTTACCATTAATATTTCTGTTGTATGTTCGTAAACAATTATGAAGCCCAACCTGGACAAAAGATCGATTTATCAGTGGTCTCATATTCCAATCTCAATACGTGTTTGTATTTCAGACTTTTGTGGAAGACATTGCCATATACAAAGGGAAAATTCCACTGGATGAACCGGTGTGTGGTTATGATGGGGAAAAGTGCAAACCAGTACCAGGTATTGTGCCTGCGCGTGCGTGCGTGTGTATGCCGTTTGTGTGTGTGCGCGCGTGCGTGTGTGTGTGTGTGCGTGTGTGTGTGTGCGTGTGTGTGTGCGTGTGTGCGTGCGTGTGTGTGTGCGTGCGCGCGCGCGCGCGTGTGTGTGTGTGTTCGAAGGAACTAATGTGCAAAATATGCGGCAGCTAAAGAGATTTTACTCTCGGAAATGTAATGACGAAAAGTTTTGAACAAATGAGAATAGTAGAGACTTCGCCAACAACACAGCAGTGCATTGCAGAATCATAAAGTGACCAAAACTGTGTGTGCGTGCGTGTTTGCGTACGTGCGTGCGTGCGTGCGTGCGTGTGTGTGTCTCTCTGTGTGTGCGTGTAGGTGTGTGTTTGTGTGTTCACATGCATGCTGTCGTTGTCTTTACTAGCTAATTTTGATTTATCAAAATTTTTATTTCAGATTACATTCCCCATATGGTAGGCGGGATTATCGCTGGCATCGTCTTCATCGTCGCTTGTATTCTTTTTGGAGTGTACAGGTAAAGTTGAAGTTCATCATCATTATCATGTCATCTCCTCCTCCTCTCTCTCCACCTACCCTCCACCACCACCACCACCCCTCACCACACCACCACCACCACCACCGTGGCTGGTCCTGTCATTATTGTCGTTCTCATAACCGAAAAAGTATTTGTCATCGATTGTCATGATAATCTTTGTTCCACTGTCATTATCATCGTGGTAGTTAACGTCGATGTCATCACCACTGTCATCGTCGTTGTCGTCATCGTTGTCATCATCACCTTCATATTCGTCGTCTTCATCATCATCGTCGTCGTCTTCATCATCATCATCATCGTCGTCGTCGTCAGTCTCTCGTCATCATCGTCGTCGTCGTCGTCGTCGTCTCGTCTCGCCCACACATCACCACTCCACCACCACCACCACCACCACCACCATCTCATCATCATCATCATCATCATCATGATGTTGTTGTTGTTGGTGGTGGTGGTGTTCTTCTTCTTCTTTTCTTCTTGTTCTTCTTTCCTTGTTCTTCTTGTCTTCTTCTTCTTCTTTTCTTCTTCTTCTTTTTCATCCAACGCTCAGCAGCAACTATTGTTGTCTGTTATATGAGCCGAGAAGGCGTTGCGCTGCCGTTAAGCGCCTGACAAGTCAGGCCCAGCACATCCAACTTCGGCATGTAAGAGAATTGCTATTTTTAAGAGGGAAACACCCCCCCCCCCCCCCCCACCAAAAAGGGGAAAGGATTAAGAACCCCAAAAAAAATTAAAAAAGGTGGGAAAAAAAAGGACAAGGTTTAAAAAAGCGTTTTGATTTGTTTTTTGCAAGATTCGCGCTATTTAAATTATACTTTTATTATTATTTTTATTATTATATTTTTTTTTATTAATTATTATTAAATTTTAAAATTTAGGATAGAAAAAAAAGGGGGAAATTTACTAGCGCAGTTTTCCCACAAGGTGGGGATGCTAAAAAAGGGGCTCTCGGCATACACGGGGACATCCGTGGTTGTTGTTGTTGTTGTTGTTTTTGTTGTTGTTGTTGAGATGATGATGGTGATTTTTTTGTTGCGTTGCAGAAACGGGCGTTAGAGCAAGAGCTGGCCTTTTGATCGGAAGATCGACCCCAAAGGAGATTCAGACCGCCGGATGGGCCTTCTCCCCGCCCCTCCTCATCAGCAAAAACGTTTTGTGAGGCCCAAAACGGAGAGAGAGAGAGAGAGAGAGGAGAGGAGAGAGGAAGAGAAGAGAGAGGAAAAGGGGGGGGGAGAGAGTGGGAGGAGAGGGAGAGAGAGAGGGGGAGGGGAGGGGAGAGAGAGAGAAGGGGGGGGAAGAGGAGGGAGAGAGAGAGGAGGGGGAAGAGAGGAGAGAGAGAGAGAGTGTGTGTGTTTTTGGTTTTTTTGTTTGTCAAGCTTGGGAAAAAAACCGTTGATCCCACTTCTTTAAAACAAAACCAATTTTCTTACCTGATTTTAAAAATTTATTAATTTCAAAGAAGCTTTAATTCTTTTCTTAATTTTTTTTTTAAAAAACTGAAAAGTAATATTTAAAAAATTTAAAAAAAAATCATCATAAATTAATTTTCCTTAATTTTTTTTGTCACTCACTCATCACTCATCCTTGGTCGGGACGCCTGGGGTACCCGCATGGACGCTGCAAGTGGACCGCCAAAATGGTTTCGTCCGGGGTGCTTTCAGGGGGTTTGGTAAGTGAGGCCGGCCCACCCCTTTATGTTGGATACCCAGCTTTTGCGTGGCCGTCCCTGCCCCCTTGCCCTTTCCACCATTTCCCTGCAGGACGTCTTTTGCAGGTTTTTATGCCTTTGTGGGGCCAAACCATTTCGTTTCCTCCGTTTTCTGTATCTAGCAATGGTTCTTGTTTGCCCCCAGTGCCTCGATCTCTGCCAGCTTTAGTCATTGGTTTAGGGTCTTTAGGTATGTTAGAACCGCTGAGGCACGTCATCTCAAAGGCTTGAATTCGACGTTCTGTCGGCGTAATGCCCCTGTTTAAAGTGTAAAAGGGCAATGGTGTGACGATCCCTTGTAAGTCTGCCCTTAGTGTGGGTTCTGATTTTAGGTTTCTCCACACTTTCGCCAGCTTAGTCATGGGGGAGAGTGCCCAGAAGTCGTTCTTCCCCTCTTTTGTCTCGTACCTTCTTTGGTGATACTGCCCAAGGTACTTGAAATTTTTAACTCCTCAGTGTCTCACCACTCATTTGATGCGGGTGGGAGTGGTTGGTGTAGTAATTCATAGGACTTGCTCTTTTCCGTGCTGACCCCATACCGGGGCATTGGGCGATTTTCCAGTCTGGGGGGTGGATCCGGGAGTTCTTCTTCATGCCCCCCATGGATCTATCTTGCAAATCGAAGATTGCAGAGGCCTTCCTCCTTTGGTTTGTGGTTTTAAAAACAAGGGGGGCCTCCGCATGATTTTCTCCAGAACAGTTGAAAAAAAAAGGGGGATACGGGCACCTTGTCGAACCCCAACTGAAGTCCGGAAGAACCCCCCCGATTTCTCCCCCCAATGGGAGCACTGGGGGAGCTGTCATACAGCCCCGGGATGACTTGAATCAGGTCCTGTCGAAGTTGTAGTTCTCAGCTTGCCACAGAGCTTCGCCACACTGGGTCGGGGCCCTTCTTAAAGTCAAGAAGTTTTTTGTGAGCTGTGTTGATGTTGGAGTGCTTTTTAAGCATTCTGAGGGTTGAGATTGTGACAGTGCTTCGCCCTGGTCGAATCCTGCCTGTTCTGATGGGTTTTCTCTGCTTGGTTTCGTCTTTTCAAGGCAATGCGTAGCATAACTTTGTTTGGAGGGCTTATCAGACTGATTTTCTGAAATTTTTGCACTTCTTCAGGTCTCCCTTTTTTGGAAGTGGAACTATGATGGTTTGGGGTCACCCTCAGGCACTTTTTGTGGTCCAGATGCGTTGGCGATGGGTTTTTTAATGCCTTTTTAAACTCGGGCTCCCTTCTGTGAGCTAGCCGGGTTGCAATCCCGGTGATTGCCTCCTTTCAAGGATTTTTTACGCTTCTTCTACCTCTTCCTCCCGCACCTGTGTGCTTTCGGGATCTGATGGTCGGGAAACTTGCCGGAAATTTTTTCGGGCAGCCTTCGCTTGTAGTTGTACAGGCGCGCAATTTTCTGTCCCCTTCATGATAGGGCGCTCTCGAAGGAATGACCCTCTTGTCTTCAATAACGGAGGTCTTTGGGGGCTGGGGTGGTTATACCTTTAGGTTGGTAGCCCCCTTGCTTTTCCTTTCCCATTGCCTTTCAACCTTGGGGCATTGTTCTGACATCCATTCCCATGGCCTCGGTAAACTTTTCTTGATTTTCCTGTTTACTGTTCTTTACCTTCGGCCGTTTCTGGGTTTTTGTTTTCTCTGCTTTGCTCCCTGTTGATCGCACAGGTCCCGGATTGGTTTGGGAACCCCCCCCGGGTTGGTTTTTTCCTTTCTTCCCCCGGTCTCCAGCGCTGTCTCCTGAATGGGCTTGCTGAAGGTCTCAGTGAGGTTTTTGGTCATCTTGGGGGAAATTTTAATGCTGCAAAACTGCCCCATCTCAGTTTTTTAAAAATTTTAGGACTTCGGGGTCCCCTTTGCTTTCCATGTTGAAACCCCAAACGGGGTTTTCTCTTTGGTTCTTGGTCTTCAGTTGTCTGTGGGTCTGATACCATGTCGTGGTCCTTCCAATATCGCGCCCGGGAAAATTTTTGTCTGGGCTTTGTTGATGCCCCCTTAAATGTTTGGGGGGCCCGGATTAGTCAATCTGGTTTTGTATCTTTCCATTTGGGGGTGCCACGTCGTTCTTCTGAGTCTTGTGGGGGTTAGGGTGTTGGCGACAGTAAGTTGTGGCTGTTTTCAATTCCAAAAGTTGAGACCTCATCATTGGTTTCGTCCACGCCAAAACGGTATTGTCCCTGGCATTGGGCTTAAGGTCAGGTCCCATCTTGGCATTCCCGTCGCCTGGGGTCACGGGAAAGTCCTTTCTTGGAGGATTTGAGGGGCTCTCCAAATCCCGTGAAACCTCGAGCTTCATCTCGTGTTGATGTTGGTGCTAGACTTGTATGATGGTCATGTTGTGTGGTTTTTCTGCGACCGCATGGAGATCAGTCCACTTCGTTTCGTCACTGAAAAATGAAAATTAAAAAAAAATTATAAAATATTTGATCGTTTTTTTTTTCCCCATCTCACTCTGTCAGCACCCCTCACATAGGCCAGGTGAGCTTCGGGCCGGACCAGGAGCAAGTTCACCAGACTGGGGCGTACCGGGGGACTCTGGGGGCCCTCAAAGCCTCCACACCGACACCCACACATCAAGGTCCATCAAACTGGAGCTCAAACCGTGAGGCCCCCCCGTGTTTCCCTTCCCTTCCATTCCATTCAACCGAATAGTTTCTTAGTCTCTCTTTCAAAAAAAGAACTTTCAGTGTTGTGTGTGTGTGTGTGTGTGTGTGTTGTGTTGTGTGTGTGGTTTTGTGCTTTGGGTGTGTGTGTACGTGTGGTGTTTTGGAGTGTGTTTGTGTGTGTGTTTGGTGTGTGTGTTGGGGTGAAGTCAAGCCAGTCAAAAGGGCAAAGTTACTTTATTTGGGGGAACAACTTAAAATTTTTCACAACTGTTTTTATCCCCCCTTTTTCCCTTTTCTCTTTTCTCTCCCCTTTCTCTCTCTCTCTCTCCTCTTCTTCTCTTCTTCTCTTTTGTGTGTGTGTGGTGTTGTGTGTTGTGTGTGTTGTTGTGTGTTGTGGGTGTTTGATTCATTTTTCGTCCTTACACCGAAAATGATATCAGACGGGGTTTAAGTGTGTGTTTGTTGTGTGTGTGTGTGTGTGTGTGCGGGGCGTGGTGTGTGTCTGTGTGTGTGTGTTTCCCTTTCATTTTTTGTTGTTCACAAAATGTGATATCAGACACAAAAAGGGTAGTGATGTGTGTGTGTGTGTATGTGTGTGTGTGTGTGTGTTGTGTGTGCGTGTGTTGTGTGTGTGTGTGTGTGTGTGTGTGTGTGTGTGTTGTTACACTAATGTTTGTTTGTTTGGCTCAATTGATGGCTTTTTCGTTTTGTTGTTTTTGTTGCTTTTTGTGTTGGCTTGTACATTATTTGGATTGTACATTTTTTGGTCTTGTTCCTTTTCTTCCTGTCACCTCCTTCTTGTCTTTGTGCTGCCTTCTTGATCCATTCTCCTGCCTTTTTCTAGAAAAAAAAACAAACTTAAAAGATCTCTCACGCCGAAGTGGGATGCACTGGGACTGACTTGCAAGGTGCTTAACGGCAGCGCAACGCATTTTCCTCTCATATTATGACAGACAACAGTAGTTGCTGTCTGAGCGCTCGACGACGACGACGACGACGACGAAGAAGAAGAAGAAGAAGAAGAAGAAGAAGAAGAAGAAGAGAAAAAGAGGAAATGGTATTTGCATTTCGAGATATCGTTTCAACACACACTTTCTCTTCAGATGCTTTTGTTATGTGCAGATACGAGATCTTCGGCACAGCAACATTGTACAGTTTATCGGGGCCACCGTGGAACCCCATGTTGCCAATATTGTCACCGAGTACTGCTCCAAAGGCAGCCTGGAGGTAGGTACTACAGTGTGCATGGTGATTGTTACCCAAGTCCGAATGAGGCTACCTGCATGGATGGCAAAAAGGATCGTAAACTATACGCAACATATCACCAATGTCGGAGTTTTAGCTGAGGAAGGAACAAAAATATGGTTTGATGGATTACTAGGTAGATGGGTGGGTGGGTGGATGGATGGATGGATGGGTGGATGGATGAATGGGTGGATGGATGGATTGGGGGATGAATTAATATCTTCATTGACTGGGGCCAGTTTTGAATCTCGATTGGTCAACATTGTCACAGAGTACTGCTTCAAGGCTAATTTGAAGCTGCTTTACTTAGTTAATTATTCAGTTCATTTCTTACTTTCCACCTCATATTCTGTGACCTTTCTGTCCAACTGTTCCCACGTCACTCGTTCTGCTCCTCCCGCCCACCCATGGTCTAGGTTCGTCAGTAGCACACATTTTGGCCCAGAAGTCCACAGGAACCTTAGCGAAGTCAGGCCGCCGTATGGCCACCAACCAAGAGAACCCTGCACTACTGCTGGGTCCCTTTGTTGATGTTCAGTGATACTTGCTCTAAGCTGGAAGGGGAGGAAGCTGGTTGCCAAGTATTCAGTGGTGCCCCAACAGTCTACCAGACTACGGGATAGAGCGAGCGAGCTCTGAGCTAACATACGCAGGAATTTACCTACTTATCCTCCTACTTGACGACGATAGCAGCTAAGTCACATAGCTAGACTGGTGAGATACCCAGTTCCTGCCATAAGGTAAAGGTAAAGGAGTCCCATAACCTATAAGGTCGAAGGGGAGCGAGGCGTCAGAGACCTCACTTCTCTAGGGGCCAGCATATTGAGGGCGGCGCCCATCTCCTCTCCCTCGCTGCTTTACCTTCCCTGACCCTAAAGAGGGCAGGTACCTATTTACAGCTGGGTGAACTGGGGGAACTGTACTGAAGCCAATGCGCGCAAACGGTCACCCATCCAACTGGTAACCACGCTCGACGCTGCTTAACTTGGCTGGGGGAAAGCGAGTGCTCCGACCACTGAGCTATCCCGTCCCCTACCATAACAAGAATTATATCCCAGAGTCAACCAGGGTCAGAGAGATACAGACACCTGCAGTGTTGGTCAAGCTATTTGAGCATCACGCTTAAAATTGCATCTGTAGAGTACGTGGTGCTCGACTGCATGACCCCAGTCTTCGCAATGAGTCTATAGCTAACTTACTCTGGGTAGGAACTGGCTGGATTAACAAAAAATCAACAGAAAATCCTGTGAGTCTTACGGGATTCAACCCCCTCGATGTTCTAGCCAGTGACCGAGCGCCATGACCACAGCATATCTATTCAGTTATTTCTTAAATTTTTTTTCGCTTGTTAGGTCAGCTTCTTAGTTAATGTGTTTGTTAGACAGTGAGTGGATGAGTGAGTGAATGAGTTAACGTGTTAGCTAGTAGTCAGTTAGTTGGTTATTCGTTAGTAAGGTAGCGACGCACACACGCACGCACGCACGCACGCGCACACGCGCGCGCGTGTACGCACACACATACACACACACACACACACTCACACATACACGTGCGTGGTGCGCAGAGAGAGAGAGAGAGAGAGAGAGAGAGAGAGAGAGGAGAGAGAGAGAGAGACAGACAGACAGACAGACAGACAGACAGAGAGGGAGAGAGAGACATGGGGTATGCGCGGACGTATGCATACGTATATGTACACACGCGTGCCTACATATATGTACATGTCAATTGATTTTGTCATTCAGGATATTCTGGAGAATGGGGACTTAAAACTGGACCACATGTTCATCGCTTCTATCGTGTCCGACATTCTGAAAGTAAGTAAAATATGCTTTTTCGTTTTTTTAAATTCACCATTTTGTGTAGTCCGGGATGGTGTTCTGTTCTTTTGTTGTTGTCGGTATCATCATCATCATCATCATCATCATCATCATCATCATCATCATCATCATCATCATCATCATCATCATCATCATCCCGGCGTCTTCATAGTCATCATAATCTTTGTTGATATTGTCATTGTCATCGTTATTGTTGTTGTCATTAATCTATTTCGCGTTGTAATCTGTATAATCGGTTAAGGTTTTATATTTGTTGCTATTGCCAATGCTGTCCTAAATATCGTCATAAAAACTATGTTCCATTTTCTTCATGTTTCTTCCTCGTCATCTTCACCTCAACTGATGGAGGGGAAGGGGGGTGGAGGAAGGGAAAATGTATTCCGTTCGACTTAACTTAGAATCTACTACATCACACTACACCACACCACGCCACACCACGCTACGCCACTACGCACCACACCACAACGCACTGCACCGCACCCACCACACCACACCACACCCACCCACCACACCACACCCACCCACACACCACCCCACCCACCCCCACCACACCCCACCACACCCCATCACACATCACACCACATCCCACCACACCACACAACACAACACCCCATCACATCACACCCCACCCACCCCACCACTCCACACCACACCACACCACACCACATAGTATAACAACTTTTACAAATGTAGGACTTGGCACTTAAAGGCAAAAGGTAAAGGTGTCCCACAACCTATAAAAGCTCGTAGGGGAGCGAGCCGTCAGAGACCTCAACTTCTCCAGGGGCCAGCAATATTGAGGGGCGGCCCGCCCATCTCCTCTCCCTCGCTGCTTTACCTTCCCTGACCCTAAAGAGGGCAAGGTACCCACCCATTTACAGCTGGGTGAACTGGGGGAAACTGCTTGGGCACTTAACCAACAACATCATCAAGAAAAATACTTTGGGGGGGCATAGGCAGCAAGAAGGCTGGTCAGTGCCAACAGACGTTTGCCGCTGTGTGTGTGTGTGGTGGTCACAGGGCATGATCTACATCCACTCCAGCGCGGTGCTGTATCACGGTGACCTCCGCTCCTCCAAGTGTCTGGTGGACAGTCGCTGGGTGGTCAAGATCTCCGACTTCGGGCTGACCGAGTTCAAATCCAAACAGATCGTGCCCTACCACGGGGAACACGCCGCCTTCAAACGTGAGGGGACCCTGTCGGTCTGTCTGTCTGTCTGTTGGTCTGTTGGTTGGTCTGTCTGTTTGTTTGTCTGTTGGTCTGTCTGTCTGTCTGTTGGTTGGTCAGTCTGTTTGTCTGTTGGTCTGTCTGTCTGTCTGTCTGTTGGTCTGTCTGTCTGTTTGTTTGTCTGGTAGATTGTCTGTAATCTGCCTTCTCTTTGTTTCAAGCTCCCTCTGTCCTTTCTCTCCTCCCCCACTCTCATTCTGTCCGTTTTAATCTCTATGTCTGTTTCTATCTGTGTCTGTCTGTCTGTCTGTCTGTTTCGCTCACTCACTCTCTCTCTCTCTGTCTATCTCTTTCTCTGTCTTCTCTTTCTTTCACTCAATTTTGTCTCTCTCTGCCTCTCTATCGCTCTCTCTCTCTCTCTCTGTGCGTGCGTGCGTGCGTGTGCACGCGTGTGCATGTGTATGTGTGTGTGAGGGATAGATAGATAGATAGATGGAGAGAGAGAGAGAGAGAGAGAGAGAGAGAGAGAGAGAGAGAGAGAGAGAGAGATACAGACAGTGATATCCCAAGTGAGACACAGTGCATAATTCTGAGTGACCCCGCAGCAGGATGTTAAGCTGGGGAACGCCCAAAGACAACAACTATGGATACATGTCTAATTGCTGTGTGTATGTGTGTGTATGTGTGTATGTGTGTGTGTGTATGTGTCAGGGTTACTGTGGACAGCTCCAGAGCGGCTCCGCAAGGACCCCAGAGTTCCAGAGAAAGGCAGCCAGAAAGGAGACGTGTATTCCTTTGGCATCCTGCTGTATGAAGTGCTCTGCAGAAACGGCCCCTATGGCGACTGCCACTACACTCCCCAAGGTCAGGATGATAGGAATGATATTGTATACCACTTTCTGTCACCGCAGATTTCTCTGCGTGAAATTCGGGCCGCTCTCCCCAAGAAGAGCGCGTCGCGTCGCCACAGTAGCAGTGCCACCCATTTTTTTTGTTTTTGTTTTCCTTTCTGCTTATGTATTTGGTTTCCTATCAGAGTGACTTTTTTCCTACACAATTTTGCCAGGAACAACTCACTTCTTGTTGCCGTGGGATTTTTTATAACGTGCATTAAATGAGTATTGCATAACGGGATCTCAGTTTGTCGTCTTATCCGAAAGGCTAGCACCCAGACCACCACTCACGGTCTAGTGGATGGAGGAACAGATTTGGGCTCAAACGGGGGATGGAGCCACAAACACACTTGAGCCCCGGACTTTTCGTTTTCTTAGTAAGGGGCTTACCTCTAGACCACCGAGCCGTTAGGTTTTGATGTCATGACCCCCCCCCCCCCCCCCCCCCCCCCCCCCCTTGTGGGGATGCCAGGGGCCTGTCAGTATAAACAGCATCCCCCACTTTCAGGAAATTCTGTTCTAGGAATTCCTTCTTTTCTATCCCTGTTTTTGTTTCTGCCTTGTTCCTGGATAGCTCAGTGGTCGGAGCACTCGCTTTCCCCCAGCCAAGTTAAGCAGCGTCGAGCGTGGTTACCAGTTGGATGGGTGACCGTTTGTGCGCCTTGGCTTCAGTACAGTTCCCCCAGTTCACCCAGCTGTAAATGGATACCTGCCCTCTTTAGGGTCAGGGAAGGTAAAGCAGCGAGGGAGAGGAGATGGGTGCCGCCCTCAATATGCTGGCCCTAGAGAAGTGAGGTCTCTGACACCTTGCTCCCCTTCGACCTTATAGGTTATGGGACTCCTTTACCTTTACCTTACCTTGTTCCTTTTCTGCCTGTCACCTCCTTCTTGGTCTATTTTCTGCCTTCTTGGTCTATTTTCTGCCTTCTTGGTCTATTTTCCTGCTTTTTATCCAGAAAGACTGAAAGATAACGATTCTCTCTCATGCCGAAATCGGATGCGCTGGGCCTGACTTGTCAGGTGCTGAACGGCAGCGCAACGCATTTTCACTCATATGACAGACAGCAATAGTTGCTGTCTGACAGTTCGACGAAGAAGAAAAACAGTCTGTCATAAGGTATTGTCTTAAAGCATACACCGTTGGCAAACTGTTATGTTTTTTCCCGTTTTTTTTCTGGGTGAATGCATTGTTGTTGTTGTTGTTTTGTTGTTGTTTTCAGCTCGTTGTGCTTCTTCATACAACATGATGCCTTTTGATGACTCATCATGAAATTGTTATCTCGAATAATTACGTCGTTGTTACTTACTTCAACTTTGTTAAGTCTAATAATATTGGATGATGCCACATGCTTTTAATCTTTTTTCTTTTTAAACTTTCATGATTATGATTTCTTATAGAAATGAATTAGGAAACATAGTATAGAGTGTTTGTTTTGCTAAAATTATGTGGGCAGAACTTGAGAGTATTACGTAAATTTGCATATAAAAAACAAAGAACTTGGATTTATTATTTATTTTCCTTCAACTTTTCCTTATGTGTGTGTGTGTGTGCGCACGCGTGCGTGCGTGTGTGCGTGCGTGTGTGTGTGTGTTTGTGTGTGTGTGCGTGTTTGTGCGTGCGTGCGTGCGCGCGCGCGCGCGCGCGTGTGTGTGTGATGTGCATAATTATTTGTATGTATGCATGTGTGTGTATGTGGTGTGTGTGTGTGTGCAGGTTTATATGCATGTATGTGTGTGCGTGCGTCTGTCTATCTATCTATCTATCTATCTATCTATCTATCTATCTATCTATCTA
>CM054134.1:17877160-17912160 GCA_028751875.1 Rapana venosa
TATACATGCGTATGTATGTGTGTGTGTGTGATGCAGGAGTGTTGCCAGTCAGCTGGTACGCGGGGACCCCGTGGTCCCAGAGGCCTACGACAGCGTCACCATCTACTTCAGCGACATCTGTGGCTTCACCGCCATGTCCTCTGAGAGCACGCCCCTGCAGGTAACCGCCATTTGGTGCAGGCAACTGTGGAGGGGGACGGGATAGCTCAGTGGTCGGAGCACTCACTTTCCCCCAGCCAAGTTAAACAGCGTCGAGCGTGGTTACCATTTCGATGGGTGACCGTTTGCGCCACGCCTTGGCTTCAGTACAGTTCCCCCAGCTGTAAATGGGTACCTGCCCTCTTTAGGGTCAGGGAAGGTAAAGCAGCGAGGGAGAGGAGATGGGCGCCACCCTCATATGCTGGCCCCTAGAGAAGTGAGGCTCTGACGCCTCGCTCCCCTACGATCTTATAAGTTATGGGACTCCTTTACCTTTTTTACCTTTACTGTTGTGTGCCGAAGACAAATTTAACAAAACTGCATACACGCGGCGGGGACTGGATGTTAAAAAAAAAGAGAACACCAAGAGTTCTTATTCCATTATTCTCGAAGTGAAAGAATACGATAATGAAAGTAAAAAGTAGTTTATTCCACCATAACACTCAGGTTTGGCCCATGTGTAGTATGGTGTGTGTGTTAGTTCTTCAGTTTAACGTCCTTCCACCAAAAAGTTATATTAGACGGACCTCGTGTTGTGGGGTGTGTGTGTGTGTGGTGTGTTGTGTGTGTGTGTGTGTGGTTGTCTGTTGTATGTGTGTGTGTTAGAGTGTGTGTGAGTGTGTGTTTGTGTGTGTATGTGTGTGCAGTTTGGTGTGTGTGTTGTCTGTTGTATGTGTGTGTGTTAGAGTGCGAGAGAGTGTGTGTATGCGTGTGCAGTTTGGTGTGTGTGTTTGTGTGTGTGTGTGTGTGTGTGTTGTGGTTGGTGTGTGTGTGTGTGTGAGTGTATTGCAGTGGTTTGTGAGAGAAATCTTACAATTTGCCTGTCAAAATATATTAAAAAAAATCATATGAACAAAATAAACCATTCAAAAACAAAACGTGGAGGTGGGAGAGGATTGCTCAAGTTTCAACAGTAACGCTCAAACACAAAGTAACGACAACTGGAAAGGAGAGGCGATCATGTTGTAATGCTAAGTAGGATTGTCTCCCATATATTCCACTGTATGTCAATGGCATTTCTGCGCGCTTCTAAGGTGTGTGTGTCTTTTGATTTTACGTCTGTTCACTCTCAGTGATATAATAATAATAATAATGTATGAAATTTATATAGCGCTGAATCTTGTAAAGCAACAAATCAAAGCGCATATTAGAGGTGTGTGTGTGTGTGTGTGTGTGTGTGTGAATATGATATTTCTGTGCATTCATTATTTTGGAGTGTTGAAGTAATTGGATTTTGAACCTGAGAAGGGCAGATTTTTTATATTTTCTGGTTTGACATATTTCATGAGACAGGAAAGTTACGATGGAGGTCTGGTTGTTTCTCAGACATCATTGCCTGGAAGAGAAGAAGGGTTTTTTTCTCTTCCAGTTTTGTTGCTTAAAAGTAGTTGGTGTTGTTTTTTCTATTGTCTTTCACACTGAGGAATTATTTTTATTTTCTTAATTAAAACAAAATATTGGACACACACACACAACAACAACCTCCTCCACACACACACACCACACACACACACACACACACACACTAACCACTATACCACTCACCCACCCACCACATACCGTCCACTCACACACACACAGCACTCACACAATACACGCACACACCACGCACACACATCACCACACACACACACACACACACACACACAACACACACACATACACTACACACACCACAGCAACACACACACACGCCACACACACACACACTAGCACGCTAGCAACGATCACTCACCCAGGCACGACTTAATTACGACACCAACACGCATACACAGCACCAAGCTACACACACAGTACAGATTCACAGACAACACCACACAACAACACAGTTTTACCCAGCATCTCCTCCCCTCCCCCCCCACACATTTCTCACTGCACACACAACCACACACATACATACTATTCACACACACACACAAACAACACACTACACACACACAGACCACACACAACACACCTCCCACACACCACACCACACACACCACACACACACACACACACACACCACACACACACACACAGCACACACACACACAACACACACGCATACACCACAAGGCCACCAAAGCAATCAAACAACGTTTATCAAACCCACACCCATCAACATTCATGAAACGTTCCCATAATTCATGTCGCTTCTCGCAGTAATAAAAACATTGGCTGACCTTTGCGAGAGGCAACTACAAACAGCCGTACACTTGGCCCACAAGCATAACATGGCTGAAATTTTACCAGAAAACATGACAATTTCACCAACACCACACGATAACAAAAAAGCCAACAGAAATGAGGGCACATTAGTGGTCATTTTTAGTAGCAAGAGCAAACTACTTCACTCTGACCAGCCGCCATGGCGCAGTGGTTAGCACCTTGGGTTACGGACTGGAAGGTCGCGGGTCGATTCCCATAAGAGTCATAGGGATTTTTCGGACTCCGGCCGGCTCCTACCCAGAATTAGCGTGCTGTGGGCTCAGTGGGAAGACTGGGACCACACAGTCGAGCTTCATCCACTTAACGGATGCGAGTTTGAGAGTGTTGCTCAAATTACCGGACCAACACTGCAGGTGTCTGTATCTCTCGGGCCCGGTTGACTCCGGTATATATTATGATAGTAAGCGTAGAGTACAACCCTGTCAAGAAGTCTCAAAGCATATGCAGTTCCACAGCAGCATAATTACGTCATCCTCATTGTCATTAATCATCATGCAATAACAATTTTAAAAAAAAAAGAAAAAAAGACTTTTTTTTTTCTCTCTCTCTCTCTCTCACATACACACGCGGACGCGCGCGCACGCATCACGCACACACAAATACACACACACACACACATGAATGCGCGCGCAAGCACGCACACACACACACGCCAACGAACGAACGCACGCACGCACACAAACAAACACACATAAAACAAGATTCAAGATTTAAGATTTAATTCCTTTCACCCCTTTTTGGGTATGGAGGATTACAAACAAAATGAACAGGAGAATAAACCTAACAGCAATATACCCAAAAATAACATGAATACTAACAGTAACTGGAAAGCAAGAGTTCATCGCATAATGATAAGCAAACAGTATTAATGACTCAATAGTATTTTTAAGTATACACATTTCTTTAAAAGACATAATCTACACTTGTAAAAGACAATCAAAATTTCAAAAAAATACCTGCAAATCTCATGAAATCTGAGAGCGACAGGAGAACTTTTCGAGATTTGCATTTCATTAGCCTACAAAAAATTATAGCTGGACATGGGTTGAAGAAAATGTCGGGGAATAAAATCTTGTCGTAAAATTAATGTTTGAAGTGAGGAGAGTCCATGATAAAATGAAATTCATCCCCTAAAACAGATATATTGCATTTTGAACATATTTACACACACTACACGCACACACGCACACACACACAATACACACACGCACCCACAAACACACACATACACACTCACACACACAATCGGCAAATCATAGCATCATTTTATTTTGCAGATAAATCATGCCCCCACCCCCTTACACGCCTCATCAAACCATACACGCGATCATTCATGACTTTATTCTTTTACAAAAAATCATGCAAGTCAGCAAATATCCCTAGAATCAAATTGTTCCATTTGATGTACGCCTAGCCGAGTGGTTTCTTACCAAACTTGGATCCTTCCACACCATATGCCTGCGACGAATTCTCCGGATCTTTTGGCCAGAGAAGATCTCCAATGAAGACCTACTACGGAGATGCAGGCAAGAAGACATGGGAACCATCATCACCAGACGACGGTGGAAGTGGATTGGGCACATCCTCCGAAGAGACCCACAGTCAATCACAAGAACAGCATTGCACTGGACCCCAGAAGGAAGGAGAAAGAAAGGAAGACCAAAAGCAACGTGGAGAACTGTAGAAAGTGAGATGAAGGCCATGCAGCACTCTTGGGGATCAGTGACTAGGTTGGCCCAGGATAGGCAGGAGTGGAAGCGCTTTGTTGCTGCCCTACACACCACTGGGTGTAATGGCTAATGATAGCCGAGTGGTTAAGACTGTTCGACTTCAATCCCATTGGTCCATGAAGTCGTGGGTTCAAATCTCGGCGGCGTCTGGTAAATTCAGGATGGGGATTTCTTTTTAAATCTCCCACGTGAACTACAACAGCAAACCTACCAGTGTCTTAATTAACTCCCTTCTGTATATAGCCGCATTCAGAAGATCAAAGTATGCGCGTTATAGATCCCGTAAATCATGTCAGTGTTCGGTGGGTTACGGAAACATGAACATACGCAGCATACATCCTCAAAATTAGAAAAGCGGCTACCGTCATGGTGGCCCCCCCCCCACACACACATAACAATTCAAAACAAGCAACAACAACACCAACAAAAAAATCCCCAACCAAAAACAAAAAACCAAACATAAAATGGCAGCAATCGTAAAAACCACCACAGGTAGGTACACCTAGGAGTTCGAGCTGAGGAACAACAAACACACGCATAGTGGGGGGTGGTGGTGTGAGGGGTGGGGTGGGGTGTTGGGGGAGTGAGTGTGTGTGTGTGTGTGTGTTAAATTTTTTTATATTTAATTTTTTTATATCGAGGATAATGGAATAAGCACTTATGTGCTTTTTTTTACAACTAATCTCCGTGTGTACGCGGTTTTTAAAATTCTGTTATATGTTCCCACCGGCACACAATGGCCTACTCTTACTCTGTGGTGTGTGTTGTTTTGTGTGTGTGTGTGTGTGTGTGTGTGTGTGTTTGGGGGTGGTGGGTATGGGTATGTGTGTGTGTGTGTGTGTGTGTGTGTGTGTGTGGTATGAGTGTGTGTGTGTGCGTGTGTGTGTGTTTGTGTGTGGAAGGGTATGCTTATGTGTGTTATGTGTTTGTGTGTTTGTATTTATTTATTTATTCTTTTATATCGAAGATAATGGAATAAGCACTCATGTGCTATTTTACATCTAGTCCCCGTGTGTATGCGGTTTTGTAAATGTTGTCATCTGTTTCCACCGGCACACAATGGCCTACTCTTCCGAAAAGCGGAACAGGATTTAACCTGCGCGCAAGATGTTCTGCATGCGTTCGAACACGGGGCCTCTCGGTTTATAGTCTCATTCGAAGGTGAGTGTCAGTGTGTATGTGTGTGTTATTGTGTCTTTGTAGGACCCCCCCATCCCCCCACCCCCAACCCCCCTTTAAAAAAAACCAACAACAACAACAAGATGCTTCCAATGCAACATCTCTGGGCTCTGCAGATCGTGGACATGCTGAACGACTTGTACACGCTGTTTGACCGCGTCATCAAGAACTACGACGTGTACAAGATCGAGACCATCGGCGACGCCTACATGGTGGTCAGCGGCCTGCCGCGCCGCAACGGCAACAACCACGCCGGGGAGATCGCCTCCATGGCGCTGTCCCTCCTCACCTGCATCCAGCAGTTCCAGATCCGGCACCGGCCTGACGACGTCCTCAAGCTGAGGATCGGTATCCACAGTGGTAAGGCAACTCAAGTCATGCAAGTCAAGTCAAAGTTTAAAAAAAAAATTTCAGATGGTACGTTGAATGATAACAGGGCGACGGGATAGCTCATTGGTCGGAGCACTCGCTTTCCCCCCAGCCAAGGTTAAGCAGCATCGAGCGTGGTTACCAGTTGGATGGGTGACCGTTTTGCGCGCCTTGGCTTCAGTACAGTCCCACGGTTCACCTAGGTGTAAATGGGTACCTGCCCTCTTTAGGGTCAGGGTAGGTAAAGCAGCGAGGGAGAGGAGATGGCCGCCGCCCTCAATATGCTGGCCCTAGAGAAGTGAGGTCTCTGACGCCTCGCTCCCCTACGACATTATAGGTTATGGGACTCCTTTACTTTACCTTTACTACGTTGAATAAGCAATGCATTTGCTTGTTTTAATCAAGCCATCTATCTAGGAACAAAAATAAAGGATTCTGTGTGTGTGTGTATGTGTGTGTGTGTGTGTGTGTGTGTGTGTGTGTGTGTGTGTGTGTGTGTGTGTGTGTGTGTGTGCGTGTGTGTGTTTTGGGGGTGGGTGGGAAAGGTGTGTGTAAATGTGTCTAAGTCACTTTAGTAGTGTAGTAAAGGTAAAGGTGTTCCCATAACCTAAAAAGAAATCGAACTGAATGTCAAAGTCCTTCGGATGAGACTATAAACCGAGGCTCCCGTGTTCGAACGCATGCAGAACATCTTGCGCACTCGTTAAATCCTGTTCCGCTTTTCGGAAGAGTAGGCCATTGTGTGCCGGTGGAAACAGATGACAACATTTACAAAACCGCATACACACGGGGACTGGATGTAAAAAAGCACATGACTGCTTATTCCATTATCCTCGATATCCAAGAACAAATAAATAAATAAATAAATAACCTACGTGGTCCTTGCGGAGCGAGATGTCAAAGACCTCAGCTTCTCTAGGGGCCAGCGTATTGAAGGCAGCGCCCATCTTCTCTCCTCTTCGCTGCTTTACCTTCCCTGACCCTAAAGAGGGCAGATACCCTGACGGATCGGTGGTGTAGAGGTAACGAGCCTGCCTAGAAAGCGAAA
This sequence comes from Rapana venosa, assembly GCA_028751875.1. NCBI lineage: Eukaryota > Metazoa > Mollusca > Gastropoda > Neogastropoda > Muricidae > Rapana > Rapana venosa. The sequence goes on from CM054134.1 coordinate 17,883,896, forward strand.
AGTCATTTTCGGAAGTGTGCGGTGGTTCGATCCCTGTTTGGGCCAGAAACTTCTCCCCCCTCCATTACACTTTGAGTAGTGGTCTGGGTGCTAGTCTTTTGGATGAGACGATAAACCGAGGTCCCGTGTGTAACACACAATTATTTAGCGTACGAAAAAGAACCTATAACAACAAGAGAGTTGTTCCTGGCAAAATTCTCTTGAAAAAACGCCACTATAACAGGGAAACAAATACAGTTGCAGACAGGAAAAGAAAAAAAATAGTGGGTAGCGCTGCTCTTGTGGCGGCACACTCTCCCCGAGGAGAGCAGCCCGAATTTCACGCAGAGAAATCTGCTGTGACTTAAAGCGGTATAACAATAATAGTTTAAAAAAAATACGGCTGGGCGAATGGGGGACTGCACAGAAGCCAAGGCGCGCAAACGGTCACTCATCCCCTTGGTAACCACGCTCAATGCTGCTTAACCTAAGTTAGGGGAAAGCGAATATCAGTCTAGTCTCTGTCATTCTGTCTGTCTCTGCTCCCTATCTGTGTGTGTGTGTGTGTGTGTGTGTGTGTGTGTGTGTGTGTATGTGTGTGTATGCTTGCGTGAGCGCATGCGCACAGACACTCGTGTGTGTATTATGTGTCAAAGTAAGTTTCTGTATGTTCATGGTAATATCTTTTATATGTGACATAATTATGCTGTTGCTGCTGCTACTCCTACTGCTGCTGCTGCTGCTGCTGCTGCTGCTGCTGCTACTACTACTACTACTACACTACTACGCCGCCGCCGACGACGACGATAACGACGACGACGACGACAACGACGACGACAACACCATATAATTTCCTGAGAGCACATCATGTACAAGCAATCAAGATAAAAATGTAGTGGCCTGGGCCTTTCGGTGGTTTGGTGTGGTGTGGTGTCTGTGTGTGGTGTCTTGTGTGTGGTGTGGTGTCTTGTGTGTGGTGTGTGAGGTGTGGAGTGTGATGTGTGTTTCTTGTGGTGTTTGTAGTTAGTATGTGTTTTGTGTGTGTGGGACTTCGTTGGTGTGCTGTGCGTGTGGTGTGTTGGTGCTGTGACTTGGGTGTTCTTGTGTTGTGTGGATGGGTGGTGGTGCTGGGGTGTGGTTGTGTAGAGTGTGTGTGTGTGTCTTGTGTGTGTGTGTGGGTGTCTTGTGTGTGGTGTGGTGTGGTGTGTGTCTTGTGGTGTGGTGTGTGTGGTGTGGTGTCTTGTGTGTGTGTGTGGTGTTGTGTGTGTTGTGTGGTGTGTGGTGTGCTGTCTTGTGGTGTGGTGTGGTGTTGCTGTGCTGTGTATGGTGTGTGTGGTGGTGTGGTGTGGTGTGCTGTCTTGTGTGTGTGTGTGTGGTGTGGTGTGGTTGCTGTCGTTGTGGTGTGGTGTGGTGTGGTTGTGGTGTCTTGTGTGTTGTGGTGTGGTGTGGTGTGGTGTGCTGTCTTGTGGTGTGGTGTGGTGTGCTGTCTTGTGTGTGGTGTGGTTGTGGTGTGCTGTGCTTGTGTGTGGTGTGTGTGTGTGTTGTGGTGTGTGTGCGTTGTGTAGTGGTGTGGTGTGGTGTGGTGTGTGTCTGTGTGTGGTGTTGGTGTGGTTGTGGTGTGCTGTCTTGTGGTGTGGTGTGGTGTGGTGTGGTGTGCTGGTCTTGTGTGTGGTGTGGTGTGGTGTGGTGTGCTGTCTTGTGTTGTGGTGTGGTGTGGTTGTGTTGTGCTGTCTTGTGGTGTGTGGTGTGGTGTGTGGTGTGCTGTCTTGTGTGTGGTGTGGTGTGGTGTTGTTTGTGTGTGTGTGGTGTGCTGTGGCTGTGGGTGTGGTGGTGTGTGTGTGTGTGGTGTGGTTGTGGTGTGGTGTGCTGTCTTGTGGTGTGGTGTGGGTTGTGGTTTGTGGGTGTGTGTGCTGTGGTGTTGGTGTGGTGTGGTGTGCTGTCTTGTGTAGTGTGTGGTGTGTGGTGTGTGTCTTGTGTGTGTGTGTGGTGTGGTGTCTGTTGTGTGGTGTGTGTGTGGTGTGGTGTGGTGTGCTGTCTTGTGGTGTGGTATGGTGTGGTGTGATGTGATGTGGTATGATGTGGTGTGGTGTGATGTGATGTGGTATGATGTGATGTGATGTGGTGTGGTGTGATGTGTGATGTGGTGTGGTGTGGTGTGATGTGGCGTGGTGTGATGTGTTGTGGTGTGATGTGGTGTGGCGTGGTATGGTGTGGCGTGATGTGGTGTGGTGTGGTGTGGTGTGATGTGGACTGGTATGGTATGGTGTGGTGTGATGTGATGTGGTATGATGTGGTGTGATGTGGTGTGGTATGATGTGGTGTGGTGTGGTGTGATGTGGTGGGGTGTGATGTGGTGTGGTGTGGTGTGTGCAGGGCCGTGTGTGGCGGGGGTGGTGGGTCTGACCATGCCTCGCTACACACTGTTTGGGGATACCGTCAACACTGCCTCCAGGATGGAGTCCAACGGAGAAGGTAAACCTCTGGTCTGTCTGTCTGTCTGTCTGTCTCTCTCTCTCTCTGTCTGTCTTTCTCTCTGTCTCTCTCTGTTTGTCTTTCTCTCTGTCTCTCTCTCCGTGTCTGTCTCTCTGTCTCTCTGTGTCTGTCCCTGTTTCTATCTCTCTGTCTGTCCCTGTTTCTGTCTCTCTGTCTCTGTTTCTGTCTGTCTGTCTATGTGTCTCTCTCTCTCTTTGTCTGTTGCTGTCTCTGTCTCTTTCTGTGTGTGTGTGTGTGTGTGTGTGTGTGTGTGTCTGTAAGTACGTGCATGTGTGTGTACGCGCGTGCTTGTGTGTGTTGTATGTGTGTATACGCGTATATGCGCCCGTGCGAGCGTGTGTGTGTGTGTGTGTGTGTGTGTGTGTGTAAGCGCGCGCTTGTGTGTGTTGTATGTGTGTATACGCGTATATGCGCCCGTGCGAGCGTGTGTGCGTGTGTGTGTTGATTTTTAGAGCGTGTGTGAGTTTGTGTTTGTGTGTGCAAGAGAGAGACAGAGACAGAGAGACAGACAGACACAGAGAGACAGAGACAGACAGAGAGACAGACACTCAGAGAAACACAGAGACAGAGACACACAAGGCGAGACAGACAGACAGACAGTCACAAACAAAACAGAAACATACAAGACAGATAAACACAAAGCACTTTATAATAATAATAACAATAATAATAATAATAATAATAATAATAATAATAATAATAATAATAATAATAATAATAATAATAATAATAATAATGACGATAATAATAAAAATAACAACAACAACAACAACAACAACAATAATAATGATGATAATAATAAAAATAATAAAAATAACAACAACAACAACAACAACAATAATAATAATAATAATAATAAAAATAAAAATAAAAAATAGATCTTACATAGCGCTATATCTTGCAAAGACAAATCACACCGCATGCATTCCACCTAATCTCACACAAGTCACGCCAAACCAAGGACAAACCATCAACGGTTTAAACAAACAGATATTTACAAACATTGGTACGCTGCAGACCAAAATAGTCAACACTGTCATTCACCTAAAGACTTCTTCCCAAAACTGACTCGCCCTCAACCCCAACAAACCCCCCCCCCCCCCACCCTCAACCCCCACCCTACCCCCTCACCTCCACCCCCCCCCCCCCCCCCCCATCGTTTTTGCAGCCCTGAAGATCCACGTCAGCGCCCAGTGCAAGAGTCTGCTGGACACGCTGGGGGGCTACACGCTGGCCGAGCGAGGGCTGGTCAGCATGAAGGGCAAAGGCCAACAGCTGACCTACTGGCTGATGCACGAAGACGCCCGCATCCGCGAGCTTCGAACCCGAACCTCCGACGACAGCGGGGTGCAGACAGAGACCCCTTCGGAAGCGGTGGTGGGGGAGGTGGTGCTGGTGGGGAGGGTGGGAGGGGCGCGGCCTGGGGGGGAGGAGGAGGAGGGGGTGTTGCCGGGAGGGGGCGAGGCCTTGCTGTCCCCCCCGTCCCTCATCCCTCGTCTGCTGCCGCGATCCTCCTCCGGCATCTTAGAGCAGCAGGACAGTTCTGTGACGGCTTCCAGGTGTGTGGGTTGTGTGGGGGTGAGGGGTGGGTGGGTTGTGGGTGGGTGGGTGTGTGGGTGGGTTGTGGGGGTGGGTGGGGGTGTGGGTGTGGGGTGAGGGTGGGGGTGGGTTGTGGGGGTGAGGGTGTGGGGGTGGGTGAGGGGGGTTGTGGGGGTGGGGTTGTGGGGGTGGGGGTGAGGGTGGGTGGTTGTGGGGGTGTGGTGGGGTGGGGTGAGGGGGTGTGTGAGGGTGGTGGGGTGGGTGGGGGGGTTGTGGGGGGTGTGGGTGAGGGGTGAGGGTGGGGTGGTGGGGTGTGGGTGTGGTGAGGGTGGGTTGTGGGGGTGTGGGTGGGGTGTTGGGGTGTGGGGTGTGGGGTGGGGTGGGGGAGTGTGGGTGGGTTGTGGGGGTGGGTAGGGGGTGTGGGGGTGGTGTGGGGTGTGGGGTGGGTGGGCGGGTGGGGGTGAGGGGTGTGGGGTGGGGTGGGGTGGTGGTGCCGGGTGGGGGAGTGTGTGGGTGTGTGGGTGTGGGTGTGGGTGGGTGGGTGTGGGGTGGTGGGGTGTGTGAGAGTGGTGGAGTGGGTGGGCGGTGGGGGTGTGGGGTGGGGTGTGGGGGGTGTGGGGTGGGGTGGGGGTGTGGGGTGGGGGAGTGTGTGGGTGTGGGGGTGGTGGGGTGTGGGGGTGGTGGAGTGGGTGGGCGGTGGGGGTGTGGGGTGTGGTGTGGGGGTGGTGGTGTGGGGTGGGGTGGGGTGTGGGGTGTGGTGGGGTGTGGGGGTGGTGGTGTGTGTGAGGGGTTGTGGTGTGTGGGGTGTGTGGGGTGTGGTGTGTGGTGTGTGGTGTGTGGTGTGTGTGTGAGGGGTGGGGGTGAGGTGGGTGTGGGAGTGGGGTGGGAGGAGTGTGTGTGTGTGTGTGTGAGGAGGTATGTGTGTTTTGTGTGTTTGTGTGTGTGTAGGAGGGGGTTATGCGTGTGTGTGTGGGGTATGTGTGAGTGAGTGAGTGAGTGGGTATGAGTGAGAGTTGTTTGTTTGTTTGTTTGGTGTGTTGTTATTGGTGCTGTTGGTGGTGGTGTTTGGTCGGTTTGTGGTGGTTAGTGTTGGTGGTGTTGTCGTTGTTGTCTTACATTTTTAAAACATCATAACCATAATCATGGTCGTAATCTTCGTCGTCATCAAAGTTGTTGTTGTCGTCATGATCATTATCATCATGCCATGATTATAATAATAATAATAATAATAATAATAATAATAATAATAATAATGTATGGAATTTATATAGCGCTGAATCTTGTAAAGCAACAAATCAAAGCGCTCAGATGACTTTTTATTTTTCGAGGATAATAGAATAAGCACTCATTTGGTTTTTTACATTCAGTCCCCGTGTGTATGCGGTTTTGTAAATTTTGTCATCTGTTCCCACCGGCACACAATGGCCTACTCTTTCGAAAAGCGCAACAGGATTTAACGTGTGCGCAAGATGTTTTGCATGCGATCGCACACGGGGCCTCGGTTTATAGTGTCATCCGAAGGATTTATGACAAAGAAATATTATCATAATTATCAAGATCTTCAATATCACGATTTGTTTTTAACTGAAACCACCATCACCACATATTCAATCACCACACACCACCACCACCACCACCACCACCACCACCACCACCACCACCACCACCACTATCATCGTATTGTACATTAAACCTAGTACACATGATAACCACATCACACGCTTCTTACAAAAAATTAAAGACAATTGAAACTAGATCCCTCTTCTTCTTTCATCGAACGCTCAGACAGCAACTACTGTTGGCTGTCATAGAAGCAAAAAAAACACAAAACAAACCCAAACCAAAACAACAACGTTCTACTGCCATTAAGCGCCTGACAAGTCAGTCTCTCTGCATTGGACTATGTATGTTAGTCCGTCGTTTTCGACGATGACCTCCAAAACAGCAGAGGAGGCAGCTGCTGTTTCGGAAATTAGGCAGAAATTTGATTACAGTGGAGATGCCTTGCCCACAGTACATCCCCACTCTCTCGGCCAAGTGGGCATAAGGACAGTCAGCGTTGGAGATGTTCTCCAAAGGCCAACTAGCCCCCAGGGCTGCAGCACATAAGGACTGTGCAAGTCAAGCCTCCTAGTCAAAGAGTCATAGTCGATCACTAAAGACTAAGCTGTAAAGTGGAATTCCATGAGTGGAAAAGCCACTGGTCATACAGCCTCTCACTTTGCTGTTGCCCCCAGCGTCAATGGTTTAATCAAGAACTGGGATAAACCCCAGGCGCTGACGGCACAATGGACTATACCGTGTGAAGTAGACTGAACCTGAACGTTTTTTTTTTCTCTCTCTCTCTCAAAACTTCCCCAGGTCCAGTTCATCCCACGAGAAAGGCAAGACCAAGACCAAGAAGAAAAGGACACGGCGGGAGCGGAGCAAGAACCGAGAAGAAGGCAGCAGCCCTCAGCGCCACAGAGACAGCAGAAAGAAAAGCCGAGAGGAGCGGTGCCAACCAGCTCCACACCAAGACGACGACCAGCACCAAGTCGCCGCCACCACCACCACCGACGACCACGACGACCACGACGACGACGACGACGACGACATCCAGACTCTACCTCTAGGCAGTCAGGCCGGCCACGGCAGTCGGCTCATCAGGGTGAGCGAGTGTCAGCGGTCAGGCCTGCCCTCAGCCGAGGTGAGGCTGTGGGGGTTGAGCCCCATCCTGAAGAACGGCTCCTCCCCTCGCCAAGCTCCCCCCGGCTCCGCGGCCGACAGCGTGGATGTTGCCTCCTCCGCCCAAACTCCTCACCCCCACACACGGGCTCGGGAAGAACAGACAGTGCCGCAGTCCCCAGTAAGGACCCTAGGGAGCGGGTCTAGACACTCCTCCCACAAGCTCTTTGTGGAGGATGACCCCCAGGTCCACGGTCGCGTTGGTGCTGGGGTGTTGTTCCACAGGACCGGGCTCCATCCTGTGCTGAGGATGCAGGCTGAGCACTCGCGACACTCGGCTCTGTCTCCGGGCTCGCTGGGGGATGGGGAGATTTCTCCGGGCAGACCTAGCCAGACTGTGACCTTTTGTGATGACAGCACTGTTTGACAATCTCCTGTCCTTGTTCTGTTCTGTTCTGTTCACCCCCGTGATACTGAACAGTTTTTAAAAACACAACCCAACTCATGTTCTTTTTAAAAAAACAACAACTCTTTCATTTGTATTGGTATAGAAATAGTAAATATGAACAAAATCAAGAACTGTATGTTATGAATTGCAGGCTATTTGTGTGTGTATGTGTGTGTGTGTGTGTGTGTGTGTGTGTGTGTGTGTGTGTGTGTGTGTTTATATTTATGTATGTACGGATAGATGCATGCATGTGTTTTTAACTTCACTTATGTATTAATGACCACTATTCACTGATATGTCGAAAAATATGTTGTGTTCATCATATTGATTCAATACGCTAATAAGATTGTTGACACTCTTGTGACACAGAAGTTTACAATTACATGTGTGCGTGTGTGCGCGCGCGCACCCGTGTGTTCCTGTTTGTGTGCGTGCACGTGCGCATATATGTGTGTACATACGTGCGCAAGTACGCATAACATTAAGCTACATTAAAACAGAGATAACTGGCATTACCTCTATCATTTTTCGGTATATATTCTGTCCTTTGATTAAGATAACTTTTCTCCATATTCAATGCCAATAAGTGTGATATATATATATATATTTTTCAAGAGATGGTTTATGTGATGGAAGAAATTGTGTGTATACATATACTCCTTGTGATGGAAGAAAGTGTGTGTACACATAATTATACACCTATAATATTATCTGTACTGTTGATGTTTTAAGACTCAAGTTACGATTTTCATTCCAATTGTTATGGAAGACTTTTTGGTGAGATATTTATTGTCATGAATAAAAAGAAAGATGGCTTAGATACAAAAAAGTAAAGTGCTGATATTTCGTGTTTATTTTTTTGTTCTTGTGTCTTCTTTTTCTCCTTTCCTGAACTGTGAGCATCTATTTACGTAGAAATAGGGGGCTGTTGGAGATGCTTCTTTAAGTTTTTTTTAACAAAAACGTGTACAAGGATAAGGGAAAGAAATACACACAGCGCGAGGAACATAAGGTTTGCAAGAGAGTGGCGAGCTATTGTGGTTCCGAAAAGATTAAAAACACGCTAAGAGCCTTTGGGGAGGGGACAGCTCAGTGGTCAGAGCACTCGCTTTCCCCAAGCCAATGTTAAGCAGCGTCGAGCGTGGTTACCAGTTGGATGGGTGACCATTGCGCGCCTTGGCTTCAGTACAGTTCCCCAGATCTCCCAGCTGTGAATGGGTACCTGCCCTCTTTAGGTTCAGGGAAGGTAAAGCAACAAGGGAGAGGAGATGGGCGCGCCCTCAATATGCTGGCCCCTAAAGTTGAGGTCTCTGATGTCTCGCTCTCCTACTACCACATAAGTTATGGGAAAACCTTTACCTTTTTTTTTTTAAAAGAGCTTTAAACATATTTGTGGATGTATGTAGCTTGTCTTTCTTAGTTTACAGACATGAGGATAATAACACCGACAACAACAGCAACAACAATAACAACTAGGACAGCAACGATATTAAAAAAGTGGCAAATACAACAACAACAACAATAACAGTTGTGACAGCAGCAATATCAGAGAAAAAAGTTTAAAGAAGACAAAAAAAAATACAACATCGACAAAACCAACGACAACTATGACAGCGACAATATCACACAAAAGTTCAAACATGACATTCTTTAGCCAAATTTGAGAACTATTGGTCGCATCTTTTAAAAGAAAATGTTAATTTTCTGAACGGTAAAACCAGGGGTGAAGGGGGGGGGGGGGAGGGAGTTGAGGTGTAGGATGAGGGGAGGGGGAGCGGAATGACCGAATGGTTAAAACGTTGGGCTTGCGATCTGAACGCGAGGGTACGAACCACCACCACCGGGATTTAAACAACATTATTTGTATTCATTTATTCTTTTATTTCGAGGATAAAGGAATAAGCACTCATGTGATTTTCTTTTTACATCCAGTCCCCGTGTGTATGCAGTTTTGTAAATTTTGTCATCCGTTCCCACCAGCACAAATTGGCCTACTCTTCCGAAAAGCGGAACGGGTTTTAACGAGTGCGCAAGATGTTCTACGTGCGCTCGCACACGGGACCTTGGTTTATAGTCTCATTCGAAGGACTTTTGCAGGGAGTGGAATCGGCACTGATGTTAACTCCAGAGGAAAAATCCTTTTGAATGAGATTCGAACCCGGGTCAGCAGATCACAAGCGCATCATTCTAACTACCAGGCTGTCCCGTCCACCTCTTTGAGTGTGTTTTCCCCTGGAGTTAAGTAAGATCAGTAATGACTCCACTCCCCCCATACGTCCTTCGGAAAAGCTTATTAACCAAGGTCCCGTGTACGAACGCACGCAGAACAACTTGCGCACACATTAAAAACACATTCCGCATTTCGGAAGAGTAGGCCCTTGTATGCTGGTAGGAACAGAAGACTAAATTGAAAACAAAACCTGGCATGCTCACCGGTGTCGTATTTAGACACCATTCCCGAAGTCGGAATTTGGCTACCTTAGTGGTGGGTAAACGGTTACACACGCAAAAACTCACCATTGATGAACGTTGAAACATTAATGCGGCGAGAAGCAAAACAAACAAACAAACAAACAAACAAACAAACAAACAAACAAAACAACAACAAACAAAACACCCAAAACAAAACACACACACACACACACACACACACCAACACACACACACACACACACACACACACACACACACACACTACACACACACACACACAACACATTAAAACAAGGTTGAACATGAATGCTTTGATATCGTTAGTTTTCTTATTTGTTTCATTTTCTGTTGGTTTTTTCTTCTCTCTCAAGAGAGTGATATATAAGAATAACCTTTTCAAAATTGTCAACCTTTCGGATGAGACGATACACCGAGGTCCAGAGAGTCCCAGACATTCAGTGCACGTAAAAGAAACCCACAGCAATCAGAGTTGTTCTTGGCAAAGTTCTGTACAAAATGTCTCTTCTATAAAGAAACAAAGGTACATCCAATTTAATCTGATTGAAACAATATGTTGTTCTTTTGTTATGTTTTTTTTTTTTACTTTGTTGGATTTTATTGCTGTTGTGGTGGTTGTGTTGTTTGCTTTTTGTTTTGATGAGCTTTTTTTCGGGACGGGGGTGGGGGCGGGCTGCATTTATAGTAAAACTTTAAGCACAAATTTTGAAGAATGTATATTTGAACTATCAGTTTCAAGACTGGAGCCAAATCTAACCAATCTTGATGTTGTAAACAAAATAAGATGTACGACTAAATTTTCTAGTTCGTCTCTTTTGCTTCTGAAAAACAGTTCACAAAATTTTAATTGAATATTTCAAAGCACACATATTTCTCTCTCTCTCTCTCTCTCCTCTCTCTCTCTCTCTCTCTCTCTCTCTCTCTCTCTCTCTCTCTCTCTCTCTCTCTCTCTCTCTCTCTCTCTCTCTCTCTCTCACACTCTCTCTCTCTCTCTTGTTCCCATGTGTCTGTCTGTCTGTTTGTCTGTTTGTTTGTCTGTCTGTCTGACTGTCTCTCTCTCTCTCTCTCCCTCTCTCTCACATTTACACACACACACACACACACACACACACACACACACACACACACACACACACACACACACACACACACACACACACACACACAACACACACACACACACACTTGTGAGATAAGAATAGGGAAAATGAGGGATTAGGGGAGAGAACAATATTAAATATATAACTGGTACTGTAAGCTAACTATAACTTCTCAAGCAGTCTTTTCTATATTGTAATGTTAAAATTTAAATAAATGAAAAAAGAAAACATCTTCAGAATCGTTTCCTTTGACTATAGTTACTCTAGAACATTATCCTTCATTCTAAAATAGTTTTCCTTATTTATGTCCGCTCTGAGACTGGTTCTAGGAAACAAGAGTCGAATTTGATATTTTTTCTTATACCAAAAGTAAAGGAATGGTTAGTTGTAAACTAGCTCCACTTTCTTCTAAATTTTAGCTGAATATAATTATTTCTCAGGAGTAAGCAGAAATGTCGTCCTATTTGTGGTTTATATTTCTTCTTTATTACTTTTTATTGTAATAAATATTGTCGTCATCGTCGTCAAAAAAAAGATACATCCAAACAGAACAGTTTTTTTTTAAATTTAAAAATGGGTGGCGCTGCTCTTTTGGCGACACATTTTCTTTCTCCAACGGAAGATCAGCACCAAATTCCACACAGATAAAATCTGCCGTGTCTAAAAGTGAAGTTGTCTACACTAGTTAACGATAAGACACAGACATAGTTAAAAAAACCCCAAACAGTTTATGTAAGAAAGTGCTATCAGATACAGTGAATGTCTTTATTGCGTAAATGTCATGTAACTGTAGAGGCAATGTACTATTGTCGGACTAAGCAAAGGGCTGTTCAAAAGAAGACGGTCTTATAAAGTCTTACTCCTTTTCAACTCCTTGGTGACCAGATGAACTGATTGTCGTGAGTGGCTTGTCTGATGAAGCGTCTGTTTAGTACTGCGTGTCTAGTACTGTCTGTCCTGTCCTGTCTGTACTGTGCTGTACTGTCATGTACTGTGCTGTGCTGTCCTGTACTGTACTGTCCTGTCCTGTACCTTACTGTGCTGTACTGTCCTGTCCTGTCCTGTGCTGTGCTGTACTGTACTGTACTGTGCTGTCCTGTCCTGTACTGTCCTGTACTGTGCTGTACTGTCCTGTCCTGTCCTGTACTGTACTGTCCTGTACTGTACTGTACTGTCCTGTACTGTACTGCCATGTACTGTGCTGTCCTGTACTGTGCTGTCCTGTACTGTACTGTCCTGTACTGTGCTGTACTGTCATGTACTGTGCTGTCCTGTACTGTACTGTGCTGTACTGTCCTGTACTGTCCTGTACTGTCCTGTACTTGTACTGTACTGTCTGTCCTGATACTGTACTGTCCTGTGCTCTGTACTGTCCTGTACTGTACTGTTACTGTCTGTACCTGTACTGTTTCCTGTCCTGTACTGTCCTGTCCTGTACTGTACTGTCCTGTCTGTACTGTCCTGTACTGTCTGTACTGTCCTGTGCTGTACTGTCCTGTCCTGTACTGTCCTGTACTGTTACTGTACTGTCCTGTACCCTTACTGTACCTGTCCTGTACTGTCTGTACTTCCTGTCTGTACCTGTACTGTACTGTCCTGTCGTACTGTCCTGTACTACTGTCTTTTACTGTCCTGTACTGTCTGTACTGTCCTGTACTGTTACTGTCTGTCCTGTACTGTACTGTCTTCCTGTACTGTACTGTCTGTACTGTACTGTCCTGTACTGTCCTGTACTGTCCTGTCCTGTACTGTCTGTCCTGTACTGTCCTGTATCTGTACTGTGACTGTCCCTGTACTGTCTGTACTTACTGTACTGCTGTCCTGTACTGTACTGTGCCTGTACTGTACTGTCCTGTACTGTGCTGTACTGTACTGTCCTGTACTGTCCTGTCCTGTACTGTCCTGTACTGTCCTGTACTGTACTGTCCTGTACTGTACTGTCCTGTCCTGTACTGTACTGTCCTGTGCCTTACTGTCCTGTACTGTACTGTACTGTCCTGTACTGTCCTGTACTGTACTGTCCTGTACTGTACTATACTGTACTGTCCTGTACTGTCCTGTACTGTACTGTCCTGTCCTGTCCTGTGCCTTACTGTCCTGTACTTACTGTAATGCCTGGAGGTACACATGCCTTTTCCCGCCTCTTTCTCTCTACTACTTTTCGCCTTTCGTTTCTTTCTGTTTTTAACATTTTTGGGTATCTCCCCCCCTTTTTCTTGCTTGTTCGTATACATACTCACACGCACGCAAGCACGCAATTCCACATACACACATGCGCGCGCTCACACGCACGCACGCACGCACACAGATAACAATTCAGGCATGCTCGCACGTACATACACGATATGCGTTAACACCTGCAAGATATAGCGCTATATAAATTCCATTTTCTTCTTCTTCTTCTTCTTCTTCTTCTTCTTGCATGTGTGTGTGTATGTGTGTGTGTGCGTGCGCGCGCGCGTGCGCGCGTGTGTGTGCATAGGAGCTGAAAGGAACAACTATATTGTGTTGTATTGTTTATTCTCTTTTGTGTTGCATTCCTGTCACAGCAATGAGGGAGTTTTCCTGTTGACACTCGGGCGCTCTTTCTAGGAAAGCGTGTCACCACTAGTACAGCGCCACCCCTTTGTTTTAAAAATACATTTAGGTATGGGTGTACACAGATTTTGAAACAACATGAAAGAGTTGTGCTCGGCGCTGGCTTACATTATATATATATATATATAAACCCCGGCATCGACTGGGCCAGAGAAATACAGACACTTGCAGTGTTGGCAAGGAAATTTGAAAAAAACCCAACCCAGTCTCTTATCACATCCGTAAAAGTGAATAATGCTCGACGGCAGGGTCTCAGTCTTTTCAATGAGCCCATGGCAAAATCATTCTGGGTAAGGAGCCAGCCGGTGTGTGAACTTAGCGATTTAAACCTTTGACGTTTCATTCAGAACTCCAACGCGCTAACCACTGCGCCACAGCGGCTGTGAGGTGTGTGGTTTATGCCTGATGACGATCAACAACCATACACTTGCAATGGTTAGTGATGGTCGACAATACAAAGTTACTGTTTACGTATGTGTGCACAACATTTTGTATACACACACACACGCACGCACGCACGCGCACGCACGCACGCACGCACGCACGCACGCACGCACGCACGCACGCACGCACGCACGCACGCACGCACGCACGCACGCACGCACACACACACACACACACACACACACACACACTCGGCCATCTATCAGCTGCTTGACTATAAGCCAAGGAATAACGGAAGTATTGGGAACATGCTAAGTTTTGTGTTTGAGCGCTTTTGGTAACCAGTAACTGCTGCCAGGATATTACTGGATATTTGATGTGCATATTTGATCTATTTGTGCATAAACATGAAAGGGAAAAAAGCACCGGAAAGCCTGCCACAAAATTAATCGTGAAGATGTTAATAAAAAATATATATACATACATACATATATACATACATACATACATACATACATACATACATACATACATACATACATACATACATACATACATACATACATACATACATGCATGCATACATTCATACATACTTATATACATACATACATATATACATTCATACATATATAAATACATACATATATACACTCATACATATATAAATACATACATACATACATTCATACATACATACATACATACATACATACATACATACATACATGCATACATACATACATACACACACAGACAGACAGACACACACAAACATACATACATACATACACACACAGAGACACACATACATACATACATGCATACATACACACACATATATATACATACATAAATACACACATACATACACACATACATACACACTACATACATACATATATACATTCATACATACATACATACCTACCTACCTACATACATACATACATATGTACATACACATTATATACATACATACATACATACCTACATACCTACATACATACATATAAACATACATACATACATACATACATACATACACACACATACATACATACATACATACATACATACATACATACATACATACATACATACATACATACATACATACATACATACATACATACATACATACATACATACATACATACATACATACATTGCTTTTTCCATTATCCTCGATATAAAAGAATAAAAAATCTATATACTACTATACCGGGCGGCGCCCAGATTTAAGCCCTTTGCTTAAGTCTGTATGACCAGTAGGATTAGAAGGTGGACACCTTTTTCACTGAGCAACTGCACCGTATGGCAACAAATAAGCTTGAAGAATTGTTGTTGTTGTCATTGTTTTGCGTTCCCCAGCAAAACACTCTGGAGTGTCACTCAGAATATGCTCTCTGGCTCACTTATCCCAACTGGGAATCACTGTTAGACCAAAAGTAAAGGTGGTAAAGGTAAAGGTGTTCTCATAACCTATGTGGTCGTTGGGGGAAGCGAGGTGTCAGAGACCTCATTTCTCTAGGGGCCAGCATATTGAGGGCGGCGCCGTCTCCTCTCCCTTGCTGCTTTACCTTCCCTGACCCTTAAAAGGGCAGA
This sequence comes from Rapana venosa, assembly GCA_028751875.1. Taxonomy (NCBI): domain Eukaryota; kingdom Metazoa; phylum Mollusca; class Gastropoda; order Neogastropoda; family Muricidae; genus Rapana; species Rapana venosa. The sequence continues at coordinate 17,899,163 of CM054134.1, forward strand.
TACCCATTGACAGCTGGGGAACTGGGGGACTGTAGTCAAGTCAAGTCAAGTCATAGTTTTATTTCCAGATGTACATTGAATAAGAAATGCATTTGCTTTATCCCAACTGTACTGAAGCTGAGGCGCGCAAACGGTCACCCAACCACTTGGTAACCACGCTCGATGCTGCTTAACCTTAGTTTGGGGGAAAGAGAGTGTTCTGACCACGGAGCTATCCCGTCACCATGAGACTAGAAGTACTCACTGGAAAAGTTTGCATGTCTGATTATTGTTTTAAGGTATTTTGCCATACAGCAGAAACATGCTCCGACTTTTTAGATTGTTTATTTGGATCTCCTTTCATGGAGAGTACAGGTTCTTCTGCTGAAAACTTGTCATGGCTGGAGACAATCTATCATAGCATAACGTATGAAAAATACAACACAGAGGGCGGAAGAGCCCTAGCGGTTAGAGCGTTGCACTCGTGACCTGACGACCTGGGATCAAACCATCATCCAGACGCCCGTTCCAGGGGACTTTTCCCTTGGAGTTAACATCAGTACCGAGTACACTACCCCCAAAGTCCTTTGGATGAGACTATAAACCGAGGTCTCCTTTGTGAATGCCAGCATAACATCTCGCACACACGTTTAAAACCCGTTCTACCTTTCGGAATAGTAGGCTATTGCGTGCCAGTAGGAACGGATGACACAACTTAATAAAACGCGTGGACATAGGTTTCTTGTATAGACACCATCCCCGAAGTCGGAATGCGGCTACCCTTAACGGTAGGTAAAAATGGTCGCATACGCATAATCTCACCAGTGATGAAATTCGGAGCTCTAGCCGAGGAACGAAAAAAAAAGCCAAAAGAAAACAAAAAAGAAAGCGTAAGATTTTACTGTAGGCCTCGGCACTCAACACTCAGCACTACCATCAATAGCTGATAAAGCTTTTGGCCTGCGAGGCCTGAAGCAATGAGGCGAACCGTTTCAAATCTGAGATAGAGACAATAGACCCTGAGTCTTTTTGTCAACACGTAAGACGGTAGCCTCGCTCCCTCTCTCCTCCCTCCACCTCGAAAAAATCTCCTCCAGGCCACTAGAACGAAATCTGATAAACTTTTCGTCAAAGGTAAAAGTGAGAGAAAAAGAAGCTGGAGATCTACCAGCTGTTTCTGAAAATAGGGCAAAAAAGAAGGGATTTAAAAGAAAGGTGATCAAGATTAACCATAAGCTGAACAACCCTTCGGAGTCTCCAATAGTTGTAGATAACATCACTATCCCTTTGTATCCGATGACTGAGGCCTTTTCAGCAAGGGTTTTAAGTGGTTAAATCAGGCTGTTTGAAAGACGGCGATAGCAGTGATACCTCGCGGCAAACGTCCTTTTGATATGTTTTTCTCTTGTGGGTAGTTCATATATCCCAAACGGTCTATTACTAGCGATTTGTGAATGAAGCTGAACGAAAAAGTTAATGCTTCTGTGGCATTACTTCAATTGATGGTGCTTGTGATGAGTGAATTTAAAAGGTGTGCCATCGAAGCTGTCACCGCACATAATTATGTTGTGATGTGATATATAATGAGATACGTACTTAGTCGTTTGCTTGGATGGCGACATGTTTAAAAAAACCAGTTGCGTCTCTCTCTCTCTCTCTCTCCTCCCTCTCTCTCTCTCTCTCTCTCTCTCTCTCTCTCTCTTACATGTAAAATATCTTAACCATCAAATTTAGACCCATTTCCATTTTGATCTAATTAACCAAACAATTTTTAAAAGCCCACCAATACCAGTTTTGACCTGTCACACAAACATCTACCAAGCTTAAGGAAAAAGTTGTCACAAGGTATCAATCAACTCAATGGACAAATGACTCAGCAGCAAAAATGACACATTCTGTGGTTCTTTGTTTATCAAGTTTGCAAAAAGCATTTGACCTCACTGGTCACAAACTGCTCTTCAAAAGATTACGCAAATTATTAAAGAATGATGTCCCAGTAATAGCACTCGCTTTGCAAAAGCACCAAGGAATTATATATACGAACACACACAAGTAATCTCCACAGCATATTTAATATCCATGGTGGTTTTCAAGGGTCTGGACTTGATCCTTTTTATTTCAGTATTATACTTACATAGAAATATATCACTTCTACTTTCTGTACTAACACTTTATTTCAAAGGACACCTGTTACATAATTATTATGACCAGTGCATGCCACATCTTGTTTGTGGATAAGTGTTCTAGTATGCAGTTGTTTTTTTTAAAGACAGGCCAACATGGGTATTACTTTAACTTATCTTTTATGTGCAACTATAGGTGTTGGGTACCAAATGAATACAGTTTATTTTAGCCTGCTTTAGTATTTTCTTTCGTATCTAAGCACAATCAGTTTGATACCGTAAGACAGTTTACTAAATTAACGCTTGTGCACATATCAAAATGACAAAAAACAACAGCCCCAATTAGTGTTCATTTGAATCTTTACTAACATCACAGAAAATACATTTACAGTTTTCAACTACCTGCATTTCTTTCAGGTAAAAAGTAAATTGTAAGACAGTTTTTGCGCACACCAGATTAGTTTTAACTCCTTACTTTCTTATTTTGTCTACACATTTTCCTCCATCAATTCTTTTCTCTCAGGTAGTAAATGGTTTGATATCAAACATTTCTTACGTTCTCAGAAAAAGGTCATAGCCATAGACATACCTATTTTGTTCTGAATGGGTTTTATTACGTTAATGCAGATTAGACAGTGTAGTGTATGATATGCTGCTTATTTCTTGCATACATGTGTTCGTAGCTTATGAAACTGTCTCGACTGTCTACTAAATTGTGAACTGACTTCACACTATTTCCCATACAACTACCAAAATGAAAGGCTTTGCTATCAATTTTTAAATTCATTATCCTTATATACTGGCACTGCCACACATTCTGAAGTTACAACATTTCATTAGGTTCTATTTTATACATGTAACCAAGAGTTTATAGCACATGCCAGAATGTAAAAGCGTTGAAGCTTCTATTCAAAGTAGATTAAACATTCACAAATCTTAAAGTACATCAACATTTACGTCAAGTTACTATGTCAAGAATACTCTTCTGATGACCAGAGAGCAGAAAAGATCATGATCTAAGCTAAATATATATCTTATCCATTGTATTTTAAGAACCGACAAACTGCTGTTGCAACACAACACACACACACGAAAAGAAGAGAGAGAGAAGAGAGAGAGAGAGAGAGAGAGAGAGAGAGAGAGAGAGAGAGAGTGCTAACAAAAAAAATATAACCTCACACAAAAGGACATTATACAAACCCCAAACACACACAAGACCACAAGACAAGAATTCATTCCGCCCACCCTTCCTTACAATATAGCTATATCATGCTTCTACCACGTTTTTGCATAGATAATCAGCCACTCGCCCCAACCATTGGTCCGTTGCCCCCTGTCTTCCCCCCAGGCTCCACTCAAAGGGGCCTGACCATCGTTTTGAAGTCTTCATCAGAACCCTTCTTTCATGTGTTAAAAAGAAGACGAGTTGAATTTGGCGGAGCAGAGAGAGAGAGACAGGGAGTTTGGGAAAAGCGAGCACAGTGTCGACAAGAGTGATGGCTCCAGCTCCTTCTGTAAGTCTCTGCTCCCTGGTCCTACTGGGATTCTGGCTTCTGCTGCTGCTCGGGAGCCCTGTCGTGGCCCGGCTGAGGATGAACGACCCTTTGGATAGTCACCTACAGGTAAATCAAGCTGGTTTGGGCACCCAGGTAACTGCATTACTTTGGGTTGCAGATAAATGCACCATACATAGTGTAAATGTATCACGTCGGCTTTATGCCGCGTTTTCGCATAGGCGTTGTCGTGGCTCGGTTGAAGATGAATGACCCTTTGGAGAGTGACCATACAGGTAAATTGCACTTGTTCTGGTATGTAGGTAGTTGCATTACTTTCAGGACTACAGATACAGAGTGTAAATGCATCATGTTGGCTTGTTGCATGTCAATGCAAGTATTTTTGGCTACACGTTAAGCGCGTCATTTTGTAGCCCCGTGAATGTGTCATATTGGCACACTTTTTTTTGACTACACGTATGTGCACCAATTTTGTAGACACGTGAAAGCGTCATGTTGGCTTACACGTCAATGCAGCATTTTGCCTACACATAAGTGCATAAGTTTTGTACACACATGATTGCATCATTTTAACATGCAGGCCAATATCTTATGTTTTGTCTACAGGCAAATGCTCCATTTTTTCTGTACTAGCGAATTATCATTTTTGCATATAGGGAAGTACATATTTCCTTAAACAAGCAAATATGTAACTTTTTGCATACCGATAAGTTAATGTATCTTTTTGCATACAGATACAAAACAATTTTCGATAAGGTAATTGTGTTTTTATGTGCAGGTAAAACGTGTTATTTTCACATACATGTTATTTTTATGTCATAATTTTTACAGAAAGGTAAATGGATTATTTTCACACAAAGGTAAATATGTGCATCGTTTTGGTATACTAGCAAATGCATCATTTTTGGAAACAAGCAAATGCATCATTTTTGGAAACGAGCAAATGCATCATTTTTGGCGTATAGGTAAGCCAATGATTTTTGCATTCAGATGAAATATCATTTTGACAGAGAGGACATTGCATCTGTTTTTGGCCAGCAGGTCAATACATCATTTTCGTATATTGGTCAATACATCATTATCACAAAATGGGAACGGATCATTTTGGCATATAGGTAAATGCGTCATTTTCACAAGAAGACAAAATGCTATTTTGGCACACAGGTGATTGCATCATTTATGCATACAGGTAAAGTGTCATTTTGGCACACAGGTAAATGCATCGGGTTTTTTTGCATACAAGTAAAGCATCGCTTTGGCATACAAGCAAATGCATCTTTTTTGAAACACAAACACTCCTTATATCCGCATACACGTAAATACTTCATTTTTAGTTTTCTAAGAAGCAGATTGACATTTCAGGAGCTCTTTTCATTATCGTTGTGTTTAGTATGGCAGCACAGGCGTGACATAAGATAAAACGATCTTACTTTTTCCTCTTTTTCACTGGTTCATTAGAGCATGCAAAACATGATTGGATACAGAAGAGTTTGGAGGAGGAGGAGAGGAGGAAGAGGAGAGAGAGAGAGAGAGAGAGAGAGAGAGAGAGAGAGAGAGAGAGAGAGAGAGAGAGAGGAGAGAGAGAGAGAGAGAGAGAGAGAACGTGCATGAGAGTGTGATTGCACTTGCTTACTTGTACAATATCTGCATTAGCATGGGCTTGTACGTACGTATAGGTATTCATGTAAGCCCATGTGTGTTTTTGTGTGTCTTTGTTTGAATTATATTTGTTTACTTTCTTTAATTTAACGTCTGTTTACTCAAGGTGATATTAGACAAAAGATAGTGTTACAATAAAATTTTTATATAGAGAACGTGTGTGTGTGTGTGTGTGTGTGTGTGTGCATGCGTGCGTGTGTGTGCGTATGTATGTGTGTGTATGCTTACCTATTAGTGTCTGTGCACGAGATAAAAGAAAAAAATACAACGAAATTATGGGAGGGACGGGGATGAGGGGAAGGGGGAGGCATTGAACAGCTTAAACTGCAGCAAGAACAATTACAAAAGTTTGCCAACAGGGCTTCTAACTAAACAACTAACTATCTCCAGCATAACTACATTGTCAGCCAATAAATGTTCAAATGACATATTTGAAATCTTATCTATAACTGTACCAGAAAAATATGGTCGAAGTAGTTCACAATGAGGAATGACATGCTTCGGTGATAAGTCAGAACCATATAGACAAGTTATCTGTTTACAAAATTTAGTCCTAATTTGCTTGTATTTGTTTAGTTAGATTGTATGTGTTTGGCAATGAGAGCTTTAAATGGCAATCCATAAATGTATCAATCTCTCTAGGAATAACAGATTTGAAATGTTGAACTATAACATTTGATATCACAAAGAAACTGCAAAAGTAATCCGAAGGTGAGTTGTTCCAGAAGTCTAAGGAATTTGCTGAACATTACACAGGGTATAATACCAGAACTAGACATATGACTTAGAGGCTGGATCAACCAGCCACTGCCACCACGCAGCTCTCTGAGACTGGACATGATAGGATTCTTCTGTTCTTGTATCAGCATCCGTTTTCTTCACAGCTTTATAGGTCCTGATTTTGATCATGTATTCTTCCTCTTCGTCGTCGAACGCTCAGACAGCAACTATCATTGTCTGCCATATGAGCGAAAATGCGTTGCGCTGCCGTTAAGCGCCTGACAAGTCAGGCCCAGCGCATGTGTATACAAAAGCCTCCGAGCGTATGCATGTGAGCCTTTATAAACAGAGTACAGGCTATAAAGGTAATTCATTCATGAAGCACAACATATAAGGGAACAAAATACATGTTGTGCTCGATAAGCCCGTTGGCTTTAACAAATATCATTTAGACAAAAATTGTCTTTTGGGTTGTTCGTCTCTTTCAAATCCAAATCCCGCCGTTCTCAGAAAACAAATCAACCCAAGAGAGTAATGGGGGTTACAGAGTATGAGGCGTAATGTTTATATAAATATTGTATGGTATTCGCTCTCAAAGCATACATGCCTAGAACAACAAAATGTCCAGTTAAGTCCTGCACATGCCATAGCTTTTTCTGGAGGTTTTGTCATGCCAGTCTGCGGAATTTTGAGGGCAAGGGGGTTAGAGAGTAAAAACGTAACTGCCTCATCCGACATGCTGCGATGCTGAGCAGTATAAATTGAAAGACACGTTGTCGTTGTTATGCTTTACGCCACATGTAATTCTCTCCCTTGTCACTGCTTTCCACAGCCGTGCAGTCTTCTCTTTGTTACTACAGCTCTTGTTGCAACTGTTCTGATATCCAATATGTCACAAGGCTGTTACGAAAAAGTTTAGACTACCAGCTCTAAATTTTCTTCTTTTTTGTTTTATTTTAAACTTTGTATTGCCAACAAAACTAAAACCATATTTTAAAATAAAAATCCACAAGCATACGGTCGACATATTTTTGCTACAAAAGTCACAACGCATTCTGTTTTTTGACATGTAAAAGATGACGCACGTCTGACTATTTTTTTTATTGATACAGGCTATCTATTTTAATCATATCTCTTTCACTGGCACGCTCTTAGATTTCTCAATTCTAAAACAAAAAAATCCAACTTTTTAGTGCCAAGTTTTGTCATTACAGTCACACACACACACACGCACACACACACACACACACACACACACACACACACACACACCCCACACACACAAAACACACACACACACACACACACACACACACGTGCATGTCTTGGTGGCAGTGATACGTGAGGGAACAACTGAAGACCTAACAAGTGCAATGAGTGGAGTGGACATGTCAGACAAGCTGGTTAAACTTTGGAAAACTTCGGTCCTGAATTTTACTCCCCCCCCTGTTTCTATGCAAAAGAAGACTCTCAACTCTCTTTGTGTTAATAGTATGTAGTACAATATAGGGAAACAAATACACATGCAGACAGGAAAAAGAAAAAAAAATGTGTGGGCGCCTTGGGCACTGCTCCCCCCGGGAGAGAGCCACGAATTTCACGCAGATAAATTGCCGTGACATTAAAGTGATATAAAATAAAACCCAAATACCTATTTTTTGGGCTTATGAAGTATTCATTATGCAACAATATTTTTTCTCCTTTTTTCATCTCTCTCGCCAGAAACAAACCATTCTTTTTGTTTTGGGAGCATTTCTATAACAAATTTTTAATTACCTGGACACTTTTGTATTCTCTTCCAAATCCTGTAGCCTAGAAACCTTGGGGCCCTCTGACTTTTTTGCAATCACCTATTTTAGATTGCTGTCACCTGTGGGGAGCCAGGGGCCGTCAGTAAAAATAGCCCCCCCCACATTCTAAACATTCTATCAAGAAAATTTCTCTTTTTATCACCGCTTTTTTTTTCGCCTTAACCTTCAACCCCCCCCCCCCTTTGCTTTTTTTCGCAGTCTTGGGTCCTTCTCCTGCCTTTTTTCCCCAGAAAAAAACCCCCTTAAAACATAAAAATTCTCTCTCATGCCAAAACTGGATTCGTTAAGGCCTATTGTCAGGCGCTTAACGGAGCGGAGCTTTTTTCCCTCTATAACGACAGCAAATTTTGCTGTCGGGGCGTTCGACGACATGAAAAAGAATTTTGTTGTAATAAACCCTTTTTAGTTGATTAGACTCGTAAAAAATTTTACAGTCAGTCTAAAACATCATTATTCAAGAAATTCGCTAAAAAAAACCCATTTACTATTCATTTACGCTAACTTTCTAGGGGACGGGGGAGCTCAGAGGGCAGAGCACTCGCTTTTTCCCAGCAAGGTTAACACCCCGACGTTTACCACTTGATGGGTACCGTCTGCGCCACTTGGCCTCGACATCCCCCAGTTCACCCACCGTAAATAATTTCCCGCCCTCTTTTGGGTAAGGGGTAAAACACAGGGAGAAGAGATGGGGCCGCCGGGCCCCCAAAATGCTGGCCCCTGGGGGAAAGGGGGTTCTGACGCCCCGCTCCCCTTTCGACAAGGGATGGGACTCCTTTACCTTACCTATAACAGACAGCAATAGTTGCTGTTTGGGCGTTCGACGACTATGAAGAAGAATGTTGTTGTAATGAACACCTTTGACCGTTGTAAACCTGTTCTCTCTCTGTGTTCAGAGAGAGCCGACGTCTTCCTTGCACACGGATGCGGATGGCGAGCACAGGCGCGAGAGGAGGGAGGCGAGGAGCGAGCTGCCCCCCTCCCTGCACTTGAGCGTGGCCACGGCAGAGGGCAGGGAGGAGACACGCCTGCAGCTGCAGCAGCACGACAGAAGCCACGACACCATCCCCGTCTACCTGCTGCAGGATGGCCAGGTCGAGCAGCTGGCTGTAGACCACGATTCGGTAAGGGATGGCGCCGTGAGGTGATGGTGATGGTGGTGGTGGTGGTTGGTGGTGGGTGGGTGGTGGGTGGTGGTGGGTGTGGGTGGTGGGTGGTGGTGGTGGTGATGGTGGTGGTGGTGGTGTGGTGGTGGTGTGATGGTGGGTGTTGGGTGTGGTGGTGGGTGGTGGTGGTGGTGGTGGGTGTGTGGTGGTGTGGATGGTGTGGGTGGTGATGATGGTGGGGTGGTGGTGGTGGTGGTGGGTGGGTGGTGGGTGTGTGATGAAGTGATGGTGGTGGTGGTGGTGGTGATGGTGGTGGTAGTGATGGTGGTGTAATATGAGATGATGGTGTGGTGGTGGTGTGATGATGGTGTGTGTGATGGATGATGATGGTGGTGGTGTATGGATGATGTGATGATGAATGGTGTGGTGGTGATGATGATGGTGGAGTGGTGAGGGTGATGAGTGTGTGATAAACTGATAAGATGATGATGATGGTGTGGTGGTGGATGATGGTGGGTGGGTTAGGTGATATGGGATGAGGTGATGATGATATGATGGTGGATGGTGGTGGACTGGATGTTATGAAATGGTGGAGTGATGATGGGTGTGTGGAGTGGATGTATGGTTGGCGTCTTGTGAATTAAGGTTGGGGATTTCTACGATTTTCCTTATAAACTTACATCGCAGCCTGTTCGTGTCTTAATGTCCCTCACATGCAGAAGGTGTAACGACCACTTTATAGATCACATACTTCATGTCAGCATCGATGGGTTACAAAAAAACAAACACAAAAATACCCAGCATGCATCATGTAAAAAAATTGAACTGTTCTCGAGTCTTCATGTGTCGGCTGAGGCCAGCAGGCTGACCTTCTGCAGAGTGACAAGCACAGGAGAAGAAAGACCAGGCACCTCGCATTCCACCTAATCAGGGAAAGCAGAGAGAAAGAGCAGGAATGAGGATGGTGGTGGTGGTAGTGGTGGTGGTGGTGGTGGTGGTGGTGGCAGAGATGGTCATGGTGGTGATGGTGGTGGTGGTGGTGGTGGTGTGGGTAATAATGATGATTGTTGTAGTGATAGTAGTAGTGGTGATGGTGGTGGGGGTAATAATGATGATTGATGTAGTGGTGGTGTGGGTAATAATGATGATTGTTGTAGTGGTAGTAGTAGTGGTGGTGGGGGTAATAATGATGATTGATGTAGTGGTGGTGTGGGTAATAATGATGATTGTTGTAGTGGTAGTAGTAGTAGTGGTGGTGAGGGTAATAATGAAGATTGCTGTAGTGGCAGTAGTAGTGGTGGTGGTGGGGGTAATAATGATGATTGCTGTAGTGATAGTAGTAGTGGTGATGGTGGTGGTGGTGGTGAGGTAATAAAGATGATTGCTGTAGTGGTAGTAGTGGTGATGGTGGGGGTAATAAAGATGATTGCGGTAGTGGCAGTGAGGTGATGGTTATGTATGGTGGTGATCAGGAAGGAGGAAGAAGAAGGAGAGAAGAAAGAAGAGAGGAATGAACACGTCAGTAAGGATAAACAACAACAACAACAAAATCAGCGCGTTGTCCCAAAGACTCCTTTTGGAGTTGAAAGGATGGAAGTCAAACCAGTCAGGGGGAACTTTGTGAAGAATGAGGTTATGAATTAATACTGGAGCCTTCTTATGGATCAATTACGCGGTTGATAACATTGACTTACTGGGTTAACTGACTAATTCCGCGACTGATTGATTGATTGATTGACCGACTGACTGATGGTTGATGAATTGACTTAATGGTTGACTGACTGATTCCATGACTGATTGACTGATTGATATTGATTTATACTGCAACTGACTGATGATTGATAAATTAACTTAATGGTTGACTGACTGATTTCATGACTGACCGGCTGACTGATTGATATTGGTTTATACTGTCTTATTGATTGATGTGCTCACTGATCGATCATTTGATCGATGGACTCTTTCAGAACTGGGCTCTGTACACAGACGAGGATTCCAGTGCTGTGTTCCTCGTTCACAGTCATGACAAAGACAATCCTGAGGACTACACCTTGGTAGGTTGCCTGCACGTGTGTAGGCATGCGTGCATGCATGCACACACACACACACTCACTCGCGCAGACACAGAGACAGACACACAGAAAGACCAACAGACACACACACACACAGACACACACAGTCACACACATACATAACGCAGACACATGCACAGATACACACACACGGACTTACAGACACAGACACAGATTAGTCATCTAATTCATTTTCTGACGATACGAGGCACTGGTGTTACCTTTTGCTGGGTACCATCGCACTGTGGTATCTACTGTAATGAAAAAGTTGACAGAATAGCAAAATGTGGAGCTGAAGATACCGATGGGCCTTGAAGCATAAGTGTTCCTCTATCCATCCATGAGGGCTATAACATGTTACAAAATGCATGTTGGAAACACTTAAAAAAAACAAACTACAAGGTACTAGTTATTCCTGGAGTGATGATGTAACCCATGTATTATCTTTTGATAAGATAAAATGTCTTAATTTAAGTGAATACAGAAATGTTGTATCCCTAATTTTCTTTTTTTTTCTTTACAAATTTTTCTTTCGATCCTCAACTAGCGCCCTGAGGTTTAACAAGGGTGAGACTATACCTATGCAACCGTTTTTGTCCACCATTATGGCAGCTGCATTTTGACTTCGGGGATAATGGTTTGATATGAAGAAAAAGCAGGTCTCGATAAAGTCAAACTTTATTTTTCAACATTCCCAAAGGATACGAGATTTGGATAAAAAGGACACACTGAATGAATAACGTGTAGATGTACATAGATGTATACATACAAGTCCACACTCCCCCCCCCCCCCCAAAGAAAATAACAAAAGAAACAAGCGTCATTGTTTATCTTGTCCTTAAGTTACTGTTTATTTTGTCCTTAAGTTGCTATTCAAAGTGTATTTTTCGTCCTTTCACGGATATCTGTTTGTATACTGTCTATCTTTGTTATCAGCACGGAATCTTCAACCATCATGGACAGATGATGCAGATGAGACCAGATTACGACAGTCCTCACGGTCAAAGCAGAGTGAAGCGAAGGTGATTTGGGTTTGATCAATAGCAATGATGATAATGACGATGCTGGTAATACATACAACAGCAATGACGCCACAACAATAACGATATGATAACAATATTAATGAAAATGATGATATTAATAGTGAGAAAATGATAAAAACGTTAGTGATAATAGCAACCATGATAATAATAATTAACAAAAATAATAGAATGATAATACTAATAGTTTAATGATGAGAACAATGAGAATGATAATGATGATAATAGTAATGATGATAATAATAATAAATATACTACTACTACTACTACTACTACTACTACTACTACTACTACTACTACTACTGATAATAATAATAATGAACATTTCTTGCACTTCATCTTACAAAATCTTGCACGACGTTAACCATCAACAAACACACACCACACACATATTACACCCCATGTATCCCTCCTCTCCTCTCCACCCACTCCCATCTACAGGTACACAGTAGTGTAGCCACACGCACACGCATACACAACACCACACACACACACACACACACACACACACACACACACACACACACACACACACACACACACACACACCACACACCACACACACACAGAATCCCCCCCCTAACACACACACTTTTCTTAGATAGATGACTTGATGAAAAAAAGCAAATGCATTGCTTATTCAATGTACCGTGTGGAAATTGAAAAAGAAGGCTTTGACTTTGACCGTGACACGCATGCACGCACACACGCACGAACACACACACACAAACACGCACACACACATACATACACACACACAAACACACACATACACACACAACAACAACAAGAAAATACAAGGCAACAGATACTCATTCAATAGAGGAAGGAAAAGTAAACAAAAATCCTTAATTCAAAACTTATGGACCGGGAAAGGTCAGTACTGCAAATTTATATTAAAAAAAAAGAAACACTGTATCAAAATCTCTTTTCTTCAACAAACAGGAAGTCGCTGCTATATGTTGTTCAACTTACCT
>CM054134.1:17932160-17969660 GCA_028751875.1 Rapana venosa
ACACACTGGTTTGTTTTTCTTCTGTTTCCACATCGAGCAGGGAGTCAATGTTACACAAGACCGGCTCTTCCAAGACACTGTCACATTGGCGACTTGCCTGTCTTTCTTGGTGTTGTCTACTTCTTTGGACATCGCGACGTATTTGACAAGGGGGGTTTCTTGCGATAGTACTGAACACGGAGTTACGGTTCAGCACCCGGTCCGCCATTTCTGTTGACACTGACTTGTCAGCTGGCTTCATTCGCAAGACGAACACAACGCTGCCGCTCTCCCCCGCGACTTTCCAACTCGATACGACGTTGTCGATCAGCAGGGCGTTTAAAGTTGTTATTACAGTTGCTGGAAGGCCAGTAACTGACATTTTGAAGCTAAAATGCAAAAATTTGCAGCAGCTTACTAACAGCACACCCGTTCAGTTCTCGTCCCGTCACGAGAGAGAGAGAGAGAGAGAGAGAGAGAGAGAGAGAGAGAGAGGAGAGAGAGAGTGACAATGACAATGACAATGACAAATTCTTTTATTTCGAGGATAATGAATAAACACACATGTGCTTTTTTACATCCAGTCCCCGCCGTAGGGATACATCTTAATAATAATAACTCAGAGTGAGAGAGAGAGAGAGAGAGAGAGAGAGAGAGGAGAGAGAGAGAGAGAGAGAGAGAGAGAGAGAGAGAGAAGAGAGAGAGAGAGGAGAGAGAGAGAGAGAGAGAGAGAGAGAGAGAGAGAGAGAGGGAGGAGAGAGGAGAGAGAAGGGTGGGTGGGTTCTTGCTGCGATTATTTTATGTCTGTATTGCTCTAATAACTGTAGTGCCTTTTGTTGGTTTTTTGGTTTTGTTTGTGCAGGGGGGACATTCAGGGCAGTTCAGCGTCAACAATTGGTCAGTGTTGAAGGTCTTCTCTCCTTTTTCCTTCTTTCTTCTTCACTGCTCGCTTCTGTCTTCTCCTAGTCTTGTCTGACGCTGTTCTTCAGATGACATTGTCCTTGCGCTGCCTCACCTCCTGTGACGTCCCCATCTTGCTGCTCCCATACCGCTCGTTTCCAGCCCCTCCCCCCCTCCCTACCCAGCGCCCCAGCTATGTCCAGATGTGTTATGTCTCATCCACCGGCACACAATGGCCTACCTCCTCTTCCCAAAATGCGGAACAGGCTTTAATGTGTACGCATGATGTTGTGTTGTACGTTAGCACACAGGATCTCCGTTTATTGTCCCAATCGCAGTTGTTTGTTTGTTTGTTTGTTTGGGTTTTTTTTTGGGAAGGGGGGGAGAGGGAGGGAGGGTGGAGTTGGTACTGAACAGGGGATAAAAAAATTCCCTTTGAACGAGATTCGAACCCGGGTCAGCAGATCACGAGTGAAATGCGCAACGCTCTAACCATTAGGCTATCCCGTACCTCTAATAAAAGGCATAACATTTAGATTGAGGTCTTGATACTTAAAAGGTAAAGGTAAAGGTGTCCCATAACCTAGGCGATCGTAGGGGAGCGAGATGTCAGAGACCTCAGCTTCTCCAGGGGGCCAGCGTATTGAAGGCGGCGCCCATCTCCTCTCCCTCGCTGCTTCACCCTTCCCTGACCCTAAAGAGGGCAGGTACCCATTTTACAGCTGGGTGAACTGGGGGACTGTACTGAAGCCAAGGCGCGCAAACAGTCGGTCACCCATCCACTTGGTAACCACATTCAATGTTGCTTAACATTAGCATGGGGAAAGCGAGTGCGTTGACCACTTAGTTATCCCTTCTTAACATGTAACCTTTGTTCCAAAGAGTTTGATATGTGTAAAAAGACAATTGTTGTTCTATAAATAATGTGTTCAAAGATCCAGTTAATATATGGTGCATGTATGATGTTCAGTTATGAGTTTTGTTCATTGATATTGTGTAAAAATCCTCCATATCCCTAAAGGGATGACAGGACATGAAGAGCGCTTTGATTTGTTGCTTTACAAGATTCAGCGCTATATAAATTCCATTCATTATTATTATTATTAATATGAATTTGACAAACAAGGCTTTTCAGCCTGAGACAGACGGCTTGTGTAGTAGGCCTTTACTGACCCCTGCTGCACGTGTGGTTTCTGCCAGGCATCGCTGTGCTGGGCGGGATGTGTGATGCGGATGACAGTGCTCAGATTTCCGAAAATCTCTTCAGTGCCAGCACTGCCGCTGTGGTCGCTCATGAAATGGGACACAAGTCAGTTTCGTAGCGTGCATGTGTGTGTGTGTGTGTGTGTGTGGGGGGGGGGGGGGTGTGGGTGGGGGTGGGGGTGTGGGTGGGTGGGGGGGTGGTGGGGAGGGGTTGGGGGTGGAAGTTGGGGATGAGTGTGTGTATGTGTCTGTGTGTGTATGTGGGGGGGGGGGGGGGGGGTGGAGGTGGGTGTGTGTGTGTGTGTGTGTATAGGTGGTGGTGGTGGTGGTGGTGGTTTGTGTGTGTGTGTGTGTAGGTGTGCGTGTGTGTGTATGTGTGTGCGTGTGTGTGTGTAGGTGTGTGCGTGTGTGTGTGTGTGTGTGTGTGTGTGTGTGTGTGTGTGTGTGTGTGCAGGTGTGTGCATGTGTGTAGGTGCGTGTATATAGGTGTATGTGTGTGTGGAGAGAGAGAGAAGAGAGAGAGAGTGTTTTGTAATGTATCGTGTTGCATTATGATACTGTGTTGTTGCAGTGTTTTGTGTTGTATTATATTGTGTTTATTTGCGTTGTGTTACAGGATTTCATCAGCTAGCTATCCTAGTCTCCCCACAAACGCATTGAAAAAAGCCACCCAATCTGTCCGGGCCCCTAGAACTTAGAAATCACATAATATGAACAATCGTTCATTATTGTTGTCTCATTAATTAGCTTGCGAATACATTTCCGTTCCTGTAGTCGTGTTGTTGTTGCTTCGATGTTACGTCCGTTCACTCAAAGTGATACTGGACGATAGTCTTACTGATTCAATAATGATGACAGAGTCTTAACATGCTGTGGTCTCATCAATCGCATTATCAACATTGTTTAGCTGTTTTAGTCTCTTGGCGATAGTACTGTGAACGCTCTTGAGTCGTTTTGGATTCTGTAATTGTTTCGGATTAATTAATGACATTGTGAGCATTTTTTAGTTGTTGTGGATTCATAAATGACAATGTGAACATTCTGTAATTGTTTTGGATTCATTAATGACACCGTAAACATTCGTTAGTTGTTCAGTTGTTTTGGGTTCATTGATTGCATTGTGAACATTCTGTAATTTTTTTGATTCATTAATGACATCGTGAACATTCGTTAGTTTTTCTGGATTCATTAATGACATCGTGACCATTCTTTATTTGTTTTGAGTTCATTAATGACATCGTGAACATTCGTTAGTTTTTCTGGATTCGTTAATGACAGTGTGAACATTCGTTAGTTTTTCTGGAATCATTAATGACATCATGGACATTTGTAAGTTTTTCTGCAATCATTAATGACATCATGGACATGTGTTAGTTTTTCTGGATTCATTAATGACAGTGTGACCATTCTTTAGTTGTTTTGGATTCATTAATGACATCGTGAACATTCGTTAGTTGCTTTGAATTCATTAATGACATCGAGAACATTCTTTAGTTGTTTTGAATTCATTAACGACATCGTGAACATTCTTTAATTGTTTTGAATTCATTAATGACATCGTGAACATTCTTTAGTTGTTTTGGGCTCATTATTGATATCATGACCCTTCTTTGACTGTTAAAGTCTAATGAGTGGCAGGTATTATTAATCACATTATGAACACTTTAGGTCTTGTGGTCTCACTAATGACATTGTGAACACTCTTTGGCTATTTTGATATCATTAATGACTTGATGAGCACTCTTTATCCATTGTAGTCTTATTAATGACATGAATAACACTCCTTGGTTGTTCTGGTCTCATTGATGGGTTTGTGAATGAACACCCATTAGGTGGGTTTGTATCATTAATGGGTTTACAAACACCCGTGGGTGTTCTGGTTTCATTAATGGCATGCTAAACACTCTTTAGTTGTTATTATCTCATTGATGACTTTATAATAATAATAACGATTATAACGTGTGGAATTTATATAGCGCTGATTTTTGTAAAGCAAGCAAATCAAAGCGCTTGAATTCAAATCATTTTCACGCATGCAAGCATCCATAAATAATCGGATTAACAGATATCAAATTTACACAGCTTAATCAATCGCTGTTGGTAATGTGGTCCGTGTATGGAATGCCAAGGAGTCTTCTGAGGCATCTCATCTCCAAAGCCTGGATCCTCCTTTGTAGATCTGCATTCAATTTCATGCACGGACCACATTACCAACGAAGAAGTCCGACAAAACACCACCCAACACTTAAAGCATTACAAAGACCTGCTGACCACAGTAAAGAAAAGGAAGCTCAGATGGTATGGACATGTGACAAGATCAGATGGGCTCTCCAAGACCACACTGCAAGGAACAGTGCAGGGGAAGAGAAGGCGAGGCAGGCCGAAGAAGAAATGGGCAGACAACATTACTGAATGGACCGGGAAGAGCTTCTCCACAACCCAGGCACTTGCCCACAGCCGCGGCAAATGGAGCCAACTGGTGCAACGTTGGTCACTGCAGGGCCCCTAAAACCCCGGAGGGGGTTATGGGAGCAGATGAGATGAGAATCAATAACCTCATGCTTATTCTTTAGTTGTCCCGTAAAGACATTAGCTAGCTGCCTCCCCCACTCCCTCTACCCCCCTTCCCCCAGAGCTCTGCTTATGTCCAGTGTTTAGTTCTTCTTCTTTAATTTAACGTATTTTAACATTAAGTGATATTAGACAATTTTAGAGAGTGTTTAGTTGTTCCGGTCTTGAGGAGTCATAGCAGCGCTTGTCTCACCATTGATTATGCAACAATAATCATGTGTTAGCATTCAGTCTCATCTATATACTTGTTTTCTCGATTCTGCGTTCATTTTGAATATGAAATGTTGGCAACGCAGAGTATTCTGATACAAAAAAAAAGTGTTCACGATTATTGTGATATGTTTCGTCTACTATTATACAGATTGCTGTGCTTTTAGCACTATCACTGTTGACAATTATTTAAGTAGTTTTGGCTGGAGTGTATATCTTTATAAACTGGAACAACAAAACAACAATAACAACAACAAACAATACATCTTCACCCATGCATTTCTCTTCACAGTACTACTGATTGCCACACAAAGTGTTTCGTCAGTCTGTAAGGTAAATGATGGGATACAGGAGACGCACACCGCAAACCAACAGCATCATCACCACGTTATGGGTGCTATGTTTCACAGTCTTAATGCCCAGCATGACTCGGTTTCTGGCTGTAACGACAATGACCAGTTCATCATGTCGGCCATCTTGAGCACACCCAGTAACCCTTCAAGAGCCTCCAATCCCTGGACCTTCTCCACCTGTTCCGTGTCAACCTTCGACAGTTTCTTAAGCACCGGGTGAGTCTAGTGTGCCGCTGTGTTTTACAAGTAGGCTCTTTTGTGCATTGGTGTCACGACTGTACACTGGCGTCTAAAGCAGGCTATGTTTTACAGTGGTATCACAAAACGTAGGCAGTAGTTGTATGTTTGTGTCAAGAGTAAGTAGGCTGTGTTGTATATAGGCTGTGTTGTATATCGGTGTCACAGTGAGTAAGATGTGTTGTATATTAGTGTCACAGTAAGTAGGGTGTGTTGTATATTGGTGTCACAATGAGTAGGGTGCGTTGTATATTGGTGTCACAATAAGTAGGGTGTGTTGTATATTGGTGTCACAATAAGTAGGGTGTGTTGTATATTGGTGTCACAATGAGTAGGGTGTGTTGCATATTGGTGTCACAGTGAGTAGGATGTGTTGTATATTGGTGTCACAATAAGTAGGGTGTGTTGTATATTGGTGTCACAATAAGTAGGGTGTGTTGCATATTGGTGTCACAATAAGTAGGGTGTGTTGTATATTGGTGTCACAATAAGTAGGGTGTGTTGTATATTGGTGTCACAATAAGTAGGGTGTATTGTATATAGACTGTGTTGCATATAGGCTGTGTTGTATATTGGTGTCACAATAAGTAGGGTGTATTGTATATAGACTGTGTTGCATATAGGCTGTGTTGTATATTGGTGTCACAATAAGTAGGGTGTGTTGTATATTGGTGTCACAATAAGTAGGATGTGTTGTATATTGGTGTCACAATAAGTAGGGTGTGTTGTATATTGGTGTCACAATAAGTAGGGTGTATTGTATATAGGCTGTGTTGCATATAGGGTGTGTTGTATATTGGTGTCACAGTGAGTAGGGTGTGTTGTATATAGGCTGTGTTGCATATAGGGTGTGTTGTATATTGGTGTCACAGTGAGTAGGGTGTGTTGTATATTGGTGTCACAATAAGTAGGGTGTATTGTATATTGGTGTCACAATAAGTAGGGTGTATTGTATATAGACTGTGTTGCATATAGGCTGTGTTGTATATTGGTGTCACAATAAGTAGGGTGTGTTGTATATTGGTGTCACAATGAGTAGGGTGTGTTGTATATTGGTGTCACAGTGTGTAGGGTGTGTTGTATATTGGTGTCACAATGAGTAGGGTGTATTGTATATTGGTGTCGCAATAAGTAGGGTGTGTTGTATATTGGTGTCACAATAAGTAGGGTGTATTGTATATAGGCTGTGTTGCATATAGGGTATGTTGTATATTGGTGTCACAGTGAGTAGGGTGTGTTGTATATTGGTGTCACAATAAGTAGGGTGTATTGTATATAGACTGTGTTGCATATAGGCTGTGTTGTATATTGGTGTCACAGTGAGTAGGGTGTGTTGTATATTGGTGTCACAGTGTGTAGGGTGTGTTGTATATTGGTGTCACAATGAGTAGGGTGTGTTGTATATTGGTGTCACAGTGTGTAGGGTGTGTTGTATATTGGTGTCACAATGAGTAGGGTGTATTGTATATAGACTGTGTTGCATATATGCTGTGCTGTATATTGGTGTCACAGTAAGTAGGGTGTGTTGTATATTGGTGTCACAGTGAGTAAGATGTGTTGTATATTGGTGTCACAGTGAGTAGGATGTGTTGTATATTGGTGTCACAATAAGTAGGGTGTGTTGTATATTGGTGTCACAATAAGTAGGGTGTGTTGTATATTGGTGTCACAATAAGTAGGGTGTATTGTATATGGCTGTGTTTTGCTATATAGGTGTGTTGTATAGTGGTGTCAAGTGAGTAGGGATGTGTTGTATATTGGTGTCAGTAAGTAGGTGTGGTTGTATATAGACTGTGTTGCATATAGGCTGTGGTGTATATTGGTGTCACAATAAGGCGTAGGGTTGTGCAGTATGGTGTGTTGTATATTGGTGTCACAATGAGTAGGGTGTGTTGTATATTGGTGTCACATGTGTAGGGTGTGTTGTATATTGGTGTCACAATGAGTAGTGGTGTATATTTGTATAAATAGCTGTTGTTTTGCATATATGCTGTGCTGTATATTGGTGTCACAGTAAGTAGGGTGTGTTGTATATTGGTGTCACAGTGAGTAAGATGTGTTGTATATTGGTGTCACAGTGAGTAGGATGTGTTGTATATTGGTGTCACAATAAGTAGGATGTGTTGTATATTGGTGTCACAGTGAGTAGGATGTGTTGTATATTGGTGTCACAATAAGTAGGATGTGTTGTATATTGGTGTCACAATGAGTAGGGTGTATTGTATATTGGTGTCGCAATAAGTAGGGTGTGTTGTATATTGGTGTCACAATAAGTAGGTGTATTGTAAAATAGGCTGGTGGTTGCATATAGGGTGTGTTGTATATTGGTGTCACATGAGTAGGGTGTGTTGTATATTGGTGTCACAATAGTGTAGGGTGTGTTGTATATAGGCTGTGTTGAGGGTTCATGGGGTGTGTTGTATATTGGTGTCCAGATGAAGTAGGGATATGGTTGTATATAGCTGTAGTGTAATTGGTGTCACAATGAGTAGGTGTGTTGTATATTGTGTCACAGTATAGGGTGGTGTATTGTTAATATAGGTTGTGTTGTATATAGGTGTTGCGTAGGTGTGTTGTATATTGGTGTCACAATAGTAGGGTGTGTTGTATATTGGTGTCACAATGAGTAGGGTGTTTGTATATTGGGTCACAAATAAGTAGGTGTGTTATTGTTATATAGGGTCTGTTGTATATTGGTGTCACAATGAGTGGTGTGTTGTATATTGGTTGTCACAATAAGTAGGGTGTGTTGTATATGGTGTTGTAGGTGTGTTGTTATTGGTGTCACAGTGGGTGTAGGTGTGTTGTATATTGGTGTCACAATAAGTAGGTGTTTTGTTTTGTGTCACAATAGTAGGGTGTGTTGTATATTGGTGTCACAGTGAGGGGTGTTGTATATAGGCTGTGTTGTATATTGGTGTCACAATGAGTAGGTGTGCTTGTATATTGGTTGTCACATAATATAGTAGATGTGTGTTGTTTATTTATTTGGTGTCACAATAGTAGGATAGTGTTGTATTTTGGCGTGTGTTGTTTTATATGGTGTCATGAGTAGTGTGTTTGTATATTGGTTTTCACATAGTAGGGTGTGTTGTATATTGTGTCGCTAAAAGTAGGGTGTGTTGTATATTGGTGTCACAGAAGTAGGGTGTGTTGTATATTTGGGGTCACATGTAGGTGTGTGTTGTATATTGGTGTCACAATAAGTAGGTTGTATTGTATTATTGTGTCACAATAAGTAGGTGGCTGTATATTGGTGTCACAATAAGTAGGGTGTATTGTATATTGGTGTCACAATGTGGTGTTGTATATTGTGTCACATAAGGTGTGTGTTGTATATTGGTGTCACAATAAGGGTAGTTGTGTTTATATTGGTGTCACAATAAGTAGGGTGTGTTGTATATTGTGTCACAATGAGTAGGGTGTATTGTATATAGGCTGTGTTGGTTATATGGGTGTGTTGTATTTGGTGTTACAATGAGTAGGATGTGTTGTATATTGGTATCAGAATAAGTAAGTTGTATTGTATATAGGCTGTGTTGCTTATAGGCTGTAGTGTATATTGGTGTCACAATGAGTAGGGTGTGTTGTATATTGGTGTCACAGTGAGTAGGGTGTGTTGTATATTGGTGTCACAGTAATTAGGGTGTGTTGTATATTGGTGTCACAATGAGTAGGGTTTTGTTGTATATTGGTGTCACAGTGGTAGGGTGTGTTGTATATTGGTGTCACAATAAGTAGGGTGTGATTGTTAGTATAGGTGTGGGTTTTTATTGGTGTCACAATGAGTAGGGTGTTTGTATATTGGTGTCACAAAGAGGTGGTGATATTGTACATAGTAGGTGTGTTGTATATTGGTGTCACAAGTAGGGTGGTGTTTTTGTGTACATTGAGGTGTGTTGCATATAGGCTGTGTTGTATATTGGTGTCACAATGAGTAGGGTGTGTTGTTATTGGTGTCAGAATAAGTAGGGTGTATTGTATATAGGCTGGTTCTTTGGGGTATATTGGAGTCACAAACAGGGATTTGGGGGGGTGTATTGTCATATAGGTGTGTTGTATATTGGTGTCACATGAGTAGGGTGTGTTGTATATTGGTGTCACAAACAGTAGGGTGTATTGTATATAGGCTGTGGTGTATATTGGTATCACAATAAGTAGGCTGTTTTGTATACTGTTGTCACAATAAGTAGGGTGTGTGTATATTGGTGTCACAATAAGTAGGGTGTATTGTATATTGGTGTCGCAATAAGTAGGGTGTGTTGTATATTGGTGTCACAATAAGTAGGGTGTATTGTATATAGGCTGTGTTGCATATAGGGTGTGTTGTATATTGGTGTCACAGTGAGTAGGGTGTGTTGTATATTGGTGTCACAATAAGTAGGGTGTATTGTATATAGACTGTGTTGCATATAGGCTGTGTTGTATATTGGTGTCACAATGAGTAGGGTGTGTTGTATATTGGTGTCAAATAAGTAGGTGTGTTGTATATGGACTGTGTTGTATATTGGTGTCACAATGAGTAGGTGTGTTGTGATATTGTTGTCAGAATTGTAGGGTGTGTTTGTATTAGGCTTGTGTTTGTTACAATGAGTAGGTGTGTTGTATATTGGTGTCAGAATAAGTAGGTGTGTATTGTATATAGGCTGTGTTGTATAGGCTGTTTTTTGTGTCACAATGAGTAGGGTGTGTTGTATATTGGTTGTCACAGTAGTGGGTGTGTTGATATGGTGTCACATAAGTAGGTGTTTTGTATTTTTTGTCACATGAGTAGGGTGTGTGTATATTGGTTCACAATAAGTAGGTGTTGTGTTGTATATATGTTGTCACAATAAGTAGGGTGTGTTGTATATTGGTGTCAAATAGTAGGTGTGTGTTGTATATTGGTGTCACAATAAGTAGGGTGTGTTGTATATTGGTGTCACAATAAGTAGGGTGTATTGTATATGGTGTGATGCATATAGGGTGTGTTGTATATTGGTGTCACAGTAAGTAGGGTGTGTTGTATATTGGTGTCACAGTAAGTAGGGTGTGTTGTATATTGGTGTCACAATAAGTAGGGTGTGTTGTATATTGGTGTCACAATAAGTAGGGTGTGTTGTATATTGGTGTCACAATAAGTAGGGTGTGTTGTATATTGGTGTCACAATAAGTAGGGTGTGTTGTATATTGGTGTCACAATAAGTAGGGTGTGTTGTATATTGGTGTCACAATAAGTAGGGTGTGTTGTATATTGTGTCACATATAGGTGTGTTGTATATTGGCTGTGTCATATGTAGGTGTGTTGTATATTTGTAGGTAGGTGTGTTGTATATTGGTGTCACAATAAGTAGGGTGTTTGTATACTGGTGTCACAATAAGTGGGTGTGTTGTAATGGTGTCACAGTGAGTAGGGTGTGTTGTATATGTGTCACAATAAGTAGGCTGTTTTGTATTGGTGTGTTCAATATAGGTGTGTGTTGTATATGGTGTTCACATAAGTAGGTGTGTTGTATATTGTGTCACAAATAAGTAGGGGTGTTGTATTACTTGTCTATTGGTGTCACAATAAGTAGGTGTGTTGTATATTGTGTCACAAAAGTAGGTGTGTTGTATATTAGGCTGTCCATATAGGCTGTGTTGTATTTGGTGTCACAATAAGTAGGCTGTGTTGTATCTTTGCTGTTACAGAAGGGTGTGTTGTATTGGTGTACAATAGTAGGTGTGTTTTTATATTGTGTTACAAAAGTAGGGTGTGGGTTTTATATTGGTGTCACAATAAGTAGGGTGTGTTGTATATTGGTGTTCAATAAGTAGGGTGATGTTATATTGGTGTCACAGTAAGTAGGGTGTGTTGTATATTGGTGTCACAATGAGTCTGGTGTGCTGTATACTGACACAAAAGTAGGATGTGTTAGTCATATGTGCAGAAGCAAGTAGGTGTATGTACTTAGGCGTGTTGCAAGGCTGTGTTGTCATATTCACAACAGTAGTAATAATAGCTGTGGTGTATATGTATTACACATAAAGTAGCTGTTTCGAATACTACTTACAACACATAACAGGTGCTGCGGTGCACGCACGCACGTCACGTAAGGTACATAATACGGCTGTGTAGTATATTGCGTCGCAATAAGCAGGTTCGAATGTTCAAGGGGTATCTTGTATGTTACAATAGTAGGCATGTAATTCGTTACTGTATAAATATAAAGAGCGTGTGCATATATGCTGCGTAAAATTGGTCACAGTAAGAGGTGTGTTGTAATTGGTGTCGCAGTAAGTAGGGTTGTGTTGTATATTGTGTCACAGTAAGTAGGGTGTATTGTATATAGGCTGTGTTGCATATAGGCTGTGTTGCATATTGGTGTCACAGTAAGTAGGGTGTGTTGTATATTGGTGTCACAATAAGTAGGGTGTGTTGTATATTGGTGTCACAATGAGTAGGGTGTATTGTATATAGGCTGTGTTGCATATCGGCTGTGCTGCATATAGGCTGTGTTGTATATTGGTGTCACAGAAAGTAGGCTGTTTAGTATACTCTTGTCACAATAAGTAGGGTGTGTTGTATATTGGTGTCACAATGAGTAGGGTGTGTTGTATATTGGTGTCACAATGAGTAGGGTGTATTGTATAGAGGCTGTGTTGCATATCGGCTGTGTTGCATATAGGCTGTGTTGTATATTGGTGTCACAGAAAGTAGGCTGTTTTGTATACTCTTGTCACAATAAGTGGGCTGTGGTGTAGAAGATGTCAGAAGGAGTAGGCTGTGTTGTATATTAGCGTCACAAAAAAGGCTGTTTTGTACTTTGGTGTTACACTAAGTAGGCTGTGTTGTATCATGCTGTTACAAAAAGTAGGCTGTGTTGTACATTGGTCTCTTCCAAACTAATTCCCCAGTATTTCGGTGTCAGAGTTTGTGCTCGTCAGTGACCAGACCTCCTGTATGCTTCAACACACACACACATACACACACACACATACACACACACACCACACACACATACACACCCCACACACCACACATACACACACACACACATACACACATACACACACACATACACACACATACACACACACACATACACACACACACACATACACACACACACACACACACACACACACACACACACAACACACACCACACACACACACACCACACACACACACACAGCCTAGTGGTAAGAACATTGCGCTCGCAATCTGACAGCACGGTTCGAATCCCGTTCAAGGGGATCCCCTCCCCTCCACCCCACCCCCCTCATCGTGGAGTTAACATCAGTGCAGACTCCACTCGCCCCCAAAAGTCCTTCCCGTGAAACTATAAACCGAGGCCCCGTGTGCGTACGCACACTGAACATATTGAGCACACGTTAAATCCTGTTCCGCTTTTCGAAAGGGTAGGCCATTGGGTGCCGGGCGAACAGATGACAAAAATTACAAAACCGCATACACACGGGGACTGGATGTAAAAAAAAGCACATGAGTGCTCATTCCAGTATCCTTGAAATAAAAGAATAAATGAAATAAAGGAGTGTGTGTGTGTGTGTGTGTTCGTGCGTTTGTGTGTGTGTGTGTGTTTGTCAAGTCAAGTCAAGTCAAATTTTATTTCCAGATGGTACATTGAATAAGCAGTGCATTTGCTTTTTTTCATCAAGCATGTTTGTGTGCGTGCGTTGCTGTGTGCGTGAGTGCGGAGAGTGTGTGTGTCTGTGTGTATCAGTTTATGATTTCTCTGTGTGTGTGTGTGTGTTTGAGTGTGTGCGTATACATGTGTATGTTAGTGTGTCCGTGTGCATGCTTGTACTTGTGTCTGTAGATGCGCGCACATAGTGACATAACCCCATCTGCATGTAAAAGTCACTTCATGCATCAATCATTAACACATTTTCCTTTTTTATGATGACCCCCAAGAATCACCAACTGTCTACGAACGACTGCCTGTCCAAAGTCAGTACTGGCCACTGACCAGTTGCCCGGTCAGGCCATTGGCGTTGATGACCAGTGCAAGAAGTTTATGAATAATCCAAACTCCGAGTTTTGCCGGGTGAGTGCTCTTTCTCGTCGGGTGGAACCACCCATTTACGCCACATTCTATTCAGAGATTCCTGTACAGATGAAGGCAAAAGTGTTCCCTGTACATAAGTAAAGTAAGTATGTTCTTTCGAGCCAGAAGGCCCATAGAGCCGGAGCTTATCCCGGTTTCTGTAGCGTTAAGCGAACTGATGGTTTTTCACCACCCCTGTGACAGGACGCTAGTCTGTCGCCAGATACTTCCCCAGCAGAGCTGGTACCCACTTGTACACCTGGGTGGAGTGAGGAAAATAGGAGTAAAGTGTCTTTCCCAAGGACACACCGAGCCGAGCGGGGATCGAACCCGCGACCTCTGGATCACGAGTTGACCGCCTAAACCACTTGACCACGGTGCCTCCTGTTCCCTGTACATAGCGTAGGGAAATCGGTGGTCTAGCGGTAACGTGCCTGCCTAGAAAGCGAAAAATCCAGGTCAGTAGTGTGCGGTGGTTCGATCCCCGTTTTGGGCCCGAAACGTTTCCCCCATCCATTAGCCAATGAGTGGTGGTCTGGGTGCTAGTCTTTTCGGATGAGACGATACACCGAGGTCCCGTGTGTTACACAAAATTAATGTTAGCGCACGTAAAAGAAACCCACAGTAACAAAAGAGTTGTCCCTGGTAAAATTCTGTAGAAAAGAGCCACTCTGATAGGGAAGCAAATACAGTTGCAGACAGGAAAAGAAAATTAATGGGTGGCGCTGCTCTTGTGGAGACGCGCTCTCCCTGGGAAGAGCAGCCCGAATTTCACGGAGAGAAATCTGCAGGTGGTGTAAGATAAAACTTAACTTCTGCAGTCGTTGTTGGAGGAGTGACCAGGAGTAAGAATGTCCCATAATCGTAGGCTAGACCACACAGGCTACTGGCAGGCGCTCGACCAGCCGCCCAACCCAATGCTGCAGTGAAGCTCACCCACCATGCTGGCTGTCTTGTGCCACCCCCAGTGCCTCCACTACTAGTACTCCTCGAAAGGCTCGGTAGATGGGTGGTCTGGAGGTAACGTACCTGCCTAGAAAGCGAAAGATCCAGGGGTTTGAAGTGTGCGGTGGTTCGATCCCCGTTTGGGGAAGAAATTTTCCTCCATCCATTGGGCGGTAAGTGGTGGTCTGGGTGATAGTCTTTCGGATGAGACAAAAAGCCGAGGTCCTGTGTGCAATACCCATTTAGTGCACGTAAAAGAACCCACGGCAACAAGCGAGTTGTCCCTGGCAAAATTCTGTAGGTAAAAGCCACCATGATAGGAATTCAATTACATATGCAGACAAGAAAAGGAAACAAAAATGGGTGGAGCTGCTCTTGTGGCGACTCTTGTGGCAATGCACTCTTCCTGGAGAGAGCATCCCGAATTTCCTGCAGAGAAATCTGCTGCTCCTGAAAGTGGTATAAAATACTCCAGTAAATGACAAAACCTGACTACAATTCTGTTTAGATAAGGAACCGTAAACACGCTTCGGAGAGGTGGACAACAGAACGACTTAAAGAAGAAACCCATCCCCTCTCCTGAAACAAGTGTTCCGGCTTTTAGCATTGACTGACTCTTTTTACCCCATAGAATGGAGAAGCCGACAAGAAACTGGATAAAGCGCAGCAGTTTCACCCACCACAGCCGTGCACTCAGATGACAACAGCAGCTGAACCATTATCTACCTTCCCTTTCTGTTTCATGGGACCCAGCCACTCTACCAAGACCATGGGAAGCCAGCCAAAGGGAGCCTGAGATCATCCACACCCCTGTTCAGTATGTGGCTCTAAAAGGAACTCAGTGTGACACCAGTAAGAAGGCACTCACTCTGCCATGGTAGAAGATTACTATCCAGGAGAAGCGTGGAATCATTTCTACACAGAGGGATCAGCCGTCTCTAACAGAGGAGCAGGAGTGCTGATCAAGTACCTATCTGGAGAAGTAGAAACAGCGAACATCCCAACAGGGACACACTGCACCAACTACCCTGCAGAAACCCAAGCCCTGACACAAGCTGCCACCATGGTCAGACACTCCCAGGATGACTGCCAGCAAGTAGTGGTTTGTCACTGATGCTCTGTCAGTACTGGGGACTGGACAGCTCAGTGGTCAGAGCGCTCGCTCTTCCACGGCCAAAGTTAAGCAGCGTCGAGCGTGGTTACCAGTTGGATGGGTGACCGTTTGCGCGCCTTGGCTTCAGTATAGTCTCCCAGTTCACCTAGCTGTAAATGGGTACCTGCCAATTTAGGTTCAGGAAAGGTAAAGCAGCGAGGGAGAGGAGATGGGCGCCGCCCTCAATATGCTGGCCCCTAGAGAAGCTGAGGTCTCTGACGCCTCGCTCCCCTACGACCACGTAGGTTATTGGACACCTGTACCTTTTTACCTCTTGTAGCACTGCAAGCCCTGTCCACAGGAAAAAGTAACTGAACTCCAGCAGGAACTGCAGCTCTGTACACAAAACACACGTGTAACGTTGCTGTAGATCCCAGCCCACTGTTGTATACCTGGCAACGTAGGGACTGAGGAACTGGAAAACAGGGTGCACCTGAAAACCAGGCCCACGGCCCAGGAGAGGACCTGGAAACGACCTGCTGTTACCTTACCCAGACACATCTGACGTGGAAAAAGCCAAAGCCAGAAAATGCAGCTTCCTGGCCACTGGACCTTCCCAGCAATGTAACTGAAGATAGAATGAGTCAAATATCGTCTTCATCTATTTATGTATTTATTATTTATTTATGTATATGATCATACAGTACTAGTTAGTTTGGCCGTATCGTCGACTGATGAACTTTGTTGCTCGGTTAGTGGATTCGGCTGGTTCGTTGGCTGGTAAGTAGCTTCGAAAAAGAAATTTTTTCTTACAGTACTCGTTCGAATTCTAAATTCAAAACAGCTCTGACCAAACAGTTTTACATTCTCCGATATACCCCCCCTGATTGTCAAGTGTGTGTGTGTGTGTGTGTGTGTGTGTGTGTGTGTGTGTGTGTGTGTGTGTGTGTGGTCATGAAAATAAATACTCCTGTATCTTACTTTTGGCTTAAATGATTTTTCAATTGTGTGTGTTTAAGTTTATGTCTTTACTAATCAATGGTCATAATGGTGTGTGTGTGCGCGCGCGTGTGTGTGTGTATGTGTGTTTACTAGTCAATAGTCTTTATAAATTGTGTTCATATATTGGTACGTGTGTATGGGTGTGCGCACGTGTGCGTGCGTGTGTGAGTGCGCACGTGCGTGCACGCGTAAATAATAAGTTCATATGTTTTTTTCCAATCAATGTTTTTTTTGTCTTTTTACAACATTGTATTCCTACATTGGTGTGCGTGGGTATGTGTGTGTATGTGTGTGCGTGCATACTCCGTGCATGCGTATTGATACGTATAAATATCTTTTTAAAAAACAAGAAAATATTTCAAATTGTTATGAACATTCCAAGTAGATTTTACAACCAAAAATATATATATATATATATAATATTATATATATATATATATATATATTATATATTATATATAATATATATATATATGTGTATAATATTATTTTTTTTTTTGGTTGTAAAATCTATCTTGGAATGTTCATAACAATTTGAAATGTATTTTCTTGTTTTTTAAAAAGATATTTATACGTATCAATGTGCCTGTCGGTATTGTAGTTGCCCTTCATGGGATGATTAAAGTGTTTTTGACTTGACTTGACTTGACTTGGTTCATTGGTTGGCTGCTTGTTTGTATGGTTGCTTGGTTACTTTGTAGCACCTTCACCTATCCTGCAGTCTAGTCGACCGTTGGGGCACCACGGAAGATTTTGCACCCAGCTTCCTCCACTCCTCGCGGTTCTTAGCTTTTCGTAGCAAGTCGTTCCACTCAAGGCCAGTCAGTCCACTCTCTGATGTTGTATTCCCATCGTTTTCTCTGTCTGCCTCTTCTTCGTCTCCCTCCTTGTGCTGTTCCCTGTAGGACAGTTCTGGCCAGTCCAGATGTTTGTGTGACGAACCCGTACCACTTCAGTTTGCCTTTTTCCCACCGAAGCCCGGAGCTCTTCATGCGCGCGTATGGCGTTTTCAAGTCCGGTGTTTACTTTCACGTTGGTTGTATAATCTCTTTACGAGATACCAAGAAGTTTTCGAAAGCATCTCATCTCCACAGCCTGTATGCTTGTTTCAGTGTCTGCTGTTCTGGTCCACGTTTCATAGCTGTATACAAGACATGGACACGGCGAGAGAACTCATCAGTCTGGAAGACGGCAGCGATGTTCTAGTCATTGCAGAGGACTTTCAGTGTGGTCATTGCAGCTGCGGTCTGGCTGTCCCGGACAGACCTTCAGACTGCTGTCGATGGAACGGCTATTCTTGGGTCTGCATGCATGTGTGCGTGTGTGCATGTGTGTGTGCATGTGTGTGTGTGCGTGTGTGTGTTCATATGTGTGCATGTTTGTGTGTATGTGTGTGTGTGAACTATTTGACCGATTATAAAGAGACAAAGAAGCCGACTGATCGACTAACTGACCGACATACTGACCGACTGATTGGCTGAGCCCTTGACTGATGAAAGGACGGACTGATTTCAGGGGGTGTATTCGTTTAACGGCCTGGACATAGAGGACACGATGTGTTACCGCCTGCTGTGCCAAGATACAGATGGCTCCTGCCTCTCCACTCTGGCCCTGGACTACACATCTTGCGGCAACCAGAAGGTACACCTCCTTCTTAGGCTTTTATTTGGAGGAGTATGCAATAAGCACTCGTGTGCTTTTTTTTCATCAGGTCTCCGTGTGTACGCGGTTTTGTAAATTCTGCCATCTGTTCCCACCGGCACACAACGGCCTACTCTTTCGAAAAGCGGAACAAGATTTAACGTGCGGGCAAGACGTTCTGCGTGCGTTTTGCGCACGGGGCCTGGGTTTATAGTCTCCTCCGAAGGACTTTTCATAGAGAGAGAGAGAGAGAGAGAGAGAGAGAGAGAGAGAGAGCTAGATAGAAAACACACACAACACACAGACACACAGACAGACACACAGAGACAGAGACAGAGAAGAAGAGGAATTGCGAAGAAGATGAAGAATTGCGAAGACGAAGAAAAAGAATTGCAAGAAGAATTGCGAGGAAGAAGAATTGCACAGAAGAATTGCAACGAAGAAGAAAAGAAAAAGAAGAATTGTGAAGAAGAAGAGAAAGAAAAAGAAGATTGCGAAGAAGAATTTCGGAAGGAATTGCGAAGAAGAAGAATTGCGAAGAAGAAGAAGAAATTGCGAAGTAGAAGAAGAATTACGACAAGAAGAATTGCAAAGAAGACGAAGAAGAATGCAAAGAAGAAGAAGAATGCAAAGAAGAAGAAGAATTGCGTAAAAGAATAACGAAAAGAAGAAGAAGAATGCTAAAAAATGGAGAAGAATGCAAAGAACAATAACACTTGCGAAGATGAAGAAGAATGGAAGACGAATGCAAAGAAGAAGAAGAAAAAGAAAAAGAAAGAAGAAGAAGAAGAAGAAGAGGAGGAAGAAGAAGAAAGAGACTGCTAAAAAGAAGAAAAATAAAAAGAAGAAAAAAGAATTTAAAGCAGAATGCAAAGCATTGCGAAGAAGAATTGCAAAGAAGTAGTAGAAGAAAAAGGAGGAGGAGGAGGAGGAGAAGAAGAAGAAGAAGAAGAAGAAGAAGAAGAAGAAGAGGAATGCACAGAAAACTGACCTGCGCCAAAAGCTGTGTCAGTTATTGATGTCAGCTGACTGCCAAAGCCTACACTAAAATGTTGTTATGTTGTAAAATGCTGTGTTGAGATAGCCTTTAGCCATGACAAACTCTTAACATAACAACCTGCACTCTTCTTTTAAGGAGAAAACAAATCCTCTGAAGTCGGAGTATGGCAGCCTATATGGCGAGGTACTTAAAAACAGTCATACGCGCAAACTTCTCATCCAGTGTGCAATTTCACTCTCACGGTGATTCCCAGGTGGGATGAGTGAGTCAGAGTGCACATTCTGGGTGACCCCTAAAGTGTTAAGCTGGGGAACGCACAACAACTACAACAACATGCAAAAAAACGAAGTAAATGCCAAAACAAAGACTGCAAAGATGTAGAAGAATGCAAAGAAAAGAAGAATGCAAAAAAAAGAAGAATAAGAAAATTGCAAAGAAACAGAACGCAAAGAAGAAGAATAAAGATAAGAAGAAGAAAAAGAATGCAGAGAAGAAGAAGAAGAAGAAAAGAAGAAAGAGAAGGAGAGAAGGGAGAGAGAGAGAGAGAGAGGAGAGAGAGAGAGAGAGAGAGGAGAGAGAGAGAGAGAGAGGAGAGACAAAGAGAGAAGAGAAGAAGAGAAGCGAAGCAGAAAGAGAGAGGAGGCGAGAAAAGATAAACAGAACGAGGAGTGAAGGACAAGAACGTAAAGATCAGCGGGTAGGGGAAAGATAGCCGAGAGAACGAGAGCGATAGAGAAGAGAGCAGGAGAGAGAGATTGAGACGATGAGCGAGAGAGACTGGGCCGCACACGGGCACTCAATCCCACACAAACAGAAGGAACTACACACAATGAGAGAGGTAGAGAGAGGCACATTCTAAAAATTTATTATTTTAATTATTCGTTTTATATCGAGGATATGATCAAGCACTTATTGCTTTAAATCAGTTCGTTGTATGCGGTTTGTAATTCGTATCGTTCCACCGGCCCATGCTTCATACGAAGCGGACAGGATTTAACGTTCCAGATGTTCGTCTTTCCACACGGGCCGATTTATAGTCTATCGAAGGATTTTGGGAGGTGGTCGCACTGATGTAACCAGGGGAATATCCCCTTGACGGATCGAACCCGGGTCAATTGCAGCGCAATGTTAACATGATATCGTCCGTGATAGGGAGGAGGCAGGGGAGAAAGGAAAGACAGAATGGAAAAAAGAAGAAGAAGAAACAAGAAAAGCAAACAAGGAAACGCAGAAGGCAGGGAGATACAGAGACTGGTGATTGATACTGAGATGTTCTCTTTTTTCAGTGGTGTATAAAGGGACAATGCGTGTCAGACATGTCAGCACCTCCCAAATTTGGTATGTCCATGTCTGCCTGCCTGCCTGCCTGCTTGCCTGCCTGCCTGTTGTCTGTCTGTCCGTCTGTCTGTCAGTCTGTCCGTCTATCTGTCTTTCCGTCTATCTATCTATCTATCGGTCTGTCTGTTTATCTGTCTGTCTGAAAGTTTGCCTACTTGCTGATCTATCTATCTATCTATCTATCTATCTATCTATCTATCTATCTATCTATCTATCTATCTATCTATCTATCTATCTATCTATCTATCTATCTATCTATCTATCTATCTATCTATCTATCTATCTATCTATCTATCTATCTATCTGTCTGTCTGTCTGTCTATCTATCTATCTATCTATCTATCTGTTTCTATCTATCTATCTATCTATCTATCTATCTATCTATCTATCTATCTATCTATCTATCTATCTATCTATCTTCTGTCTGTCTGTCTGTCTGTCTGTCTTCTATCCATTCATCCATCCATCCATCCATCCATCCATCCATCCATCCATCCATCCATCCTTCCATCCATCACCACCACTCTATCTATCTATCTATCTATCTATCTATCTATCTATCTATCTATCTATCTATCTATCTATCTATCTATCTATCTATCTATCTATTTCTGTCTGTCTGTCTGTCTGTCTGTCTGTCTGTCTTTCTCTTTGTCTGTGTGTCTGTGTGGCTATCTGTTGGCCATTCCGTCTAGCTATCCCTCCGTCTGCCCATTATTTTATCTCTGCGTGGGGTCTGTTTTCATGCCTAACTACACCTCTCTCCTCCACCGTCTCTGTCTCTGTTTTCTGTCTGTCTGTCTGTTTCTCTGTTTCTGCCCTCTCTGTGTCTCTCTCTCTCTTGTGTCTCTGCTTCTGTCTGTATGTCTGGTTGGTTGGTAGCTGTTTGTGTCTGTCTCTGTCTCTCCTCTCTATCTGTGTATATATCTTTGTCTGTCTGTCTGTGTGTCTGTGCCTGTCTGTCTTTCTGTCTGCTTCTCTCTCTGTGTCATCTTGCTCTGTGTGCGTATATGTCTCCTCTTCGTCATGTGTAATACGCATATGATATTCGTTTTTTTCCAAACTCCTTCACTATAATCTCCCTGTGCCTTACCATCCATCCATCCATCCATCCATCCATCCATCCATCCATCCATCCATCCATCCATCCATCCATCCATCCATCCATCCATCCATCCGTCCGTCCAGTGTCGTCTGTCCATTGTATCTTTACACACGTCTATTTGTTTGCTTATACATGTCTTGATTTTGTCTATTTGTCCATCTGTCTGTCTCTGTGTCTGTCAGCCTGTCTGCCCATCATCTTTTTGTCTTTCGTTCTTCTGTTTGTCTTTCTGTCTGAAACTTATGTACATACTGACTTTAATTTCATCAATCAGTTGATTGATCGATTAAAAAAAAATCTGCTGATCGACCTCTGGGGTAATTGTGATCGGTGGACCAATGAGTGTGTCGATTCCCCCGGTCCATACAAAATGAATTGCTTCCATCGATCGATCGATCGACTGGTAAAACCCATCTATTGATCGATGACCTGTGGAATACTAGATCAATCGATCGATTGAATTGAATTGAATTGAATGACTGATCCACCAAAAAGATGGACTTGACTGACTGCTGCCTGCCTGCCTGCCTGCCTGCCTGACTGACTGACTGACTGCTGCCTGCCTGCCTGACTGCCTGACTGACTGACTGATTGTGTGATTGGGGGACAGGATAGCCTAGTGGTTAGAACATTGCGCTCGCAATCTGACGACCCGGGTTCGATTCCAGTTTAAGGGGATATTTTCCCCTGGAGTTAACATCAGTGCAAACTCCACTCTCCCCAAAAGTCCTTCGGATGAGACTATAAACCGAAACCCCGTGCGCGAACACACGCACAACATCTTACGCACACGTTAAATCCCGTTCCGCTTTTCGTAAGAGTAGGCCATTGTGTGCCGGTAAGGAACGGATGACAGAATTTACAAAAAAAACCCGCATACACACGGGGACTGAATGTTTAAAAAACAACAACACTCCACATAAAAGCGCTTATTCCATGATCCTGGACTATAAAAAAGAAGAACAAAATGACCAGAACACAGAGAACAAATAAAGAGAACTGGGTTGTCAACGGTCCCCAGAGGACTGCCCGGCCGGCAATGAACCGGGCAGAACGTGCACGTCCTCGTCCTGCTCCAACTCCTTCAGCCGACCGTCCTGCTGCGAGTTCTGCGCGCTCTTGGAGGGCATGACCTTGCCGCCTTTCGTGCCCCTCGTCACCGTCCCCGTCACCACGGCGGCGCCATCCAGCCTCTGCCACAGGGAGGTCGTCACCTCCGCGACCTCCTCCACCTCCGTGACCTCCACGACCTCGCCCACCTCTTCCACGTCTTCGACTTCTCCCACCTCGACCACGTCTTCCACGTCTCCCACGTCTTCTACTTCTCAACCTCAACTCTCCCACGTCTTCTACTTCTCCCACGTCTTCTACTTCTCCCAAAGTCTCTACTTCTACTCTCTCTCTCCCACCTCTTCTACTTCTCCCACCTCTTCTACTTCTCCCACCTCTTCTACTTCTCCCACCTCTTCTACTTCTCCCACGTCTTCTACTTCTCCCACGTCTTCTACTTCTCCCACCTCTTCTACTTCTCCCACCTCTTCTACTTCTCCCACCTCTTCTACTTCTCCCACCTCTTCTACTTCTCCCACCTCTTCTACTTCTCCCACCTCTTCTACTTCTCCCACGTCTTCTACTTCTCCCCTTCTCCACTCTTCTACTTCTCCCACCTCTTCTACTTCTCCCATCCTCTTCTCACTCTCTCCACTTCTACCCACCTCAACCACGTCTCCCACTCTTCTCTTCCAACTGCCACTCGTCTGAAACAGCGATGTCGCATGACGTACAATCGATTGGTAAGGAAACAGATGTCGGTACTGCTGAAGCTAGGTTTGAAAAATGTTGGGTTTGTTTTTTTAATGAGAGAGCTGAATAAGACGGTTCATGTCTTTCGAATTTTTATGGGTGGTGAGGGGTGGTGGTGGTGGTGGTGAGGGGTGATGGTGGTGGTGGTGGTGGTGGTGAGGGGTGATGGTGGTGGTGGTGGTGGTGGATCATCTTCTACCTTTGTCCACCCACTGCAGGATATAGCTCAGGTGAACGAACAGCCCTCCTGTCCGTCGGTTCCTGTCTTGTGCCTCTCTGTGCCATGTCACGACCATGCATTACTGGATGACGGTGTCGTCAAGCCGTCTGGTTATAGGCCTGCTATAGGGTTGAGTTCTGCCTACCTCGCCTCAACCATCCCGTAGTCCTGTGGACCGTGGGGGCATCAATGAAGATTTTGCAACCAGCTTCCTCCACTCCCCGCGGTCCTTTTCTTTCCGTAGCAAGTCGTCCCACTCAAGGCCAGTCCTCCACTCTCTGATGTTGTTGTCTTCCCATCTATCTGCCTCTTTGCCTCCCTCCTTGTACTGTTCCCTGCAGGACATTCGTGGCTAGTCCAGATGTTCGTCTGACGTGCCCGTACCACTTAAGTTTGAGATTTAAAAAAAAAACCTGAAGTCGGGAGCTGTTCATATGGTCCGATGGCAGTTTTAAGTCTGGTCCCGTGGCTGTATCTTAAAGCCACAGCAGGGGGTATGTAAATGCTGAAATGCCCTCTGCGTGCGACCGCAGATGTGTTTTGGGGCTGTTGGGACTGCATGCAACGGTGGAGGAAGCAACTCTGAAATAATCACAGATTTCTTGCACTGGCGGAAAAGTACAAAGCTCATAATTATTTCTTACAGAGTAAAATAACAAACATTGCTTCCACTGCATCATAGTCTTTTACAGAAACATATGTAGCTGCCGGCGTTTATTAAGAACGTACAATTTGAACTGAAGGAAACAGAGGCGCAGCTGACGTCACATCACTGACAAGCGGCATTAGGAGTAGCCTCCCTGTCTGTCACTGAAATAAGCCACGCGCCTGCTCTTGCCTCCTGGATCCCATCCCTGCCATCTGAATGTGTCCCTGTCGGGGATGCCAGGGCTGTCTCAGCATAAATAGCATCCCCACCTTCTGGAAATTCTATGCAAGGAATTCTCTCTTTTCTATCCCTCTCTTTATTTCATCCTATTCCTTTTCCACCTGTCACCTCCTTTCTGTCTATTTTCTGCCTTCTTGGTCCACTCTTCTGCCCCCTTTTCCAGAAAGACTTAACAAATACCACTTCTGTCCCATGTCGAAGTCGGATTCGCTGGGCCTGACTTGTCAGGCGGTTAACGCCAACCCAACGCAGTTTTGCTCATATTATGAAAGACAATAGTTGCTGTCTGAACATGCGACGAAGAAGAAGAGGGATCGGAATCTATGGCTTTAAATGTCATTCAGTGCACCATTTCCACATAAGATTCTAGAAAACGTGTCTGCCTGGCTTATGAACAGTTTAAAAAAATAGTGGTCTATATGTTAATTCTTCTGAGGTCGGCTGAGGCGTGACACCTCCTGCTAAGGTAAAGATGTCCTTCGGATGAGACTATAAACCGAGGTCCCGTGTGCTAACGCACGCAGAACATCTTCCGCACACGTTAAAACCTGTTCCGCCTTTTGGAAGAGTGGGCCATTGTGTGCCGGTAGGAATGGATGACAAATTTCACAAAACTGCAGACTCACGGGGACTGGAATAAAAAACCCACACGAGTGCTTATTTCATTATCCTCGAAATTAAAGAATAAATAACTAAAAATAAAAGCTGCAGAGTTCATGAATAAGCTTTTTATAAACCTCCAGAATACATGGAGGTCAGTCAGTCTGTAATCAGTAATGTGTTGTAAGGAAAAGTGAGTAAATAACAAAAAAACCCATGGCGGTTGATCTGTACTGTGTAATGTGTTGGAAGGAAAAGTGAGTAAATAACAGAATACATGGAGGTTAATCTGTAATCTGTTGTACGGAAAAATGAGTAACCTAATAACAACATACATTGAGGTTAATTTGTCATCTGTCATCTGTTATCTGTAGCCTGTCATCTGTCATCTGTTATCTGTAGCCTGTCATCTGTCATATGTGATCTGTCATCTGACACCTGTAGTCTGTCATCTGACATCTATAACCTGTAATTTGCCATCTGTAATCTGCCATCTGTAATCTATCATCTGTAATCTGCCATTTGTAATCTGTAGTCTGTCATCTGTAATCTTCGATTTGTTTGTTTTACAAGATTCAGCGCTATATAAATTCCATATATTATTATTATTATTATATTATTATCTGTTGTAAGGAAAAGTGAGGAAACAACAGAAGTACATAGAGCTTAAACTGCAACCTGTCATCTGTCGTCTGCTTGTTGCAGGCTGGCGACCAGGAGAATCTACTGAGGACGGAAAGGTTCGTCATCCTTGGAGGCTGCTAGAATCAGCCAAACAATATGGCGCTCGGCTGGTCAGAGGGAGACAACTCTTCAAGCAGATCGGCTAAATGGGATTTCTGTTTTGTTGTTTTCTTTTTTCCCCCCTGGCTGTGTAAGGTTTTGGTGGTTGTCGTTGTTTGTGATGAAAGCTTATCGGGGAGGGTTGGTGTTTTGGTCTGTCGATGTTTGATAAAGGTTTGGATAAGTCTTTTTGATAAGGGCCATGAGTTATGAATCAGGTAGAGTTGACTTGAGAGGAGTATTTGTGGGTTTTCCTTTCGTCTGGGCACTGCCGCACATCTTTGAAGGTCACAGACACGGGGATGGGGTTTTGTGGTTTTTACTATATTTTTGTAGTATGATTTTTACAAAAAAGAGTATAAGTGAAGCGGCTTAGTTTTGTGTCAATTTAAATGTTTACAAATTGAATATTCTAGATGATAATACTGCAAGCATAAGATTAAAAAAAAAATCCAACCTCTTCCATTCTTGATGTGGATGTGTTTTGAACGATATGCGCTGAGAAACCTCCTTCTTTGTCGTCGTCGAACGCCCAGACAGCAACTCTTGTTGTCTGTCATATGAGCGAAAATGCGTTGCACTGCCGTTAAGCGCCTGGGAAGTCAGGCCTAGCGCAACTGACTTCGGCGTGGGAGAGAATTGCTATTTTTCCAAGTCTTTCTGAGAAAAAGGCGAGAGAATGGACCAGAAAGAGGTGACAGGACGAAAAGGAACAATGCAGAAACAGAGAGAGGGATAGAAAAGAGGGAATTCCTAGCACAGAATTTCCAGAATGTAGGGATGCTGTTTATATTGAAAGGAATTGACATCCCCACGAGGGAGCTGAGAATGCCTTAGACTCGGGCAGTCTCCGGCCAGTAATGTGTGCTAAATGCTTCGGCCGATTTGGGGTAGCCTGTACAGACCGCATTTCGCTCGCGGCAACGTCTTGAAAAACAAGCTGAAAACAGAAATGACACCAAATAAAAGAAAAACAAAGAAAGTGAAGCAAAGCACACGAAGAACTACACGAGTGGGGGGAAAATTACTTGTCATCTTCTTAAGCAGATCACAATGTCATCTCTCGCGCAGAGTAGATAGTAAATTCTTGTGGTTTTTCACTTTCACTTGCCTACAAAACTGCAATTACTTAGGACTGCAATAATATTGATGTGATTGTACGTTCGAGCTGTCGATATTAGCTTCTTGTTTATGATACCGGTACCTCGTTATTGTTTTACGAGGCCTTGTTCTGATGGATAAGGTTCTCAAGTACAAGTAAAACTCATGAAGTGAGGGATAGACAGAGACCTATGATGAATTTTTTTGGCAAATGCCATGTAATTGATTTAACTGGTATAACAGTAAATTGAATGTTAAATGCTTTTGACCTTTCTCTATACATTTTGTTAGATACACCCCACCTAATCTTCATTTTCTGCCCACCCATTTCTCTCCTCCGAAGCTCTGAAAGTATTTAGTTCCAAATACAAAAAATACCTTGTTACGGTAATTGAAATAATATGAACTTTGTGATGATTGTTTTATTCATATTTTTCACTTAAATAACTGGATTGCAGTTTAAATTCAAATGAAACATATTTTGATATGTCTACTGCAAGGATTCAGGACAATTATTTTCAAAATCAGACTAATAAAGATAATGTCAACATGACAATTTGAAAGAGTGTGTGTGTTTGTATGTGCACGCGTGCACACGCGCGCGTGTGTTTATGTGTGCGTGCACGCACGTGCGTGTGTTTATATGTGTGTGTGTTTCTTTTCTTATTCTTTATTTTATTTTTATTCTTTTTATTTTATTCTTTTTACTTTGAGGATAATGGAATAAGCACTCATGTGCTTTTTTACATCCAGTCCCCGTGTGTATGCAGTTTTGTAAATTTTGTCTTCCGTTCCCACCGGCACACAATGTCCTACTGTTTCGAAAAGCGGAACAGGTTTTAACGTGTGCACAAGATGTTCTGCGTGCGTTTGCACACGGGACCTCGGTTTATAGTCTCATCTGATGGACGCGCGCTCGCGCGGGTGTGTGTGTGTGTGTGTGTGTGTGTGTGTGTGTGTGCGCGCGCGCGTGCGCGTACGTGCATGAAAGTATGCCCAGGTGTGCCCACGTGCGTGTATGTACATGCGTGCTTTCGGGTGTCTGGTCGCACAGGCATGCACTCAATTATTTTTTTGTCATCGATGCAAGAATTAATTTCTTTCCTTTACTTATTATCTTGTTTATTGATTTCTCTGATCTTTTTTATTTGATGATCTATCCATTCATTTACCTATTTATTTGCATATCCGTTAACAAACTTACAATACTCAGTTTTGAACTAAATTCTCGAAAAATGGAATAATATAAAGGCATGGTTATCCACACACACACATGCTTGCGCGCGCGCGTGCACACACGCATACACACACACGCTCACGCGCGTGCGCGCACACACAGACACACTTACACACGCTAACACACACACAAACAACAACAACAACAACAACAACAACACACACACACACACACACACACACACACACACACACACACACACACACACACACACACACACACACACACACACCGAGGTCCCTTGAGCAAATCCACGCAGAACATCTTGAGCACACGTTAAAACCTGTGGGAACGAATAACAAAGTTTACAAAACTGCATACAGACGGAGACTGGATGCAAAAAAAGCACACGAGTGCTTATTCCATCCTCCTCGAAATAAAAGAATAAATCAAACGAATAAAAAATAAAACGAAAAAATAAATACACACACACACACACACACACACACACACACGCCCACACACATAAGCACACGCACACAAACACAAACACATACGCTCACACACAAACGATCACACACACACTCACTAACACACACACACACAACACACACACACACACACACACACAAACACACAAACACACACACACACACACACAACACACCACACACAAACAAACACACAATACACACACACACACACTCAAAAAATAAGAAAATAAGAAAGACAAATCATCAACAAACAGAAAACTGTGCACAAGTTTATTGAAAAACTGCAGAGCAGCGCTTGAAAGAATACTATTA
This sequence comes from Rapana venosa, assembly GCA_028751875.1. Taxonomy (NCBI): domain Eukaryota; kingdom Metazoa; phylum Mollusca; class Gastropoda; order Neogastropoda; family Muricidae; genus Rapana; species Rapana venosa. The sequence goes on from CM054134.1 coordinate 17,961,146, forward strand.
TGCTAAGCACGGCACTGTCCAACAATAGCAAGACTTGCTGTCTGACAGACAATGGACACAGAGCTTGATATGAAAGATGATGATTGTGGAAATGAGTATTCTCTCTCTTCCCGGCTATCTCAAATTATTTAGAAAGCGTAATATGACGAACAAGGGGTTAGGGGTGGATGGGTGGGGAGGGGGAAAGCTTACGTAAACTAAGTCGTCGTCAACTTGAGGAGATGAACGTTGATTTTCTGTTGTGCTCTATGTTAGAGTTTCTACTCGGCTTGGATTTTCAGCGATCTGTTTGTTTGTTTGACTGTTCTCTTCTTCTCTCTTTTTGTGTGTATCTAAACAAACACACACACACACAAACACACACACACACACACACGCGCGCGCGCGCGCACGCACACATGCGCGCACGCACACACGCGAGCACGCACACACAGAGAGACTAACACGCACACACATGCACACAAATACACGCACACACACACACTCTCTCTCTCTGTCTTTCTGTTTGTCTCTCTCTCTCTCTCTTAGACACACTCACACACACACTCGCACACACACACACACACACACACACACACACACAACGCGGTAAAACACCCCCACCCACACCCCCACAACCTGGCTAGCAAAAAGGGAGAGATGCTAACCGAACGTGAAACACAAACATTCAATCCACGAAAATACTTTCCAATCAAAGAACGATCCTGCTAGGAAAAGATTTGTCTCTAAAGTCCTGACAGTTTTGTCCGCAGCCATCCCCCCCCCCCCCCCCCAACCCCAAATTCCTGAAAATCAACAAAAAGAATTCCGAATCGAAAAGTGTTGTAGGAGTAAATTCAGATATTTGATTCTGAATAATTCTGAATCTCTCGAATCTAAAACGCAAGAAACTGTTTTTTGGGTCGCAACAGTTTTAGCTGAATATTTCTCCGATTTTGTGTAAGAAGAATACTATTTTGCATTTGGCTTTTTCCTTAGTGGGTTAAAACGTCGTTGTTGATTTTTTTGGTTTGAGTCGGTAGAGATGCTTTTGCTACTACGTGTGTTAAATAGCGGGAGCTTGAGCAGGTGTTTATTGGACATTCCGTTTCTTAGAAATCGATTTAATCCCGCGCTTAGCTGGACTGATGTTGCTAAAGAGGTGTAATCAATGTTTTTTCCTCTCCGCAACGGGTTAGCTCGCTCATGCTGAGATGGAGGGTAATGTGTGTGTGTAGCTGACACTGTTCTTTTCTACACTGGGAACACCATACTGTGAAGAAAGTTGGGAATGTCATCCTAATGCGAGGAAGAGGCTAATTGCTCGGCAGAGAGAGAGAGAGAGAGAGAGGGAGAGAGAGAGGGAGAGAGAGAGAGAGAGGGGGGGGGGGAGGAGGGAGGGCACGCAGCACCAATTACAGCTTAGTAGGCTGCCAAAGTAAAAAAACCTCAGACCACGTATATATATATATATATATATATATATATATATATATATTGCCAGAACACACACACACACACACACGCACGCACGCACAAAAGCGTGGACGTAGTTGTTACTTTTCCGAATAATGTCCCTTAGTACCTACCATAGGCGAGATTTTTTCTTATGCCCTCTCCAGACGGTTCGTCAACACAGGCCGCCATTAAAACAAATAGCTACGATTTTAACGATCAGAATTGCTAGAAAGCCCCAAACATTGACACAGCGTTTTAGACAGAAGAGAAAAGCTAAGAAAGGACTACATTGCCAGGAAATAAAAGTCCTGTATTCAAGATTTGACCCAAACCACCTTCTCATAACTAAGGTACGTGTTTTTAGTTTAATTTGTGGCTAGGCGCACTGCACAGCTGAAGCAACTCGCTGTAGTTCAGTAGAATAATGTTATTAAATACTTTTCCTCGAAAGGGCGTCGTTTGACTTTATCTCTGTAACGCGCAAAAGAAAAAAACCATTGGCTAGGTTTTGTTGTTTTGGTTTTTTGTTTGTTTGTTGGTTTTTTGTTTGGGGGTGGGGGTGGGGGTAGAAAGTTTGCACATCTGATTGTAAACAAGCTGTGCCATTTTATTTTCGTCAGTGTGGTGATTCACTAGAGCGAATAATTAACGTCTGTGTTATTGAAGACTGTATGCAGTGCACAGCATGCGGCATATGTTTGGTTCGAGACGTTGGCTCTTGGCTTAACTTAGTTTGTCATTTTTTTAACACACACACACACACACATACACCCACACCCACACTAGCGTGTCTGAAGCCATTAACTCCTAAAAGGATGACAAGTACAAGCAGGTCACGAAGCGTGACACTGGGCTGCTTGTAAAATATTTGCAGGTCAGTGAACATAGGTTTGAACGTTTACATTTCAATTAGTTCCCATTAAATGCGATGCTTACTACCACATTTATGTGGCGCCGTTCTGAATTGTTATTTTTTTTAGAAGGAACAAAAGAAGAGTGGGATTGGAGGGTAAGGGGGGAAATGTAATGTGGCGCGTATCTGTGGCGACGCACTCTGCCAGAAGAGAGCAACCTGAACGTCACACAGTAAGTCTGTTTTAAAGGTAGAAACAACACCAGACAATGGAGACAAGACTACAACGCAGTTTATACATGTACAGCCAGTTGTTACACTGAAGATTCGTGTACAGTCATGCACTGTATCAAAAGCCACTACCAGAACAATATATACATACACTACAATACAGTACAATGTTGAACAACACAATGCAATAAAGTACACACTGATAAGCTACTCAACACTATACAACTCAATACAATTTGAGAGCTTTTGTTAATTAATAACCATCAAGTCTATGCACACCTACAAAGTGTGGTACATATGCTTTTTTGGAATGTGTCAAGAACATGTTTCCATACTATCGTAGTCATCATGGTTATGATTTCGTCACACAGGCATGACCTTATCGAACGCGCTATCTACACAACTATGTCAAAAAGTGTCTTTTCATATCGTTACCATGAAAAAGACATTGTCACGAATAGTAAGAGTCTTACTCATAGTAGAAAGCTAAAGATTCTCAAGAAAAGAGTAATAGCCAAGAAACATACTTCATTATTCATGCCTACACAGCTACCTATCCTAATATAAAGCTAAAATGTTCCTGTACAGACGCGATAGACTTTGCGTTTATCGATGCTCTAGGTGTTTGTAAGTATATATGATTTCTGAATACAATTCTGTTAAAAAATATACCAACAGAGAAAATTACAGCTAGTGAAAACTAAAACAACTAATCACTGTACTACCCATTAGCGTTATCAATCAGAGATGAAAGAGTCTGTCATTCAGCCGGTGCTTTCAGTACACCTGCTGACAATGGCAACACACACTGACACAGAAACTAGAATTGAGAAAAAAACAACCTGTCAGCAAGGTGAGCTGACAGAACCGTCCACCAAGACAGAGAAGCGCGCTGAATTGTTTGCCCCTGTACTGTACTGTCCCAAGGCAATCTACATCAATTTGAAAGCAAAGTCCCGTGACAATGTCCTTACAGTTTACACAAACTTCTTTTCCCTTTGGACCCGCCCTTGTAAACTAGCCTACAAACCTAACTTTATGGCAACTCAGGGCAAGGAAACATAATAATAGTAGTAGCACAGGAGGCTTTCCAGGAAAAACGGGATAGCAGATTAAGAAGTTTTCTGCCTCAGTGTTATTGCATTTAGCCTCAGGACAGAAGGGGAATGACCCACTGACCGTTAAATCACGCCGCAAAGGTGTCCGTTTTTCCACACTGGGAGGACAGTGGATTGAAAATAGTAACCAACCCGTGCTAAATCATGCGAACATGGTGCAACATGCATCGTCGTCGATTGTAAAAAACTGTTGCTATCGTTTGGTCGAGTAATAATTTCAGGTATGTTTTTGTCTCGTGTTTGTAAGTACTGAATTTGAAGTGAGAGAGAGAGAGAGAGACAGAAACTTGTTTTTGAAGACTCGGCGTGTGTGTGTGTGTATGTGTAAGAGCGACAAACGGCCAGAGAGAGAGAGAGAGAAGGTACGTGTCAAACCGATCATGACAGAAAGCGAACGAATTTTAATTTCCTGAGGACAACGAAGTAAACACAAAAGCTTTTCTACACCCAGCCCTCGACGAAAAATCATTACGTTGATAATAACAATAATCATAACATTGATAACACTACCTAAAATAAAGATTGGGGATAGTTTACAATAAAAACTGCTGTCATCAACACAATACAATAATGTCAAGAAAAAAAGGGAAAACTAAAAAAACTCCAACAAACAAAAATGATAACGGGACAAAAAGCACTTCATCACAGCATGCGCAATTGAAAGATCATCCACAGATTTTTCGTGGACAAATATCAAGTGAAATCACAACGTGCGAGAGAGAGAGAGAGAGAGAGAGAGAGAGAGAGAGAGAGAGAGAGTCAAATTACATAATTATTCTGACTTGCACTCTTTGGTAGCATGAAGTTTGGACAAACCCTTATATTACGGTAATATAGCACCGGATGACAATGGAGTACACTTTAAAGAAAAAGCAAAACTTTTTTCTCAATGCTTCTTCTCTCCTTACTAATAGAAAAACGGAAATCAGTTCAGGATGGGCATGAGATTATTACAGACGATTGCAAAACACTTTTCAAGCGATCGGTTTCGTATTCACAGAGTTTCCAATCTGTTTCAAAAGGGAATGATTGTTAATCGGTTGTAGCTTTTAGAAAAAAGAAAAGAAATGTGAGCACTCTTGTAGAGATATCTGTTGTCCATTTTGGTGTTGAAGTGTGTGTGTGTGTGTGTGTGTGTGTGTGTGTGTGTGTGTGTGTTGTATACTGTGTGTGTGTGTGTGTGTGTCCCCGCACGCGCTTGTGTCTGCATCTCATGTCTGCCTAGCCCTCCCCCCCCCCCCCCCACCTCTCTCCCTTGAAAAAAATGGAATAATTTCTGTAAGTTTCTAAAGGTCGCAATGGGAATTTACATACACAATCAGTCCTCAGCTCATCAAGTAGAACGATAAAATTCTCTTGAATACATTCGTCTGACCATTTTTACCATATATATACTACATTAGTCGCTGGTGAGAAATTGAATTTCATCATGAAATCAGTTTGAATGAACCGGTCCCACGCAGTGCTCTATGTACCATTTATCTATTGCGATAAATAATCAGATGTCTAAAATCTGTTGACTTAAAGTTTATCTGTACGTGCATATTGTCTATCATTGCTTATAACGAACTAAGTCTGCATCTTCGAATCTGTTACACCCTCTGAGTATAATTTCATAGATTAATTCATTTGCAACCTGTTTTTTATATATAGAAATCTGTACATTTTTGGAGAAAAGAATACATTTAAAGTCTCTTGATTATCAGTTCTACAAAGTATCTGGTTTCTGAACAACAAAGTTTTCTATAAAATAAAGATCTTAAAATCAAAGAAGTAGCATAACTTTTAATTTTTTTAAAAAACATCCAAATAAATGTAAGACTTTCTCATGAATAATAGAGCAACTGTTTACACGAGTCAAGCAGACTTTACAACGTTTTATAATAATAATAATAACAACAATAATAATAACAACAGCAATATAACAATAATAATAACAACGATAATATAATAATAATAACAATAATAATAACAACAGCAATATAACAATAAGAGTAACAACAATAATAACAATATAATAATAATAATGATAATAAATCGATACAGAGTTTGATCCAAGCAGAACCGTTACACCACTTAACAGTCAAAAGCTACAACGCTTACAAAGCAAGAGTGTTCCGCTCAGTCAGAATTCCGACTCTGACACCCCCCCCCCCCCCCTCCAAAAAAATGCCTGTACAAGAAAGAGAGGTTAGGAGTGGTGTGTGTGTGGGTGAGTGAGTGGATCAAGCCAGTGTGTGTGTGCTGCTGCAGCTGCTGCTGCTGCTGCTGCAGCTTCTGCCCAGGTTCCAGTGCCGTGCTGCTGATGCTGTTGGGGATGTTGCGGACCTGTGTGTGACCTGCAGGTCCATCCGCCAAGCGCTGCTCTGCATGCACCACGCTCCATCAACATCTTGTCAGTCCGCGCCGATGCCAAACAACTCCTGTGTCGTCACGATGCCGTCTCCTGCACAACAAAACGACCAAGCCAAAACAAAACCAATAACACAGATTATGTCTGGCATTGCGCTGTTCACGTTTTGCTGTACATGCTCAGCAACCATTTGCTGCTGCTCAATTTTCAGGTTTGGGTCCAGGCCTACAGCTGTGTCAGTTTATTGATGTCGACTAATTGCCATGCAAGGCCTATACTAAAATGTGTTGTTATGTTGTAAAATGCTGTTTTGAGATTGCCCTCAGTCATGAAAAGCTCATAACAACGTGCAATATTCTTTTAAAGGATAAACAAATCTTCTGAAGTCGGAGTATGGCTGTCTATATGGCGAGGTACTTAATAACAGTCATACACGCAAACTTCTCATTCAGTGTGCAATTTCAATGTCATCACAGTGATTCCCAGGTGGGATGAGAGAGTCAGAGTGCACATTTTGTGTGACCCCCAGAGTGTTAAGCTGGGGAACGCACAATAGCAAAACAACAACAACAAATTTCAGTTTTGCACTATCGTTTGGTTAACTGAGGACGGGATAGCTCAGTGGTCAGAGCACTCGCTTTCCCCAAGCTAAGGTTAAGCAGCATCGAGCGTGGTTACCAGGTGGATGGGTGACCGTTTGCACGCCTTGACTTCAGTACAGTCCTTACAGTTCACCCAGCTGTAAATGGGTACCTGCCCTCTTTAGGGTCAGGGAAGGTAAAACATCGAAGGAGAGGAAATGTGTGTGCGTGAAAAGTGGAACGGGTACCAGCCGCCATGACGCAGTGGTTAGCACCTTGGGTTACGAACTGGAAGGTACCGGGTTCGATTCCCATAAGAGTCATAGGGATTTTTCGGACTCCGGCCGGCTCCTACCCAGAGTGAGTGTGCTGTGGGCTCAGTGGGAAGACTGGGACCACACAGTCAAGCTTCATCCACTTAACGGATGCGAGTTTGAGAGTGTTGTTCAAATTACCTGACCAACACTGCAGGTGTCTGTATCTCTCGGGCCCGGTTCACGCCGGGATATATCATGATAGTAAGCGTAGAGTACAACCCTGTCAAGTAGTCTCAACGCATATGCACTTCCACAGAAGCATCATTATGTTATCCTCATTGTCACTGATCAAATGCCACTGATTTGGTGGCCCTAGTTGCTCTGGTCTCATGGTGACCTCAGATCCGGTTTGCCCATACACTTCTGTGCCTGTGGTGAGTTTGTGTCAGGGCCTTTGGGGTTGGAGGTTTGCGGGGGACAGTCGTTGGACGGACGTTGTGGTGGTCGCCACCTCGGGTGGGCAACTCACTCAGTCTGGCCCAGCGATAGCTAATACTGTCGTTAGTAGGGGGCTTAGTAGGTGGTGTCCTGCATATGTTAGCTGAGAACAGGCGCCACTGAACACCACCAAAGTGACCCAGCAGCAGTACAGGGCCCCTCTGGCTGGTGGCCCCACGGCGGCCTGATAGTGATGGGCTCCCTGTGGACGTCCGACCCTGGGGATGAGACATAACAAATCTGGGTATGGCTTTGGCGGGGAGATTGGAATGAGCGGCGTGGAAACAGCAGGACGGGGACGTCACGGAAGATGAGGCAGCAAAAAAATCCCAGCGAAACGGGTTTTAACATGTGCGCAAGATGTTCTGTGTGTATGTAGGTGTGCGTGTGTGTTGTATGTTTGTGCGTGCGTGCATACGTGCATACATGTGTGTGCTCTGTCTCATTTGCTATGACGGCCTTCTCTTCCTGATCCCAACTAGACACATAAAAAAAAATTATGTCACTTCAATGTCCATTCTCTTGTGCGCTCTAAGAGCCAGAAGTCTAAAGCTATCAGTGTGTGGCCGCCAGAAGGCTACTCACAAGCAAAGCTCTGCATAGGTATTAGGTCATTTTGAGTGGTGCTTTAATTTAATCATGAAATGGCCCTTACGCAAACGCAAACGCAAATTTATTTTACGAGGGTAATAGATTAAGTTACAAAGACGTTTTATCATCCATCCCTCACGCTAAACACACAGCGAGTAGCGAATACCTACGAACTTCTCCACAGACAAAGAAAGCTTCGTCACCGAGCTAGAGTCAGATGCTAATAGACAGAAATAAACCAGAGACAGATGCTAATAGATAGAATTGAACCAGAGCCAGATGCTAATAGACAGAAATGAACCAGAGCCAGATGCTAATAGATAGAATTGAACCAGAGCCAGATGCTAATAGACAGAAATGAACCAGAGTCAGATGCTAATAGACAGAAATGAACCAGAGTCAGATGCTAATAGACAGAAATGAACGAGAGTCAGATGCTAATAGAAAGAAATGAACCAGAGTCAGATGCTAATAGAAAGAAATGAACCAGAGTCAGATGCTAATAGATAGAAATGAACCAGAGTCAGTTTCCAGCATATGTATGTAAATGAACCAGAATCAGATGTTACCAATATATATATATATATATATATATA
>CM054134.1:17974660-17987160 GCA_028751875.1 Rapana venosa
CCATTTCCAGGTGTTCTCCTTATTAAGAAAATGTGGTTTTTCCCCCCGTTCTCAAATCTTAGCCTAAGAAGCTGCAAGGTCTGTCAAGTTGCGAGTTTCCTGCACTGCACTATTGCGTTACCGGCATCCTTCCTTGCAGAATCAGCACCACTCTCGGTGCCTTCTCCACACTCACTGGCGGCTGACTGGTTGGCTTGGGTCAGCTTCCAATATGCATGGATGGACTTTAGCAAACTAATCTTGTTCCAGACCCATCTGGCGGGTGGATTGGTGGTCTGGAGGTAACGCACCTTCTCAGAAAGCGACAATTCCGGGTTCCAAGTGTGTGGTGGTGGTGGTGGTGGTTCGATCCACGCTTGGGCCCAAAACTTTCCTCCTCCTCTCTCCCCCCCCCATCCACTAGACCGTGAGTAGTGGTCTGGGTGCTAATCTTTCGGATGAGATTTTTAAAAAGTGAGGTCTTGTATGCAAAACGTATTTCGTGCAGGTAAAAGAACTCATGGTTAACAAGAGAAAAACTTAAAAAGATAACAATTCTCTCCCAGACCCAAGTCGGATGCACTGGGCCTGATTTGTCTGGCAATTAATTTACGGCAGCGCAACGAATTTTTGCTCATATGACAAGTTGAGATGCTGTCTGAGAGTTCAACGACGACGACGAAGAAGAAGAAGAATGAAAAGAAGAAGAAAAAGAAGAAGAATGCAAAGAAGAAGAAGAATGCAAAGATGAAGAATGCAAAGAAGAAGAAGAAGAAGAAGAAGAAGAAGAAGAATACAAAGAAGAAGAATGCGAAGAAGAAGAAGAAGAAGAAGAAGAAGAAGAAGAAGAAGAATACAAAGAAGAAGAATGCGAAGAAGAAGAAGAAGAAGAATACAAAGAAGAATGCAAAGAAGAAGAAGAATGCAAAGAAGAAGACGATGAATACAAAGAAGAAGAATGCGAAGAAGAAGAAAAAGAAGAACGCAAAGAAGAAGACGAAGAAGAATACAAAGAAGAAGAATGCAAAGAAGAAGACGACGACGAAGAAGAAACCCGTCTTTTAGAGAAAACTAGGGAAATCTTTCAACTGGAGAAGTGAACTAACTGTGTTGCACTGTAGCATCGCCTACATCGTTTATCCAGCAGGGCCTGGTAAACCCCAGGCCTCTCAGGCCTCTGCGGTAACTGGGGGTGTGGGTGATTCTGCCCACACGGCAGCTAGAAAACCCCTCTGACTTCCCCCACGCTACCCTAGCCCATCCCAGGCCTTGTGCTGCCTCTCTCTGGAGACAACTGCCCAGTAAAGGCTTTGAGGCATTGACTGAACGTGTAGCACCCTACCTACCTACCTACCTACCTGAAGGAAAGGCGTTAGAGAGAGAGAGAGAGAGAGAGAGAGAGAGAGAGAGAGGGGGGCAGAGAGAGAGTGAGAGAGAGAGAGAGAGAAGAGAGAGAGAGAGTGAGTGAGAGGCAGAGAGAGGGAGAGAGTGAGAGAGAGAGTGAGAGGCAGAGAGAGTGAGAGAGAGAGAGAGAGTGAGAGGCAGAGAGAGTGAGAGAGAGAGAAAAGAGAGAGAGTGAGTGAGAGAGAGAGAGAGGGGGGGGGCAGAGAGAGAGAGTGAGAGAGAGAGTGAGAGAGTGAGAGGCAGAGAGAGAGAGAGTGAGAGAGAGAGTGAGAGAGTGAGAGGCAGAGAGAGTGAGAGAGAGAAGAGAGAGAAGAGAGAGTGAGAGAGTGAGAGAGAGAGAGAGAGAGAGAGAGAAAAGAGAGAGAGAGAGAGAGAGAGAGAGAGAGAGAGAGAGAGAGAAAAGAGAGAGAAAGAGAGACACACACAGAGAGACACAGAGACAGAGAGGCAGAGAGAGAGAGAGAGAGGCACAAAGAGACACAGAGACAGAGATACAGAGAGGCAGAGAGATAGAGAGAGAGAGGCAGAGAGGCAGAGAGAGAGAGAGAGAGGCAGAGAGAGAGAGAGAGACAGAGAGAGAGAGAGAGAGAGGGAGCGAGAGAGAGAGAGAGAGAGAGAGAGGCAGAGAGAGAGAGAGAGAGAGAGGCAGAGAGAGTGAGAGAGAGAAGAGAGAGTGAGAGAGAGAGAGAGAGAGAGAGAGAGAGAGAGAGAGAGAGAGAGAGAGAGAGAGAGAGGCAGAGAGAGAGAGAGAGGCAGAGAGAGAGAGGCAGAGAGAGAGAGAGGCAGAGAGAGAGGCAGAGAGAGAGAGAGAGAGGCAGAGAGAGTGAGAGGCAGAGAGACAGAGAGAGACAGAGAGAGAGAGCTTAGTTATTGGGTTTTTGAAATGTGATTCGCTGTGAAGGGGTGGTTGAAAGAAAAAAGTGGAGGAGGGGGTGGGGTGAGGGTGGGGTGAGTGGAGGGTGGGGTGGGGTCGGGGGGGGGGGGATGGATAAAGGCAATTGGGGGCAATAGAGGGAAAGTTTGAAGGTGTTTTAAATGACCGGAGGGCCAAAGTTGGTAGAGGCAGCAAATTGTTCAGCAGATAAGCTTCTCTCTGTTCTATTTTTGTGTGTTGTCATTTCATTTTCTCGCTGTGTTTGTGGTGGGTTTTTTTTTTTAAAAGATACACTCATCCATGTACTTTTTGTTGAGAAAATAGCAAATGACTCTTTGTCTTCTTCATCGAACGCCCAGACAGCAATCATCGCGTTGTCTGTCATATGAGCGAAACTGCCTTGCGCTGCCGTTAAGCACCTGGCAAATAAGGCCCAGCCCATCCGACTTCGGCGTGGGAAACGATTAAAAAAAATTATTGTTTAAAGTCTTTCTGGGAAAAAAAGGCAGGATAATGGACCAGAAAGTCAGAAAGCAGACATAGAGGAGGTGACAGGAAGAGATAAGGAACAAGGCAAAAACAAAGGAAGGGATAGAAAAGAGGGAATTCCTAGCACAGAATTCCCAGAAGGTGGGGGATGCTGTTTATACTGGCAGGCCTCTGGAGTCCCCGCGAGGGGAAATGGTTCAGTTCTGGTTTCTCTATAGCGGAGCTTCTATCCTCACATACTTAAAGAGAAGAAGAATTTATCGGAAGAATGTCTATCACATACAAGCAGAGAGATAGGCAGGCAGATGAAGAGACAGAAGTTTACAAGCACTCGCGTGTACCCAAGCACACACATACGCACACACACACACACACAACACACACACACACACACACACACACACACACACACACACACACACACACACACACACACACACACACACACACACACACACACACACACACACACACTCACACCCACACGCTCGCATGCACGCACGCACACACACACACACACACTCACACCCACACGCACGCACGCACACACACGCACGAATTGTAAGAGAGAGGTTGTTGTTTGTACAAGGTGTTGTGGACCTAATTAAGCTGCAATACCTCATTTTTTTTCTGTCTGTCTGTCTGTCTCTCGCTCTCTGTCTCTCGCTTTCCCTTTTCCCCACACTGTCTGTCTGTCTGTATCTGTCTGTCTGTTTGCCTCTCTCTGTCTCTCTTTCTGTCTCTGTTTAACTTCTGTCTGTCTGTCTTTCTTTATCTGTCTCTCTCTCTATATATATATATCTCTCTCTTTGCTCTTGTCCCTTTCTTTTTATCCCCCTTCTCTCTCCTCCCCCCCCCCTCTCTCTCAGTTCCCCTGCCCACCCCCTCTCCCTCTCAATTCATTAGTTTAGTGAGCTACACAATAGCATTACCTACGTCATTTTCTTTCACAATCTCTAAGGGTCCTAGTGTACGCATACCCCGCCTATCCCCCTCTCTACGCCACCCCTCCCCCCCGCCCACCCTCCCTCCACTCCCTCATCGGCCCCACCCCACCCCACCCCACCCTACCCTACCCCCCTCTCCCCTCAGTGCTGAGTGATGGCCCGCGTGGCGTGTTCCCTCTCTCCCTCCCTGTCTCCCTCATGGCAATTAGCAAACTCAGCAAACTCATCAGCGTCTAAAATCACACTGACCCCCATGGGACAACTGCATGCAAGGAGGTGTGGTGTGGAGTGAAGTGGTGTGGTGTGGTGTGATGTGAAGTGGTGTGGTGTGGAGTGGTGTGGTGTTGAGTGGTGTGGAGTGGAGTGGTGTGGTGTGGTGTGGAGTGATGTGGTGTGGAGTGGAGTGGTGTGGTGTGGTGTGGTGTGGCGTGGTGTGGTGTGAAGTGGTGTGGTGTGGTGTGATGTGAAGTGGTGAGGTGTGGTGTGGAGTGGTGTGGTGTGGTGTGGAGTGGTGTGGTGTGGTGTGGTGTTGAGTGGTGTGGTGTGGTGTGATGAGGAATGGTGTGGTGTGGTGTGGAGTGGTGTGGTGTGATGTGGTGTGGAGTGGTGTGGAGCGTGTGTGGAGTGGTGTGGTGTTGAGTGGTGTTGTGTGGTGTGGTGTGGTGTGGCGTGGTGTGGTGTGGAGTGGAGTGGTGTGGTGTGGTGTGGTGTGGTGTGGAGTGGTGTGGTGTGGTATGGTGTGGTGTGGTATGGAGTGGTGTTGTGTGGAGTGGTGTGGTGTGGATGGATGTTGTTGGTTATAAAACTAGCACTCCTAGTTCCCTTCACTCTAAGAGTGAGTATGTATGTGTGTATGTGTGTTGGGGGAGGGAGTGGGGGGGCGCAGGCATTTTAAAAAATCCCAAATAGTTCTTCAACGACAACAACAACAATAAATCACGAGTTCTGACATATTGGAAGAGTACGGGTGGTGGTGGTAGACATTTAAAAAAATCCCAAAGAATTCTTTACAACAACGAAAACAAAATCACGAGGTCTGACATCTGGTTTGTTGTAATGAAGTTTGAAGCGAAGAATTCGGACGGGTGTGTTAGGGGTATGGTATGTGTGTGTGTTGTGTGTGTGTGTGTGTGTGTGTGTTTATGTGTGTGTGTTGGGGCGGGGGAGGGGCGGGGGGCAGATAGTCTAGTGGTTTGAGCGTTGCGCTCGCAATTTGAGTAGTGTACTCCAGTTCCTAGAAAGTCTTTTGGAGGAGGCTATAGGATGAGGCCCCGTGTGTGACGGTACCCAGAACATCTGCAGTTCAAGCCTCTGTCATGTCATCAGGCATATCAGATCTCTCCCCCCCCCCCTCCCCGTCTTCAACTTGTGATCACGAGTCCAATATTGCAACATGAAGAAACTTCTCGGCCAGATACGGGTTAACTAACACAGCAGCAGCAACAGCAACAGCATCAGCAACAGCAGCAGCAACAGCAGCAGCAGCAGCAGCAACAGCAGCAGCAGCAGCAGCAGCAGCAACAGCAGCAGCAGCAGCATCAGCAACAGCATCAGCAACAGCATCAGCAGCAGCAGCAGCAACAGCAGCAGCAACAGCAGCAGCAACAGCAGCAGCAGCAGTAGCATCAGCAACAGCATCAGCAACAGCAGCAGCAACAGCAGTAGCAGCAGCAGCAGCAACAGCAGCAACAGCAGCAGCAACAGCAGCAGCAGCAGCAGCAACAGCAGCAGCAACAGCAGTAGCAGCATCAGCAACAGTAGCAGCATCAGCAACAGCAGCAGCAACAGCATCAGCAGCAGGAGCAGCAACAGCAGCAACAGCAGAAGGAGCAGCAGAAACGATCAGCATGGGTCGGTGTCATTGGTGATGGTCAAATCAGAATGGTGTGAAAGAGCTGTGTATCTGACTGCACTTCCACCCCTCACCCACCCTGTCTTTCTGTAGAATATCATCATTCTTCATGATTGTATTTTCCTCATGCGTGCACTGCTGATGTTCTGGCATGACTCTCTTTCTCATTTATCTATTTTATTTATTTATTTATTTATTTTATACCACTTTAAGTCAGGCAGATTTCTCTGCGTGAAATTCGGGCTGCTCTCCCCGGGGAAAGCGCGTCGCCACAAGAGCAACGTTTTTGTCTGCAACTGTATTTGTTTCCCTATCAGAGTGGCTTTTTCTCTAAGAATTTTGCCAGGGACAACTCTCTTGTTGCCGTGGGTTCTTTTACGTGCGCTGAATAATTTTGTGTAACACACGGGACCTCGGTTTATCGTCTCATCCGAAAGACTAGCACCAAGACCACCACTCATTGTCTAATGGATGGGGAAAAAAAGTTTCGGGCCCAAACGGGATTCGAACCACCGCACACTTCCGACCCGGACTTTTCGCATTATAGACAGGCGCGTTTCCTCTAAACCACCGATCCGCATATTGATACATATTAAGTGCAGTACAAATTATGCAAAGACTGGTTGACAGAAAAATCATCCTCTACTGAGCAGTATTGTTCTGACAGTGGGTAGAAATAGACTTTTGCATGGAATAAAAAAACCAAAATGAGGAACATGAGTAGATGGGGAACAGCAACTATGATCTTCTCTACTCCTTTCACCTGAGAATGGCTACAGGGGCACCAGCACTCCACTAAAGGAAAAAAAAACTAACCCACAAGCAGTCTTCACTTATGGCGGTTGTGTGCCAAGTCAGAGTTTTGGTCTCAGGAAACCATTTTGGAGGTCCTTTCAGTAATTCTGGTCACCCGTGATTAAAAAAAAAATTCTGCTTCATCTTGTATCTCCATGGACTATGCTTTGTAGAAACGGTCTTTAGAAGGCTGACACATCTCGTGACATGACCACAACACTGATTTTTAAAACCTGTCCTCGGGGTTTTTTGGTTGCTGTTGAGGCGATCCTCGTATTGGTTTGGGTTTTGTCTAATGATGTGACTCGCTTCCTCATTCGTGACATGGGCCAAGAAAGATATGGCGAGAATTCTTCTGTAGTTGTAAAATTTACGGTGCTACTTTCTCTGTCTGTCTGTCTGTCAGTCAGTCTGTCTGTCTCTGTGTCTGTCTGTCTCTGTGTCTCTGTGCCTGTCTGTCTGTCTGTCTGTCAGTCTTTCTCTGTGTCTGTCTGTCTCTGTCTGTCAGTATTTCTTTCTGTCTGTCTGTCTCTCTGCACCCTCTCTTTCTTTCTCTGTCTTTCTATCTGTCTCTCTCTATGAATATCTGTCTGTCTCTCTCTATGAATATCTGTCTGTCTCTCTCTCTTCTTCTGTCTCTCTCTGAGGGTGACGGAGTGGGGAGTAAGTGAAGAGAATTGAGGATGGCTACGCATTGTATGCATGCAAAAGCATGGGAACGGGGGTGTGTGTATGTTTTTGTATTCCTACGAATGCACGCGAGTGCCTGTTCTTCCTATAATATCCAGTTAAAAAATATCACTCCCGTATTTCCCTGGAAGGCATTCAAGCACACAGTCAAAAAAGGCTTTTTATTTAAGCGACAGTTTTTAGCTAGATAATTAGAGCAGGTGCAAGCTCGCAGGACCGCATGCAAGCGTTTGTATACGCGCGCATGCACGCCCACACACATGCACACATGCCAGCAAGCAGACAGGTAGGCAGGCACGCACGCACGCATACACACACACACACCTAAACTACACCTACACACACACACACACACACACCTAACCTACACCTACACACACACACACACACACACACACACACACGCACTCACACACACGCACGCTTAAACACAATGAAGGGGGGTGGGTGGGCGGGTGGGTCGCGGAGATAGACTTAGAGAGACAGAGACAGAGAAAAGAAAGAGAGAGACAGAGACAGAGAGAAGGAGAAAGAGAGAGAGAAGAGAGAGAGAGAGAGAGAGAGAAAGAGAGAGAGAGAGAGAGAGAGAGAGAGAGAGAGAGAGAGAGAGAGAGAGAGGAGGAAGGAGGGGGGGGGGAGGAGGAGGTCTTCAACTAAAAAACGTAATCAATGGCAGGTGGAAAGAGAGAGCGACTCTTTTCAAACAAAAGAAAGACACAAAAAAACCACCCCAAAAAACAAAAAACAATCCAGCGATTGATCAAACTAGCTGACAACACCATTTTTCCTCTCCCCATTCATTAAGCCGACTCTTTTCACACACAGTCCATCTGAAGACAAGGCCTCTACTTCCTCAGCATTGTGGCTTTGTGTTTAAAGTCACATACACACACGGAATCAAATCGTAAGTCAAGCTTGCTTTAATTACAAGGGGAAAAAAAGAAGAAATCTCTTGATAGGCAACCAAGTATTTCTATTTTTAGCAGCATAATTAGTGATATTCTATTAAACTTTGCAGGGGTCATTAATTTTAGAGTGGGGCGGTCAATGTTTGGGATCGAGGTCAATAGCTACGATTGTTTTTGTAGCACCATTTGATGCTACCTTCTTGAAGCAGTTTTTTTTGTCACCAGAAAACACAAACTGTTTAGAGGTGGGCCTACTCTTCTTTAAAATGTTTAATAAGCGGTTTAAAAAAAACCATTCTCGATAGTTTAAAAGAAAACTAGCGTTCTAGGTATTTTTGATGATATATATGATATTTATATATATATATATAAATTCCATACATTATTATTATTATTATTATTATTACTACTTTAAATATATGACAAAGAAAAGCAACCATATGTTTGCAAACTGGTGTGAAAGCTAATTATTATCTAGATTCTGCGCCTGGGGTTTATCACAGTTCTTGATTAAACCATTGACGCTGGGGGCAACAGCAAAGTGAGAGGCTGTATGACCAGTGGCTTTTCCACTCATGAATTCCACTTTACAGCTTAGTCTTTAGTGATCGACTATGACTCTTAACTAGGAGCTTGACTCGCACAGTCCTTATGTGCTGCAGCCCTGGGGTAGTTGGCTTTGGAGAACATCTCCAACGTGAACTGTCCTTATGCCCACTTGCCCGAGAGAGTGAGGATGTACTGTGGGCAAGGCATCTCCACTAAAATCAAATTTCTGCCCAATTTCCGAAACAGCAGCTGCCTCCTCTGCTGTTTTGGAGGTCATCGTCGAACACGACGGACTAACATAACTATCTAGATCCGCTAATATTGCTAGTCACATATCTCACTCACCTTGACGGTAGAATGGCAAACAAATTATCGTCCGCGGTGTCAGACTGGCGTTTGCCAAAGCCGTGCGCCACACGGTTGGAGGAGTTCATGCGGAAACCTCTTTTCTGTCGACTGTGACTCTGTGTAGGAAGAGCTTGGCAAAGGGCGATAACCACCAAGGCAAAGAACACCAGTGAAGCTCGCATTTTGACTGTTAAGTTTAAAGGCTGGGTAATCTGCAACGACAAAAAATGGAAAAGACTTGAGTGTTGAGTGACTTGATAACATACAGTTCCTGTCTTTCTAGCCTTAGCAGTATAACAGATTGGCAGCACTTCAAAGCCAAACGACATTTGACTGAAATTCTAGCAAAATAAGTTCACATAATCGATCATTTGACTAGCAAAATCAGTTCACATAATCGATCTTTTGACTAGCAAAATCAGTTCACATAATCGATCATTTGACTAGTAAAATAAGTTCACATAATCGATTATTTGACTAGCAAAATAAGTCTACATAATGGATAATTTGACTAGCAAAATAAGTTCACATAATGGATCATTTGACTAGCAAAATAAGTCTAGAAAATCGATCATTTGACTAGTAAAATAAGTCTACATAATCGATTATTTGAATAGCAAACTAAGTCAACATAATCGATCATTTGACTAGCAAAATAAGTTCAAATAATCAATAAATTGACAAGCAAAACAAATCTACATAATTAATTAATCACAGTAAACAAGCACACAAACAAAGATAAGCCAAGTGTTGTGCAGTCAATGTCCGATCATTTCGCAAAATAATATTTAAACTGTAAAAGTTGTTGCCCATTTAGAATTGATGTTTATAGAGAACAATATGTTGACTGCAAGAAATACACCACACATTTGTCCTAAACCGTTTTGCACAAAGTAGTTGATGTAAGAATCCGCCTCGTATAATGTATTGCACACACACACACACAGCTGGGAAGACGGTGTCGCCACAAGAGCTGCGCCACATTAAAAAAAGGTCTTGTTTGCAAGTGCATCTGTTTCCCAACGAGGGTGTGTTGTTTTTTCTACACAATATTGCCAGGAACAACTCTCTTGCAGCAATATTTTCTTTTATGAACATTAAATTTATTGTGTAGTGTACACAGAACCTTGGTTCAATGTCTCATCCGATAGAATAGCACCTAAACTATTTCTCAAGGATGGAGGTGGGGTGGGGTGGGGTGGGGGATCAAGAGGGGAGCTAACCCGCTACTTCTGGCATTCTTAGCAGGCAGGAGGTTCCCGCGTCAGTATAAATAACATCCCCACCTTCTGCTAATTCTGTGCTAGGAATTCCATCTTTTCTATCCCTCTCTTTATTTCTGCCTAGTTCCTTTTACTTCCTATCATCTCCTCCTTGTCTATGTTCTACCTTCTTGGTCCACGCTCCAGCCTTCCTTTTCCACACAGACTTCAAAAGATAACACTTCTCTCCCATGCCCGAAGTCGGATGCGCTGGGCCTGACTTGTGAGACATATTAAGGATGCACACCGGTATTAATTTGGGGGTCACGTAGTATCTTGTATAGAGTGCGAGTGGAAAAAATGTTGGTGATTTTCACATATCTTTTTAAGCATGAGAAAATGGACTGTGCTCTTGTTTTTGGAATTGAGGACATAGAGCAATACCAGGTAGTCACAAGTTAGAAATAACCATCAAATGAGGTTTTCCAGTATTCCTACAGCGTTGACCCCGCGCATGCATATTGCGGTAAGGAAGCTAACAGACGACAAAGGACTGAGGGGGTACAGTGTTTGCTGAAAAATTAATAAAATGTCAAACCTACCAAATTTGTTCAAAATCACATGAGATTTGAGTCAGAGGCTAGTCTTTCACAAAAAGTGGGTTTTATTTCTGTGGATGCCTTAGTACGTGCGGTATGAATATAAGAGTCACATAGAAAGACAGAAGGAAAAGAGTGATTTTTTAATACCGGTGTGCAGCCTAACGGCAACGCAAGGTATGTTCGCTCATTTGACAGACAACAAATGTTGCTGTCTGAGAGTTCGAAGAAGAAGAAGACGCAGGCGTGTAGCCTCTATCCACCGATCCACCAATTATGGTAGGGGATAGCATGACACGCACACAAGCGAAAGAGCACGCGATAATCAGACAACTAATTTACTGCTGCTTCCACCGCGCATCCTTAGAGAGCAAGTTCAACGAGAAGATCCGCTAAAAATGTAACAAAAGAACATCTTCATTTTGGCCAGCATATAAAAAATGAAGGAATCTGGATGACGAATTATAAAAGGAAATTGGCTCCGTCCCCCCCCCCTCCACCCCAAGAAAAGAAGGAATAAATTTCTCGATGCCTCAAGAAAAATGTATTTTTCCATGTGTCCAAATGTAAGGTCAATTTAATGTGGAAGTGTGTGTGTGTGTGTGTGTGTGTGTGTGTGTGTGTGTGTGTGTGTGTGTGTGTGTGTGTGTTGTGTGTGTGTTGTTTGTGTGTGTGTTGTGCGTGTGTGTGAGTTGTATGTGTGTGAGTGTGTGTGTGTGTTGTGTATGTGTGTGTTGTGTGTGAGTGTGTGTGTTGTGTGTGAGTGTATGTGTGTGTGTGTTCTTTCTAACTTTTGCACCCTTTTACAATAGACAATGCTTCTTTTCTGCAGCAGCTTCATTTCATTTATCACAGGCAATTTGAACCAGTAACGGATGTAATATTTTACACAGTTTATACAAACTGATATGATGTCTATAGATTTTGCCCTCACAAAAGGTAATTGGTTGTTATTACTGGTATTTCAACTTCCCAAAACTTCTCCAATGCCGATAATGCTTTTGTTTGTTCCCGCTCTTTTGCAATATTATCTGGTCCTCAAAGTTTCCTTCCATACAGTACATCAGGTTGCACTCAAGAATTAAGTATACACAAACACGTCCAAGTAACTTTTTGCGTGGTGATAACTATTACGATTTTATTAATTGTAAATGTATGTCATGGAACGGGATAGCTTAGTGGTCAGAGTACTCGCTTTCCCCAGTGGTTAAGCAGCATCGAGTGTGGTTACCACTTGGATGGGTGACCGTTTGCGCGCCTTGGCTTCAGTACAGTCCCCCAGTTCACCCAGCTGTAAATGGGTACCTGCCTCTTTAGGGTCAGGGAAGGTAGAGCAGCGAGGGAGAGGAGATGGGCACCGCCCTCAATATGCTGGCCCCTAGAGAAGTGAGGACTCTGACGCCTCACTCCCCTACGACCTTACAAGTTATGGGACACCTTTACCGTTAGCTTCTAACTGTATGTCTCTGTCCGCGCCTGTCCCTGTATTTCATGTTGGGTTTTATGGTACCGTGCTGCATTTTGTCGCGGTGTGTTATATTTGCTGCATTGTATTAAACATCGCTTGAAGTTATGGCAGATTACCTTTCATACAATTCGGACTGTTCCTAGGAAAGAACACGTTGTCACCAGTGCAACACCACTTATTCTTTTCATTAAATTTTTTTTTCCTGTTTGCAGGTTTATTTGTTGTTTTTGTTGTTGTTTGGGATTTTTTGTTCTGGTTTGTTTGTTTGTTTTAAAAGAGGATTGCCTCTTCTACAGAATTTTGGCCGGGGACAACTCTTGTGTTCCCGTGTTGCTGTTGCATGCACTACAGGTATGTTGCACACAAGACGTCAGTGTATTGTCTCTTCAGAAAGTC
>CM054134.1:17992160-18034660 GCA_028751875.1 Rapana venosa
AAAGGGACAAACAAAGAGACAAACAAAGGGACAAACACAGGGACAAACACATAGACAAAGAACAGAAGGAAGGAAATTGCCTAAAGTTTGACATGAGAAAGCTGAAGTGGAGTTTTTGTTTGTACTGTGGTCTGCTCTTGGGGCAGAGGGCAGTGTGTGTTGAGTGGCTTTCCCTGTCCTCGGGAAATTAATGCAATATGGGTGTGCTTTCTGCTTGCTTTTTTTGTCTCTCTTTTTCTGTCTGGTTTGTTTGTTTGTCTGTCTTGTCTTCCTGTCTGTCTGTTTTCTGTCTGTCTGTCTGTGTGTCTGTCTGTCTTTATCTCTTTTGGTCTCTCTCTCATGTGAATGCTTATCTGTAGCCTTGAAATTTAAAGATCTTTCATTCATTGATTCATTGATCCATTGATCCATTGACTCTTTGATTCATTGATTCTCTCTCTCTCTCTCTCTCTCTCTCTCTCTCTCTCTCTCTCTCTCTCTCTCTCTCTCTCTCTCTCTCTCTCTCTCTCTCCCTGTGTGTGTGTGTGTGTGTGTGTGTGTGTGTGTGTGTGCGTGCGCGCGCGCGTGTGTGTGTATACCATAAAACATAATTATAGAACACACACATAGAAAAAAAAGAGATCAGGAGATGCAGTAAAACAAAATTGTACTTTTTGTTTTCTTCTTTTTTTTTAACAAACAAAAACAAACCAAAACATGATTTGCTGCGCAATATTATTCTTTCGTTTGTGTGAAGGAGGACGAGGGGTTTCAGAGGACACAGCGACAGAACAAACGATGTTGGGTGTGTACGTGAGGGCTAGGGATGCTTTCATAAGAACCGTTACCGTTCAAACTTCAATCCCAAGGGTCCATGAAGTCTTTGGGTTCAAATCCCGGCGGCGCGTCTTGATGAATTAAGGGTGGAGATTTCTACGATCCCCTAGGCCAACTTCAAGTGCAGACCTGCCAATGCTTTAATTTCCTTCGTGTATATATATACACATGCAGAAGATCAAATTTGCATGTTAGAAATTCTTTAATTTGTCGCTGGGAGAACACCGTACCAGATGCTTTGAAGTTGTCCTTCAGGTGGGTTAAGCGGTATACGCAAATTCTCACTTGTACCCGCATAGCCAGAAATCGAAAAAAAAACTAACCATGCTAGACAACTGCATTGGTGTGGGGTGGTAGTGTTGTGTGGTGGTGATGGGGG
The DNA here is from genome assembly GCA_028751875.1 of Rapana venosa. Classification (NCBI taxonomy): domain Eukaryota; kingdom Metazoa; phylum Mollusca; class Gastropoda; order Neogastropoda; family Muricidae; genus Rapana; species Rapana venosa. Next base: position 17,993,356 of record CM054134.1, read on the forward strand.
GGGTGATGGTGGTGATGTCGATGAGTGGTGTGGTGATGGTTGATGTGGTGTGATTGGTGTTGATATGGTGTGTGTGATGGTGTGATGTGTGATGCGTGGTGTGGTGGTGTTGGTGATGTTGTGGTGGTGTGGTTTGTGATGGTGATGGTGTGGTGATAGTGAGTGGTGATGGTGCATGGTGGTACTGTGGTGGTGAATGTGGTGGTGGTGGTGATCGTGTGATGGTGCATGGTGGTGTGGATTGATGGTGGTGGTGGTGGTGGTGGTGATGGTGGTGGTGGTGGTGGTGATGGTGGTGGTGGTGGTGGTGATGGTGGTGGTGGTGATGGTGGTGATGGTGGTGGTGTGATGGTATGTGTGATGGTGTAGTGGTTGGTGGTGTGGTGATGGTGGTGGTGTTGGTGTGGTGATGGTGATGGTGGTGTGGTGGTGGTGGTGATGGGGTGGTGGTGGTGTGGTGGTGATGGTGTGGTGGTGGTGATGGTGGTGGTGATGATGATAGGGTGATGTGGTGTGATGGTGGTGGTGTGATGGTGAGGATGATGATGATGGTGGTGGTGGTGGTGGCGATGAGGATGATGAGGATGATGAATGGTGGTGGTGGTGATGGTGATGGTGCTGCTACTGCTTCTGTTGGTGGTGGTGGTGGTGATGATCATGATGATGATGATGATGAGTAGTGATAGGGTTGTTTTAGGAAGAGTGTGGGAATAAAATGACGCTGAATATATTTTTTGTTGTTGTTTGGTTGGTTGGATTGCCAGGTTTTTTGTTTGTTTAATGATTTTGTTGTTGTTGCTGCCCATCTTCTGTGACATTCCTGTCTTGCTGCTCCAGAGCCGCTCATTCCGATCTCTCCGCCCCTGCCTTGCCTAGGTTTGTCATGTCATGCAAAACATCCTGCGCACACATTAAACCCTGTTCCGCTTTTCCAAAGAGTAGGCCTATTGTGTGCTCGGTGGGAACAGATGAACAATTTTACAAAACCGCATACACACGGGGGCTGAATGCAAAAAAGCACCTGAGTGCTTATTTCATTATCCTCGATATGAAAGAATAAAAAAAAATCCATTATCCTCGATATAAAAGAATAAAAAAATAAAAAATGAATAAGTAAATAAATAAATAGATAAATAAATGTCGCAATCGGCAGGTCAAATGTCCACAGGCACTCACTACGGTTAAGAACCAACCGGATTTGGAAAACCCCCACCTCTTATGGGATTCGAACCCGCGACCTTCCAGTTAGAAACCCGACACACTAACCATAGTACCTTGGTAGTTGTTCATCAGTTGTTTTGTTGTGTGTTCCCCCAGACTTCCATCCCAGGGATGACTCAAAATGTGCAGTCTGTCTCACTCCTAGATCCTCTCATTAACTTGGGGAATCTCTACAAGAATCCAAGTACACATTGCTCGAGAACATTGCGTGTGTGACTATGTTGAATACATCGCAAATAGGCAGCTATACTACAACTTCTGATGAGTTTCTTTCCTTTACAGGAGGGTCTGTTTTGTGCTACTTAAAGTAGCACAAAACAGACCCTCCTGCCTCTCAAGGCTGAAGAGCATTTTTTCCAGCATGACAACAAATTAATCTTAATGGAGGCCTCGAAACTGAGCGTACATTACTAACTGACACAGTTTTCGGCCTGGGCCAATGATGAGGGTGATCAGTGATGACAGTTACAAGGCTGGGATTTTATTATACCGCAGTGACCGCGGTGATGATGACTCCACAAGGCAGAAGAGAGAGGAGAGAGAGAGAGAGAAGAGAAGAGAGGAGAGAAGGAGAGAGAGAGAGAGAGAGAGAGGAGAAGAGAGAGAGAGATTCTATATTTATATCTATTCTTTTATTTACATTCACTCGTTTATTCCTAGGATAATGGAATAAGCACTCATGTGCTTTTTATACCCAGTTCCCGTTTGTATGCAGTTTTGTACATTTTGTTATCCGTTCCAACCGGCACACAGTGGCCTACTCTTACACAAAGCGGAACGGGTTTGAACGTGTGCGCAAGATGTTCTGCGTGCGTTCGCACACGGGACATGGGTTTATAGTCTCATCCGAAGGACTTTTGGGTGGAGTCGGCACTGATGTTAACAACAGAGAAAAAATCCTTTTGAACGAGATTCGAACCCGGGTCAGCAGATCACGAATACATCACTCTAGACCACCAGGCTATCCCACCTGGTGGTTAGAGTGAGATCAAACAGGTAAAGGAGGATTGTATTTTGTTTTTTAAGAAAGAGAAATATCAGCATTCAGATTAATCAATTGTTAGCAAGTAGAAAAAAAACACACACCAAGAAGACCTCGAAATAATACAGAATGAAACAAACCCACAGCAATGACAAAAAACAAAAGCAACCCCCTCCCCCTCCCCCCTAAAACAACAACGAAAAGCCAAAGAGGAAGGTGGTAAGAAAACCAGAAACCGAAAACGAAAAATGAAATATCGCGATTTATGAAGGGATTGAAGCTTAATCCTCAGTTCAGGTTTATGCGCTCAAGTGACAGCTCCTCCTAAAGCGTGTGATCCTCAATAGCAGACGTCATTACATCTTCTTTCCTGTCTTCATCCTGCATCCAGCTTCTCTGCACAGAGAGAGAGAGAGACAGAGAGAGAGAGAGGGAGAGAGAGGGAGAGAGAGAGAGAGAGGGGGGAGGGAGAGAGAGGGAGAGAGAGAGGAGAGAGGGAGAGAGGGAGAGAGAGGAGAGAGAGGGACGAGAGAGGAGAGGGAGAGAGAGAGAGAGGAGGGGAGAGGGAAGAGAGGGAGAGAGAGAGAGGGAGTGAAGAGAGAAGAGGTGAGAGGGGAGAGAGAGGGAGAGATGAGAGAGAGGAGGGGCAGAGAGAGAGGGAGGAGAGAGAGAGGAGGGAGAGACGAGGGAGAAGAGAGATGGAGAGGAGAGAGAGGAGGGGAGAGAGAGAGAAAGAGAAGAGAGGGAGAGAGAGAGAGAGAGGGAGAGAGAGAGGGAGAGAGAGGGAGAGAGAAGAGAGGAGGGAGGGAGAGAGATGAAAAGAGAGGGAAGAGAGAGAGAAGGGAGGGAGAGAGGAGAGAGAGAGGAGAGAAGAGAGGAGGAGAGAGAGAGAGAGAGAGAGAGAGAAGAGAGGGGAGAGGAGAGAAGGAGAGAAGAGAGAGAGGAGAGAGAGAGAGAGAGGTGTGAGTGGAGAGAGAGGAGGAGAGAGAGAGAGGGAGAGAGAGAAGAGGAGGATAGAGGAGAGTGAGAGAGAGGAGAGATAGAGAGAGGTGAGAAGAAGCAGAGAGGAGAGAGGAGAGAGAAGGAAGAGAGAAATAGAGAGAGGAGAGAAGATGAGAGAGATAGAAGCGAGGAGATTTAGGACAGATTAGTTGCGAGAGATGACTCTTGTAGAATTGTAAACGTGACGATTTCAGGGCGATTATTTCTTAGGAGAGAAGATTTCTTCGAGTAGATTTTCTGAGCACTCTATAGCAACGATATTAACGGAAGAATAATGAGAAATTAAACTGGACGCCAAGAAATAAAAAGTGGTAAAATTAATTAAAAAAACCCGCACCATCTCAGGAGGAAATTTCTAGAAGAAGACTAACTAACCTGGATAACAGAAATAAGTGCTACTAAGTGGAAGGCAGAATAGAGTGAAGAAGGAAAATTAACACCAGATTGGACTTTATGTAACTGGGTATCACCAGTTGTCCACGAGTGGTCAGAATGACGGACGGGATACCTTGTGAGTCAGAACATTGCGCTACAGCAACTGACGACCCGGGTTACATTCCTGATTGCAAGAGGATATTTTCTCTGGGTTATACAACAGTGCCAACTGCATCCTTCACCCAACAGATCCTTTCTGGATTGAGACACTTAATAACCGAGGTCTCGTGTGCGAAACGCACGCAGACATCTTGCGACGCACGTTAAATTCCTGTTAACTCAGCTCAGTCTTTTGCAACTAATAAGAGTTAGTAAAAAAACGCAACTAATCTGTGTGATTCATAACGTGTCGGTGGGAACAGATGACAGAATTTACAAAAACCGCATACTCACGGGGACTGGATGTAACAAAGCACATAAGTGCTTATTCCATTATCCTCGATATGAAAGAATAAAAAAAAAGGACATGGGATATATGAAGAGATGTTCCTCTTCGTTGACCGCTTAGACAGCAGCTATCGTCGCCTTTCATATGAGCGAAAACGTATTGAGCTGAAGTATTGTCTTTCAACTAGGCCCGTGTCTAGACATAACTCAGATTAACGCATGGATCCTTTTCATCGTCAACTATATCTTCTTTCTTTTATTATCTTAAACGTCTTTTGTATTGTTGTGGTCACTTGCTGTTGTCTATTCCATTATAGAGAGAATAAAGTAGAGTGTGGTATATAGTCTCAAAGTGCTGTATATATATATATCACATGGAAAAGTGCTTAATTGTAAAACTGCAGAACTGTGTAGCTTGGTTTTTCTTTTTCAGGAGAGAGACACAACCTGAATGAAAGTGGGTAAGAGACAATGCCATGATTGAAAACATCAAAATCTTTTTTCAAAGTTTTACACCGGTATTCCATATCGGTGACACTTTATTGACAATAAAATCTCTAAGGTTCAAGTAGTGTCACAAACGTAGTAAAAGCAACCTATGTCAATTTGAAAAAAAATGTATTCACACACATACACGTACACACACAGGTGAGCTCTGCGTATCAGTAACTCACGCAACAACTTCTGTTCTAACACACAAACGCAGCGCGACGCAAACACTTAATCAACCAATGAATCATCATCATTATCATTAATTCATCATGATATGTGTATGATGTTGAATGATGAGATGATGATGACCTTTTTTTTCCTCTTGTTTATCTGCTGCTTCTCATGCCCCTCCTCTACATTATTTAACCCTTGGGATAAGTTTCAACAACATCTACAACTAACCAACCAATCAACAATCTAATCAATCAATCAATCAATCAATCGAATCAATAATCATCAACCAACCACCACCAACAACCAACCAACCAACCTCAATTCAATCAATCATCAATCAATCAATCTCTCTCACCATCTCTCTTCCCCCGTCTCCTCCTGTCCTCGCTCCCTATCCCCTTGCTCTCTCTCTCTATCTTTACTTCTCTCTTCTGGCTATCTCTGATCGTATTCGTCAGCTCTCTGATGTGAACTCTCTACTTTGTCGACACAGAGTCTGCCCTTTTTTCTGATGCTGTGTCATGTCTCCCCCTCTCTTTTGTCTCAGTGTCAGCTGATGATGATAGAACCCTTGATAATAGATGTATGCATTAGAGTTATAAAAGCTTTGTACTGTACGTCACAGAGTGGCACGTGTGGTATGAATATGATTAAGTTTTTTTTTTATGTTTCAGTAAGCTGTTGGGATTTCCAAGTCCTCAATCTCTTCATTAGAATCTAGCCATTCGAAGCCTAACTCAACTCTGTATGGCAAGCCTGAGTTGACGGAAGCTTTGAAATAGCAACGGGGCTGGAGAATCGAATTCTAAGTTTGGTATTTTTTCATATGACGCGAACTAGCGGAGACAACACATTGTTGTGATAGAGCTTCTTTTAAACTCAAGTTACGCGCCCAGTGCAGTTGTCTTGTCTTGTTTTGTATAGTTCTTTCTTGCGGGGAATTTTTCGAACCTGTACTCTTTATCTTCTCTCTAATTTATTCTTGTCGCAGATCTATGTGCTTAAATACCATGTTCATTTTTACATCCAGTCCTGTGTGTGCTGTTAGTACAGTTGTTATCCGTCCACGGAACACTTAGCTACTCTTTCAAATCGGAGCTTAGGTTTGTCTTGTAGCGAGCGCTCTTCCCAGGTGGGCAGATGCAGCCGAATATAGCATGAAAATTGCCGTTGTATTTAAAGGTTGTATAATGAAGCTTAAGTGTGGCAAGTTTCGCCTTGCGTTCGCACACGGAGATCCTCGGATTGATAGTCTCTCAAGACCTTTGATCTTGTTCGGAATGGGTCAGCTGATGTTATTCAGGGGAAATCCTCTTGAGGATTCAAAGCGCGAAGGTCAGCAGAATCGCAAGTGAAATGCGCGACGTTTTAACATTCAGTGACCAGGCTAGACACCGTTATACTGTGTGTGTGTGCTGTTCTGTGGTTAGTGTGTGTGTGTGTGTGTTCTTGATCTAATTTTGTTCTTTTATATCGGGATTAATGGATAAGAACGTTATGTGCTTTTTTACATCCAGTCGTGTGTATACGGTTTTATGTTTCTAGTATCTGTTAGGCACATCATGGCCTACTCTTAGAAGCGGAAATGGATTTAAACGTGTGCACAAGATGTGCTATTCTACTTCCAGTCTTCCTCTGTGTGTGTGTTGTGGTTGTAATGTTGTGTTGTCACTGTGAAAGGGTATTTGTAGTGGTGAGTGTTGAATTGTGTGTGCGCGGCGGGCGCATTCCAGAGTGTGTGATTTGTGTGTAGTGATGTTAGTGTGCGCGCGCGGTGTGGCGTGTGGATGCGTTCGCGAGACGTGATGATGTGTGATTGTAGTTGTGAATGGTATTTGGGTTGTTTGCGCGGTGCGAGCGACTACTAGCTGTTAATTCAGGCATTTTCCTCTTACGCTCGTTCAACGCAAGTCTGAGATTGTAGGTTGGGGCGGACGGGGGTGGTAGTCGAGAGCAGGGTAAATGGGGTTAATACATATGTATGGAGTATATGTTGAGCGAGTTTTGAACAAATGTTTCCAAACTTTTAATGAGATATACTGCTGGATGCTTTTACATCGTCCCTGAAATATAGGTTTAAAAAGAATTCTGAATCTGTTACCAACGGCCTGAGGGTTAAGAATTTACGAATATATATTGCTTTATGACTGTGCTTTTTTTTTCTTGACATAAAATATTTCATGTTTATGTTTTGTGAGGTTTTCACACGTACGAACTGCCAAGCAGACCAATGTAATGATATCAACAGCGGAGACGGCACGAAACACTGCACTGAAAGGGAAAAGCCAGTGTTGGCAGATCACCTCTCAATGTCCTCGTTTTTTCTTTCTCTCTTCCCCCCCCCCCCCCCCCACACACACACATCTGTCTGTCTGTATGTATGTATGTCTGTCCGTCTACCTGCCTGCTGTGTGTGCGTGTCTTGTCTATCTCTCGCTGTCTCTGTGTTCTCGTTATCTCCCTCTCTCCTACTCCCTCTGCTCTGCCCCTCTCTATTACCCCTCATCTGTCTTCACCTCTCTCTCTCCCTCTCTCTCCCCATTCTCTCTTTCGCTTCCTCTCTCTCTGTCTCTGTCTCTGCCTCTCTATCTATCTCCCTTCCTCTTCCTTCCCTCTGAATAAACACAATGTCATACCATTTTATTGCACGAACAAACCTGTTTGCACAATTCTTGTAGTAGGCCTCCGTCAATCATGTCAATCATGAACCAGCCGCATTGGTCGAATGGTTAGCGCCCTGGGTTACGGCCTGGAAGGTTGCGGATTTTAATCCCATAAGATTCATAGGCATTTTGTTTTTATCTCCGACAGGGTCTTACCCAGAGTGAGTGTGCCGTGGGCTCACTGGGAAGTCTGGGACCAGACAGTCGAGCTTCGTCCATTTCATGGATGCGATTTTGAGAGTGTTGCTCAACACTGCAGGGGTCTGTATCCCTCGGGCCTGGTTCACACCGGAATATATAATAATAGAAAGCGTCGAGAACAGCCCTGTCACGTAGTCTCAAAGCAGATGCACTTCCATAGCAGCATTGTTATATCATTCTCATGGTCATTGATCATCATGCAAGAAAAGAAAATTGTCTCTGATTCGGTTGCTCTCAAAACGTTAGGCAGCAAAAATATTGTTTAGATCATGGGTGTGCATCCTGGTTGTCCTGTCTGTTCGATTTTGGCATCGTCACTTGTGGCTGTAGAGGTCAACGGGTGAGAAGCAATCCCTGTTGCAAAAGGTGGCATGTGTGTGTTGTGAGGTCTCTGGTCTGTTGGAGTTGTTGCATCGCTCCTTTCTGCAGGCTCTTTTTCTTTCTACCTCTGTGTTCGTCACCTTCTCTTCTTATCCCTGACTGGAGGTGTTGGTTCACAGTGCTTCTCCTCCACCTCCTGTGCTCGGCTGCAAGGTCCTCCCAGGACTGGGTGTTGATGTAGGGAACGTTCACGTCTCTCTTTTGTTGACATCCTTGTAGTGTAGATACGAACGGCCCTTGGTTCTCCTCCCAGATATCAACTCTCCATACAGAGTGTCTTTTGGGGTGCGGCCATCCTCCGTGCTGTAGACCTGGCCCAGCCAACGCAGCATTCGCTGTTTGAGCAGGGTGAGCATGCTTGAAAGGTTGGCTCGGAACAGGGTTTAATGGTTGGATTCTCTTTTGTCTAGTTATAATTATAACTAGCATAACTATAGTTAGGAGGCATGGGTAGATTTTTTGTATGGAAACTGTTCTGAGAGATGGCCAAAGTTCTGTAAGTTTAAATTGGATTCAATGTCATGATGTTGATGTATTGTGTGTGTACTTGTATGTATAAAGTTGGCTCGCCAAGTGGTACTGTCAGTTTTGAACTGTTGTTACAGGTAATATTGGATTCAAGGTATGTTGTCTTAGGGAGTTGAGGGTAAATAGACGATACTTCTGAAATGTGTTTCATTTGAGATTTTAGTATCCGTTAGCACTTTCCTCGTGATTTTGGAATACGCATTCTCGGGTTTTCATTTTGCCGAGGTCTGACCAACACATTTGAGAAGCTCTGCTCCATCACTTTTCTCCCTCTTTCCAATCACGTCCCTTCAGATATAATATACCGTGGCCAGCAAAGGCCGATGGGCATCAGACTGTTTCAGAGTTCAGATAGATCTCTTGTCTTCTAGCGCTTTCGTGTCTCTGTAACCACAGCTGTCAGCTTCCCCCACTGTCAGCTGCTCTCAGCGTTCTCCCTTCCATCACAGCTGGCGCTAATTACAACAGAAACTGACGTAGTAATACAGGCTGCACACCGGTATTAATTTGGGGGTCATGTAGTATCTTCTATAGAGTGCGAGTGGAAAAAAAAATGTTGGTGATTTTCACAGATTTTTTTAAGCATGAAAAAATGGACTGTGCGCTTGTTTTGGGGATTGAGGACATAGAGCAATACCAGGTAGTCACGAGAAAGTTGGGAAAAGACCATCAAATGAGGATTGCCTGTATTCCTACAGCGTTGACCCCGCGCATGCATATTGCGGTAAGGAAGCTAGCAGACGACAAAGGACTGAGGGGGTACAGTATTTGCTGAAAAATTAAAAAAAAGTGTCAAACCTACCAAATTTTTTCAAAATCACATGAGTTTTGAGTCAGAGGCTAGTCTTTCACCAAAAAGTGGTTATTATTTCTGTGGATGCCTTAGTACGTGCGGTATGAATATAAGAGTCACATAGAAAGACAGAAGGAAAAGAGTGATATTTTTTAATGCCGGTGTGCAGCCAAAAAGAAGAGATAAGTTAAGTTCTGGGCCCTGTAGCCTAGACTGAGTTATGCTGGATTTGCTTGCTGTTTAACCCGCACGCATGTGCATTCTTAAGTGAACCTGGGCCTGCTTTACCATTGATTTCTCACGGGAAGGAATTAGACTCAATCTGTAATGCAAATCAGTTTCTGCTTGTGTCCTGCTAAAAGAATAATTTGATGTCACTACCATGTGATACAAATCGAATAGCATTCTGTTTTAGATCATCAAACAAGTTTCTTTTTAAAAGTATGTATGTAAACGTTTCATGACACATACGAGCAAGCGTGCGAGAGAGATAGAGATATAGATAGACAGGTAGATAGATAGAGTGAGAAGAAATGAATGAATGATCTTTGATACATTAGGAGACAGACAGACAAAAAGACAGACAGATAGACAGACAAACACACAGACAGACAGATACAGAGACAGAGAGACAGAGGTAGACAGAGAGACAGAGGTAGACAGAGAGACAGAGACAGAGACACATCGAGACATATATATAGAGAGAGACAGAGACATATACAGACAGACAAACAGACAGACATATTTCAGACAGAGACAAACGTAAATCCACCCAGCCACACACAAGAATAGAAACAGTGAAAGAAAGGCCACACAAGTGTAAGTTAGTAGCCACCTAGCTTTTGGCAGTAACGGGGTAGAAAGGAAAATAAGAGCCGACGGAAACAGTGTAAAGAGTCAAGGGAGGGAACCCAAGTCCTCCTCACTCGTGCTCAGTGGTCCAAAGGGAGAGAAGCCGATTACTGGCCCGGGAAATGGCATTACAGTCATGAAGTAGGCAGCGCTGAAAAGTTGTCTCCTTAAACTTCATCACAGTGGGGAAGGTCTTGCCACACGCGCGCGCGGACACACACACACACCTACAAACACGCGCGCATGCGCGTACGCACGCACGCACACACACACACACGCACGCGCGAGCGCCCACACAAACACACACACACACACACGCGCGCGCGAGCGCGAGTGCAGAGGACAAGTATATTTCTCTGCCTTTCTGTGTCTCTCTGTCTCTCTGACTCTGTGTTTGTCCGTGTCCGTGTCTGTCTGTCTGTCTGTCTGTCTGACTCTTTGGTAACTAACTGCCTTTGTGTCCACATGCGGGGTTAGGATTAAAAGAAATACCGAGTGTTTGGGTTACGGTGAAGGGTTAGCGTAAAGGATTAGCACTCGGGATGGAGCGGTTCTATAGATGATTGCAAACAGAACTATCCTTGTTGATTTTTCCATTTTCGTTGTTATTAATTTGGGTTTGTTAGTTGTACTCTTATAGAAGGCTGTATGTTAATAAAAGCAGTTGTCATGCATATTCCTTTACCTTTACCTTTGCTGGAAGGAGGGGGGGGGGGGGGGGAGGGGGGGTAGCCTAGTGGTAAAAACATTGCGCTCGCAATCTGACGACCCGGGTTCGATTCCCGTTCAAGGGGATATTTTCCCTGGAGTTAACATCAGTGCAGACTCTACTCTCCCCCAAAAGTCATTCGGGTGAGACTATAGACCGAGGCCCCGTGTGCGAACGCACGCAGAACGCACGCTTGCGTACACGTTAACTCCTATTCCGCTTTTCGTAAGAGCAGGCCATTGTGTGCTGGTGGGAACAGATGACAGAATTTACAAAGCTGCATACACACGGGAACTGGATGTAAAAAAAGCACATGAGTGCCATTAGCGTCGAAATAAAAGAATAAAATAAATAGATAAATAAATACAAATATATATATCTCTCTTTCTTCTTCTTCTTCTTCTTCTTCTTCTTCTTCTTCTTCTTCTTTGTTTCTCTGTCTGTTTCCTTTGTAATACCCCCTGGATTACTTTAATTAAATGCATGAGAAGAAATTTAAAGAAGCACACACACACACACACACACCACACACACACACACACACACACACACACACACACACACACACACACACACACACACACACACACACACACACACACACACACACACACACACACTTCTGTGTTTCTCTTCTGTCTTCTCTTTTTTCTTCCTCGTTTTCTTTCTTCTTTTCTGCTCTGAGGATCAACTCGTGCTCTCCAGTACTCCACTCACTCACTCATGTTTGTTTCTTTTCATTCGTGTCTTCCTTCCTTCTAATGAAGACATGGCAATATTGTTTCTTCTTTTTTTTTCTTACAAGGATTTTGACTTCATTAGCTGTTTTTAAGCCAGTGCATGTCTTGCGATAGGGATCGTACATGCTCTCTCTTTTTGCCCCCTGCATCCTCCCTCTTTTCTTTGTTTGCTTGTTTCTTTCTGTCTTTCTGTCTGTCTGTCTTTTTATCTATCCGTCTGTCTGTCCGTCTGTATGTATGTATGGATGAATGTATGGATGTATGTATTTATGTATTATGTATGTATGTATGTGAGTATGTATGTATGTATGTATGTATGTGTGTGTGTGTCTGTCGTTCTGACTTTCTATCTGTGTGTCTTTCTGTCTGTTTCTTTTTCCTTGTTTTTCTTTCTATTTTTCTTTTTTGCTTTCTGTCTTTCATCATCATCATCATCATCATCATCATCATCATCATCATCATCATCATCATCATCATCATCATCATCATATTTTCTTCTTTTTCTTCTTTTTCTTCTTTTTCTTTCTTCTTCTTCTTCTTCTTCTTCTTCTTAGCATTCTTCTTAGCATTCTTCTTGCATTCTTCTTAGCATTCTTCTTAGCTTCTTCTTTTCTTCTTAGCATTCTTCTTCTTCTTCTTCTCTTAGCATTTCTTCTTGCATTCTTCTTCTTAGCATTCTTCTTCTTAGCATTCTTCTTCTTCTCTCTGTCTCTGTCTGTCTGTCTGTCTGTTATCATTCATTTTCTTATTAATTTTTGCTTTTCAATCGATTTCTTGAAATGTTTTCCGCCTTACAAATATTGGTGTGACTCAGGATCTTTTTTCTTTCTGACTTTTAACTTTTCCCCTTTGTTTTCTAATTTCTTCTTCTTCTTCTTCTTCTTCTTCTTCTTCTTCTTCTTCTTCTTCTCTCTTCTTCTTCTTCTTCTTCTTTAATTCTCTCTCTCTCTCTCTCTCTGTCTCTCTCTCTTACCCACACATAAACACCACCACCTTCTGAAAATTAATTTCTCTCTCTTTTGCTCTTCTCTCTCTCTTCTTCTCTCTCTCTCTGTCTATCTCTGTGTATCTCTCTATGAATTGTGTGTTCTCTGTCATTCTCTCTCTGTTTCTGTCTCTCTCTGTCTCTCTCTGTCTCTGTCTCTATCTCTGTATCTCTCTCTCTCCCTGTCTCTGTGTCCTTGTCTCTCTCTCTCTGTCTGTCTCTGTCTCTATCTCTGTATGTCTCTCTCTGTGTCTCTGTGTCTGTGCCTGTGTCTGTCTGTCTGTCTGTCTGTCTCTCTCCCTCCCTCTCCCCGCCCTCCTCCCGCCCCATCCCTTCCCCATTCCTGTTTCAGCAGTTGATAATCCCCATAGAGATCTTCACCGTTTGCTTCCTCCAATTCTTCCGTTTAATTTCTCTTTCTAGTATTTGTTTGTTTGTTTGTTTGTTGTAGTTTCATTCTTATTGTCTGTCTTCACTCCTTTCTTTCTCTGGATGTGATTGTTGCTTCACATCATTCACTTGTGTTTTTTAGTGTGTGTGTGTGTGGGGGGGGGGGGGGGGTGTGTGGGGGGGGGTGGGGGGTGAATGGAGCTCCTTTCAGATTAAAAAAAATATTTTCCTGTCTTTCTTTTTCAATGTTCTGTTTCTCTTATTTTCTGTCTGTTTCTTTGTTTTTCATTTTCTTTTTTGTGTTGTGTATTTTTCTGTTTCTGGTTCTGCTTTTTTCTGTCTGTCCTTCTTCCTTCCTTCGTTTCTTCCTTCGCTTTCTTTCTTTCTCCCTTCCTCCCTTCCTTCCTTCCTTCTTTCCTTCCTTTCCTTTCTTCCTTCCCCCTTTCTTTCCTTCCTTTTCTTTCTTTTTTTCTTTCTTTCTTTCTTTCTTCTTTACTTTCTTCCTTCGTTTCTTCCTTCGTATCTTTCTTCCTTCCTCCCTTCCTTCCTTCCTACCTTTTCTTCCTTCCTTCCTTCCTTTAAAGAAAAGTTTCTTACTGGTATTGGTAGACCTGCGCACAATGCAGTAGCACGCAGTTACATGGGATGCTAACAAGCGGCGCACGAGAGAGAGATCAGCCTGAAACTTGGTTTTGTTCCCCAGTGGACTTCCATCTCTTAGACTTGGCATGGTAGGACACTCCTTCCTTACCAACACTGAGGGAAGACAGTGTGGGATGAAAGAAGGGAATGTCTGTTTGTGTGTGTGTGGTGTGGTTGGTGTGGATGTGATGTGGTGTGGTGTGTGTTGGAGTGTGTGGTGGTGTGGTGTGTGTGTGTTGGTGTGTTGTTGTGTGTGTGTTGTGTGTGTGTGTGTGTGTGTTGTGTTGTTTGTGTGTGTTGTTTGTTTGTTTGTGTGTGTTTTTGTGTGTGTTTTGTGTTTATGTGTGTGTGTTTTTGTGTGTGTTTGTGTATTTGTGTGTTTTGTGTGTTTGTGTGTGTTTGTGTGTGTGTGTGTGAGGGTGGGGTGGGGAGCAGAGGAGGGAGGGGGGTAGGCAGAGCGCTCACCCTCAACGACATTGAGGTATGCGTAGTGTGTAGAAAGAAGACGAAAAGGAAATGTGTTTGGTTTTGTGTTGTGTGTGTGTGTGTGTGTGTGTGTGTTTGTGTGTGGTGCTGTGTGTTGTGTGTGTGTTGTGTGTGTGTTGTGTGCGTTGTGTTGTTTTTATTTATTTATTTATTTTTTTATATTGAGGATAATGAAATAAGCACTCATGTGCTTTTTTACATCTAGTCCCCGTGTGTATGCGGTTTTGTAGCTTCTGTCATCTGTTCCCACCGGCACACAATGGCCTACTCTTCCGAAAAGAGGAACAGGATTTAACGTGTGCGCAAGATGATTGTGTGTTGTGTTGTGTTGTGTTGTGATGTGTGAGTGTGTTGTGTTGTGTGTTGTGTTGTGTTGTGTATTAGCTGTATTGTGCGTGTGTTGTGTTGTGTTGTGTTTGTTGTGTGTATGGTGTTGTATTTGAGTGTGTGTGAATGTGTGTTGTGTTGCGGTGTTGTGTGGTGTGGTGTGTGTGTGTGTGTGTGTGTGTGTGTGTGTGGTTGTGTGTGTGTGTGTGTGTGTGTGTTTGTGTGTGTGTGTAGATATTGTGGGCAGAAAGAAGACGAAAAGGGAACGTCTGCATGTCTGTGTGTATGTGTGTGTGCAGGCGTGCGAGCGTGCGTGCGTGCGTTCGTGCGTGCGTGCGTGCGAGTGTGTGTGTATGTGTGTGAGTGAGTGAGGAGTGGATGGATAGAAGCGCATGAAAATGTGTGGGACTATCCACGACATAAACGAGGACACTGAGACAATGCAGAACAAGACTCGCGGAAAACACAACCTGATGACACAACATTCGCTTATTTCACTAAGAATTTGTTGTGACATCCACAGTGAAGTGGAACAGATACGCACCCTACCCCCCTCAAACAAATCGTTGAGAAAAAAAGAAACAAAACTTAACACTAACATGATGCAGGATTTCTACATGTTTACGTGACGGTTCAGTGTTATAATGTCTCCTCGTAATTTACTTTCTCAATTCCTGATGGATTTGGAAGGCAGTGCTGACAGCAAAGAGTTGACCAGCTTATTCTTTTTTGTTGTGTTTTTTTTGCAGGCGTATGTCAGAGAGGCGGTGTCTGCAACATATCTTGTCTGTTCATTCTTTCATTGTAATTAGTTCTTCGTGTGTTTTTTTTTCCTTCTGTCTATCCTTGTGGCTTTTCCTCTTCTTCACTGTTTTCAATAGAATGGGGGTCGCCAAGTTCACTTGCCTGACCAGACTAGAGAGCGGTCTTGTGGACAAAGAAAGGTCTGGGGTATGTAGGCTGCTGTGATGCTGGATTGCTTTGCAGACGTGATTGTCGAAAATGCGGATAAATCGAGAGATGTCCAGAGTGTTATGAAAGCATCCCATTAACCAAGCTTGTTTCCTCTCTGCAGATTTTTAAATTTTATTTATTTATTTATTTAATTCTTTTATATCAAGGACAACGGAATAAGCACTTATGTGCTTTTTTTACATCCAGTTCCCGTGTGTATGCAGTTTTGTAAATTCTGTCATCTGTTCCCACCGGCGCACAATGGCCTACTCTTAAGAAAAGCGGAACAAGATTTAACGTGTGCGCAAGATTGTTCTGTGTGTGTTCGCACACGGGGCCTCGATTTATAGTCTCATCTGGACTTTTTGGGTGAGTTGAGTCTGCGCTGATGTGAACTCCAGGGGAAAATATTCCCTTGAACGGGAATCGAACCTGGGTCGTCAGATTGCGAGCGCAATGTTCTAACCACTAGACTATCCCGTCCCCCCTGACGTTAAGTCCATGATCGGAATGCTTAAAAAGATGAAAAATGCCAACGAGCTCAGAAGTTTGATCATCCGTGTGGCGGAAATGACATTTTACCCTTTTGCCCTATTGACCTGAATATACACCCTCACGACCTTTGCCTTTTTCACACTAATTGCTGGTTCACATCCACTGCCGTTGATTATGGTTTCACTGACTCGAACTTTTGGTATCTTCAACTTTTTTTTTTTAACCTGAACATTAAATTAAGAATTTCCATGTGGAGCTACTATCCTTGTTATCCACAAACCATTCTTGTTTTCACTTTTTCTTAGTTCAAACATCGTGGCAGCTTTGCCAAACCGGCTGATGAGAATGACCAGGGTTTATTTTTCTATTTCTTTCCTTCCAGCCTCTAAAGGTCAGTGGCAACACTGGAATTTCTGATGTGCCTGACCGCTTATACTGGCACTGCGAATCTCTTTTCCAACGAGGTTAATCAAAATTTGCTCCAAGAATTTAAGAATGCAGAGGAGAGAAAGCAACCCTGAGGTACACCTATTAATGTATGTAAAGTCTCGCTCTCCAATGACCTGTTATGCAAATACTGTGTTTGCTGTTTTGGGCGAAAATTTTTTTGATGGTGTGATCCCCGTTTCTGGACAATGTAGCGCTTCATAGCATCCCACTATCTTTTATGTCACCTTTTATTCAAGGCCTCTTCAAAATCAATCTACATGCAACATATTCATTCTTGAGGCTGGATGTCTCTCACAAAAGATGCAAAGGCTAGAGCTTAATGTTGTTTAATTCTACTTCATTCTTTGCACGAAGCCGCTTGTTAACAGCAATAATGCCATCTGTTTGAGGTGCACACTTAAAAAAATAAATTATTTGTTTAAAACTACATTTGCTTACACGGCTAATCTCTGTCTGTCTTTCTTTTCTCTCTCCCCTGTCTTTCTTTTCTCCCCTCCCCCCCAAAAAAAAATCGACCTTCCCTTGTCCCCCTTCTCTTGTCCTTTCTCTCTCCGTCTCTGTCTCTTTCTGTCTGCTTCTCTCTGTCTCTCTGTTTTGCCTGTGTTTCACCCCCTCTCCTCCATGTTGCCTCGAGAAGAAGGTAAAAGTGTATAATCCTTGAATGTCATTGCAGATCATGCATTTTGGCTGCTTGCAGATTACTTTATTACAGTAAAGAGTGCATGGGGTCATAATCAAATGCTGCATAATTGTACGTGTAAATGTTTAACACAAATCCTAAAACATAAAGGTGCGTGTTGGTGGTGGTAGGGGTGTGTGTGTGCTGAAGCATATCAATAGCTATACCTTTTGCTCGAAAAAAACAAAAAACAAACAAATGTGTTTTGTTTGACCTGTATTGTCCTCTTTCTTGTGTACTGCTCTCTCTCTCTCTCTTCTCTCTCTCTCTCTCTCTCTCTCTCTCTCTCTCTCTCTCTCTCTCTCTCTTCTCTCTCTCTCTCTCTGTTTTTCTTCTTTCTCTCTCTGTCTGTCTTTTCTTTTTCCCTTTCTCTATCTTGTCTCTGTCTGTCTGTCTTCTTTCCTCTTTCCTCCTTTCTCTCTGCATCTCTCTGTATCTCTCTGTCTCTCTTGTCTCTCTGTCTTTCTGTCTGCCTGCCTACCTGTCTGTCGTGTCTTGTCTCTTCTCTCTGCTTTCCAATTTCTGTCTGCTATTCACGAAACTAATAACAAAACAGCAGCAGTAACACAAAACAAACAAAATTCAATCAAATAAAACAAAATGAGCAAATTCAGCTTTTAGCCAGCCAGCCACTATGTTAATGGCAAAACATCGTCTTCTTCTTGTTGTTGTTGTTCAAAGGCCCCAAGCTTGAAACAAAGTCTGACATTTTTCGAATTCGGACATTATTTTGTCTTTTATTTCAATCATCGGCCATGGCCAAGGTGATCCCACTGAAGTGATTTTTCTTGTTAGGAATGCTAGGAATGGTTTAGGGGACGGGATAGCTCAGTGATAAGAGCCCCTCTGCTTTCCCCAAGCTAAGGCTAAGCAGTATTGAGCGTGGTTACCAAATGAATGGGTGACGGTTTGCGCGCCTTGGCTTCAGTACAGTCCCCGCAGTTCATCCAGCTGTAAATGGGTACCTTCACTCTTAAGGGTCAGGGAAGGTAAAGCAGCGAGGGAGAGGAGATGGGCGCCGCCCTCAATATGCTGGACCCTGGAGAAGCTGAGGTCTCTGATGCCTCGCTCCGCAATGACTGCATAGGTTATGGGAACACCTCTACCTTTAAGAATGGTTTGCTTCAGGCACTTGTAGGATTTTCCTTTCTTCTTGTCCCGCCTACACTTTCATCTTCTTTTCTTTTTCTTCCTTCCATTTGAGTATAAATTCATGCAGTCTGGTTTGCCGTTCAATACCATAAACATAAAGGACAGAACGTACGGTCAACTTAGAACTGATTGTTTTCGTTTTTCAGTGGGCCAGCCTTGAAAAGAGCGAAGCACTACATGCAAGGAAAGTGCTGTGAGTTAAGGAAATCGCACACATAACAATTTGAAGTAGGGCACGAAGTACTGTATCGGCCACCTATCACATAAAATATGTTTAGTCAGTCTCAAGCTTCTACCGCTCCTTTCTCATTGCTACTGTGGTCAGAAAATGTTCATTTCCTTTGGAAAAAATGGAATATGAACTGATAGTAAGATGATTTTCAGAGAGAAGTGTCATCTAAAGTTATTGGCTTTTGGATCATCACAGCCCCCTGGAGAATAAGCCTTTTTAAAAATGAAAATGTATGCTCTGACCTCAACGTGCTGTTATAAAATCCTTGTAACAAGGCTTATTAATAAACAACCTAGAATCAATTTCTTGAGCCAGATGGAATTGGATCAGAGTCATGATTTTATGCACTAAGCCATCTCTTTTAAAAAAACAAGCGCACACACATACCGAGTAAAACAAAATATATCATATTTATATCATATCATATATATTCACAATATATCATAATATATCGAGAGCGAGAGAGCGAGAGAGTCAGATATCAGGGGACATGTTGCAATCAGCTTTAAAAAGTAACTAAATCATAGAGAGAGGTAAATAAATCACACACACACAGAGAGTAGAGCGATCGAGCGAGGAGGAGAGAGAGAGAGAGAGAGAGAGAGAGAGAGAGAGAGAGAGAGAGAGAGAGAGAGAGAGAGGAGAGAGAGAGAGAGGAGAGAGAGAGAGAGAGAGAGAGAGAGAGAGAGAAAGTCAGATATCAGGGGACATGTTGCAATCAGCTTTTAAAAAAGTGTCTAGATTTATTTGTTTGCAGTTTTTACTTCTTTGGCCTGATTCTGCTTTTAATCTTGTTCCTAATTTTCTTTGTGTCACTTTCAGTTTTTTCAGAGGCATTTTTTTCTTTCCCTCTTTGCCGTTTGTTTATTCTTTATTTCCTCTCTGCCTACTTGTGGAACAGAGCTTTATCTGTTTTTGCTATTACTATATCAAAGAGGACGGGACAGATCATTGGTTGGAGTGATGCGTTCGTGATCTGCTGACTCGGGTTTGAATCTCGTTCAAGAGGATTCATTCCTCTGGAGTTAACAATAGTGCAGACTCCTCTCTCCCCAAAAGTCCTTCGGATGAGACTATAAACCGAGGTCCCGCGTGCAAACGCACGCAGAACATCTTGCGCACACGTTAAAACCCGTTCAGCTTTTCGTAAGAGTAGGCGATTGTGCACCGGTGGGAGCGGATGACAGAATTTACAAAATTGCATGCACACGGGAACTGAATGTAAAAGACCACACGAGTGCTTATTTCATTATCCTCGAAATAAATAAATAAATAACTAGATAAAAGAAAAAGTAGGTAAATAAATAAATAAATAAATAAATGTTATTGAAATAATTCCGAAGCACTGAGTGCATTTTGCTTTTCTATGAGCAAGTTGGACAACGATCAGATTTGTGAAAGAAAAGATAAGGGTATCAGATAATTTATATAGACTGAATATATGGCTTTATAACGACGGTAAAACCAGGGCAGTTTCTTTTCCCCATAGAGCAGTGGTGATTTACCGTCTGCATCTTTCTGTCCTTGTATCAGGGATCTTACGAGATTATACCTAGTTATCCTTTATGGGGGACGGGATAGCTCAGTGGTCAGAGCTCTCGCTTTCCCCCAGCCAGTGTTAAGCAGCATCGAGCGTGGTTACCACTTGGATGGGTGACCGTTTGCGCGCCTTGGCTTCAGTACAGTCCCCCAGTTTACCCAGCTACAAATGGATACCTGCCTCTTTAGGGTCAGGGAAAGTTAAACAGCGAAGGACAGGAGATGGACGCCGCCCTCAATATGCTGGCCCCTTGAGAAGTTGAGGTCTCTGACGCCTCGCTCCCCTACGACCACGTAGGCTATGGAACACCTTTATCTTTTTATCCTTTACCGCGTTTATTGCTTGGAGCTGAAAGTTCTTAGCTGGACAAAGAAGCAGGGAGAGTAATTATAAAGTTGGTGCGATGCCCTTTTCTTTAAAACATCTTTGATGAACAGAACTTAGACACTTGAATAATTTCATCTAAATCTCTTCTCAGTTTCTGAGTGCACATGAATGTGGGACTTGTAACGTTTGACAGGTTCACCCTGGTTTTGCATGGAACAGAAACTTTTTTTCCACATCTCTCTTTCTCTGTGCATCTCTTTCTCTCTCTGTGCATCTCTGTCTGTCTGTCTGTCTGTCTGTCTGTCTGTCTCTCTTTCTTTTTTTCTCTCTCTTTCTTCTCTCTCTTCGCTCTCTCTCTGTGTCTCTCTCTTTCTGTGCATTCTCTCTCTCTCTCTCTCTCTCTCTCTCTCCTCTCTCTCTCTCTCTCTCTCTCTCTCTCTCTCTCTCTCTCTTACTCTCTCCCTCTTCTCTTCAATGCATGTCTCTCTCTCCTCTCTGTCTCTATCCCTGTCGCTCTATCTCTCCCTCCCCTCTCTGTGACTTTCTCACCCTTTCTCTCTCTTTCTGTGTGTTCCATTTCTCTCTCTCACTATCTTTCCCTTTCCCCCTCCCCCTCTCTCTTTCCTTCCTCCCTTCCTCAACCCATACCCCACTGTCTCGCATCTGATGCCAAGGTGATTACTTTGATTGATTAAGTTCATAAAAAAACACAAGGAAGAAGAAGAAGAAATACAGCTAGACGTTAGTTGCTTCTTTGGCTTGCTTTTAGGACAGGCTTATGTAATCCCGTCATCTCTTTCTGCATTGTGTTTCTTCTCTCTGTCTGTCTGTCTGTTTGTCTGTCTGTCTTACCGTCTCTGTCTCCTTCTCTTTCTATTTCTGCCTTTGTGTCTGTGTCTGTCTGTCTTTGTCTGTGTCTGTGTCTTCTGTCTGTCTGTCTGTCTGTCTGCCTGTATCTCTCTGTCTGTCTCTGTCACTGTATGTCTCCCTGTCTCTCTCTATCCCTATCTCTGTCTTATCTATCTCTGTCTCTGTTGTATCTCTGTCTTCTACCCCTATCTTACTCTGTCTCTGTCTCTGTCTCTCTGTTCTATCTCTCTGTGTCTCTGTCTCTATCTGAATTCTCTTTCTTCTCTGTCTCTGTCTGTATCTCTGTCTTCTATCCGTGTCTCTGTCTGTGTCTCTCGAAACTTTCTCTCTCTCCCTCTCTCTCCCTCTCTCCCCTCTCTCACCTATTCTTTTCTTCTTTTTTCCCCTTTTTTAACAAAGAAAGGGCAGCAGTTTCTTACAAACAACTTGACACACATGTCTGTTTCTGTGACTCACCCCCCCCTTTCTTTCTCTGTCCCCCCCTCTCTCTCTTTGTCTGTCTCTGTATGTCTGTCATAATCATGATATAATGGCTGTTAAAAAAAGTGATGCGAGTTTAACCCTAAAATAAATACTTTGTAGGGCAGTAGACTAGAACTTATGCTGGCCACTTATTACAGATAAGACTGGTGAAAGCACTGTGGGTGTCGGGAGTGATGAGAAGAAATTTGTGTTTTTTTCTCTCTCTGCCTTTCTCTGTCTCTCTCACCCCACTCACATACATATACACACTCACATGCATGAGAGAGAGATGAGAGAGAGATAGACTGAGAGAGAGAGAGTGAGGGAGAGAGATGAGAGAGATGATGAGAAGAGAGAGAGATGAGAGGAGAGAGAGAGAGGATGAGAGAGAGAGAGAGAGAGAGAGAGAGAAATAGACAGAAGAGAAGAAGAGACAGAGCAGACAGGCAGACAGAGGACAGAGAAAGAGAGAGAGAGAGAGAGAGAGAGGAGAGAGAGAGAGAGAGAGAGAAGAGAGAGAGAGAGAAGATGAGAGAGAGAGATGGAGAGAGAGAGAGAGAGAGAGAGAGAAGAGAGAGCGAGAGAGCAAGGGAGAGGAGAGAGAGTGTGTGTGTATGTTTGTGTGTGAGTGTGGGTGATGATGGTGTGTGAAGTGTGGAGCGCGCGCGTGTGTGTGTGTCTGTGTGTGTAAACTCTGCATGACTCCCTTACGAAAAGGCCATTGACCCATACACAGAGAGAATTACTGTAAAGTTAATCTTTTACACTTGTTAGAATTCATTACATTCTTCACCCTTCTACCCTCCCACTCATCCACTTTTCTTTCTGTACATTCTTAACGCGAATGTACAATTGTCTATGTCACCATGTAGTGAATATACATTAAACTGATGTGAAGAAGAATGCGAAGAAGAATGCGAAGAAGAATGCAAAGAAGGAGAAGAATAAGAATAAGAAGAAGAAGATGAAGAATGCGAAGAAGAAGAATGCAAGAAGAAGAAAGCAAAATAGAAATGCAAAGAAGAATGCAAAGAGGAAGAATAAAAGAATGTAAAGAAGAAAAGAGTGTAGAAGAAGAAGCATGCAAAGAGTAAGACAAATACTAAGAAGCAGAAGAAGAATGCTAAGAAGAAGAAGAATGTAAGAAGAAGAAGAATGCTAAGAGAAGAAGAGAAGAAGAAAGAAGAGAAGAAGAGAAGAAGAAGAAGAAGAAGGAGGAGGAGGAGGAGGAGAGGAGGAGGAGGAGGAGGAGGAGGGGAGGAGGAGGAGGAGGAGAGATTTTGAGCCAAAAAAAGACAAGAGGACAAATATCTTTTTAGAAAATCAGGAAAAGTAGCATGTGATGGAATCAAAGATCATGAGAGAGGATGGAGAGAGAGAGAGAGAGAGAGAGAGAGAGATAGAGAAGAGAGGAGAGAGAGGACAGACAGACAGAGACAGAGACATATACCAGACATACAAACAGAAACAGAGACATGAGACATATAGACAGACAGAAAGTGAGACAGACAGACATGGAGACATACATACATACATACAGCAGCCAGCCAGCAGCCAGCAGCCAGCCAGACAAACAGGCAGTCATCAGACAGCCAGACAGACAGAAAGACAGACAAACAGACAGAAAGACAGACAATCAGTCAGTCAGAAAGACAGACAGAAAGACAGCCAGACAAACAGGCAGTCATCAGACAAACAGTCAGACAGAAAGACAGACAAACAGAAAGAAAGAAAGACAATCAGACAGACAGACAGACAAACAGACAGACGAAATATCAGACGGTCAAAAAGCCCCAGACAGAGGTGGAGGAGCTCAATGCATGGCACGTCTTTGTCACCAAACCATGACGTAACTCCACCAGACAGACACTCCTGTGAAACCGAATTTGTCTTGTTTTGTCCTAGAGTGTAATGAAGGGAGCTAATCCCTCCAGACTGCATGCAGGTCAACAAACTGTGGTATCTGCTTTCTTCGCTTCCCGGCTAGAGCTCCGGGGTTCACCGATGGTGAGATTTATACGTATGTGACCGTTTTTGTTGTTGTTGTTGTTTTTTGTTTTTGCCCTCCACCTTGAAGGTAGCCGCATTCTGACTTCAGGGATGTATGCTGGGTGTGTTCGTGTTTCTGTAACCCACTGAACACTAACATGAATTATTACGGGATTACGCCCTTGTGTGGTGTGTGTGTGTGTGTGTGTGTGTGTGTGTGTGTGCCTGGGCGCGCGCGTGGTGTGTGCGGGTACGGGTGAGTGAGTGTAGCTCGGGGATAGGTGTAGATAAATGGAAACGGGGGCGGGGTGGGGGGTGGGATGGGGGGCAGATAATGTCAAAGCTTTTGTCTGTTCAAGGAAGTCATCAAGAAAACTAAACAAAATCCCCCCAAAATAGAACAAAGTAGAAAACAAAAACCTAAGACACAATAATAATATAAAAAAATCTTTGTTGTCACATAAAATTCGTTTTGTAATCGATAACTCAATGTCAAAGACAAATAAAACACATGTTGACCAAAACAAACAACTAAAACGAAAGAAAAGAAGTTGAAGCAAGATGTGTACAATAATTATTTTTAAGAGACGAGAAAGAAAAGAGGTTGAAGCAAGATGTGTACAATAATTATTTTTAAGAGACGAGAAAGAAAAGAGGTTGAAGCAAGATGTGTACAATAATTATTTTTAAGAGACGAGAAAGAAAAGAAGGTGAAGCAAGATGTGTACAATAATTATTTTTATAAGACGCCACGGAGTCTTGTCTATCCTTCAGTAGTTTTTGTTTGTTTGAATCCCTGATAGATTCGCTATGACAGCGAGCAGTTCAACAAACAGTCTCTTCTGTTCTTCATCTTCTTCTTGTTCGTCAAACGCTCAGATAGCAACGTGTTTTGTCCGCCTTATGAGCGAAATGCGTTGTAGTGCGTTATGGCCTGGCATGTCAGCTACGCGCTCCACTTGCGGCATTAAAAGAGACAGTTTTCTTTTAAGTCTTTTGTGGGACAAAAGGCAGGAGATGGACCATAGAAGGCAAATAATGGACAGAGGAGTGACAGGAGAGAAGACACAGGCTGAACAAAGAGGTGTGATGAAAAGAGGACATTGCTAACACAAAAGTTTCAGAAGGTGGGGATGTATTATACTGAAGACCACAGCATCCACGGGAGGTCTGTTCAGTTATGCAGCTGTACATGTCTGTCTTAGTTACTGACAATAGCAGTTTGTGATTATTATCAGTGTTAAATGAACGGTATTCTCGTCTATCTGCTTTGTGTGCTTGATGGTCTGTCTTTTCTCATGGTTTTTGTTGGATGGTTGGTTGGCTTGTGACGGTCTGTCTTTTGCTTATTGTCTGTCTGTCTTGCCTTTGTTTGTTTACTTAACGGTCGTCTTTTTCTGTCTGTCTGTCTGTCTCTGCATTTTTGTTAGTTTTCGTTAATGGTCTGTCTTTTTGTCGTCTGTCTGTCTCTTGCTTGGTTGTTATTCTTTGACGGTCTGTCTGAATTCGTCTGTCTCTAGCTCTGCTTTTTTGCTTCTTCGTGTGTTGTTTCGTTTCTTCACTGTTTGCTTATACTAGATGTTTGGTATGTTTCTTTTTGGTCACCTGGCCAGACTATGTTGGTTTCTTAGAGTGTTCTGAAATTACGTCGCTCCATGTATAATAGGGTATCAGGACTGTTTTGGAAAAAAAGGTAAGTGTTTTTGCAAGATTTTTGGAGGGACAGGGTGTAGACAGAACGTTGAACACAATAGAGCAGAGCGAGATGAGAGAGTGATAGAGATTTGAGAGATGAGAGAGAGATGAGAGATGTGAGAAGGGATGAAGAGAGTGAAGAGGAGAAGTGAGAGAGAAAAAGACAAAGGTATTATTGACACCCCCCAGATAATTAGAAATCATGAAGAACAGAACAATCTTAATAAGGAACTGTATTGAACAAATCAACTAAAATGACGTGAACGATTGACTAGAGTACGCAGAAGTCGTACTGATTTTAGTGTTGATAGACATTGCCAGGCCAATACTCTTTCATGAGCTATAGTAAATTTGCGTTTGGGCAACTGTAATATACATGCAACGGTTTAATAACGTCTCTAAATCACGTAAGTTTTGTGGGCTTAGGTTTTATCCAAGATAAACACACTGAAATATGTTCCTGCGAGGTATTATCTTTGTTATCCAATCGTTTTTCTATGTACTGATTTCGATTGTACTTTGTGTGACTATTTGTCAAACTGTCGGATGAGACAATTATTTAATTTTCCTATTTGTATATACGGCTGGAATATTATGTTAAAAGTTCAGCGGGTCATCAAGAATTGATCAAATTGCAAGCACAAAGAAAGGGGGAGGGCAAAAAGCAACCTGATGGATGCTACTTAAAATTAGGATAATCCATCCTTACATGCTTATTTGCAGGAGTGTGCCAACTGTGGTAAATGATTTGAAGGAGAACTGCTCCATGTTTAAGAACACACTTGTGTTTCTGTCTCTAGAAACGTATTTCATAGCAACCTCCTCTTCTTCATGTCAAACTTTATTCAAAGCCTTTTTGAAATCTGTGAACGTGTGATGTGATTATTTTGATGCTAAAGGTGTTTCTCACTGAAATGCACATGTTGAATAGGTTTTCAGTTGCAATGCTATCCTTGTATGGATCTTTTTATTCCATTGACATAATACCCTCTGCTGAGATTTCAGTCTGTTCGTCATGATTTCAAAATCTGAACTTGTACACAATTTTATGTCTGTCTTCCTCTCTCTGCCACTGTATTTCTCTCTCGTTCTTTTCTGTTTTTCAGTTTCTGTCTCTAACTTTGTAACAGACGGTCAATACTCTATGTACTAAAGCAATTTTGAAAAAAGATAACATAAAGAAACAAGACTACCCAGCCATCCAGAGTGATAATGACACGATAAATTGGTTTTATTTTTGTTCTTGTTGTTGGAAGAAACAGGTTAAAAGGAAATCTGACTTTTTCGATCTTGGACAATCTTCTTTGAATCAACGACTAAGAGGATCTTCAGAGTTTGAGTGGAGTTCTTCATTAGAGAGGGTGTTGACACGGATAGTTCTCTAACGAATTCACTGACATTGCATGTTTTTACGAGTGCTGAGAATGGATTGCTACAGGGATTTCTAGCATTTGCACTCTTTTAGTTTTCACTGTACATATTTCTTTCAGTTTCTTTTCTTCTCTTCCTTTTCCTCTTTTCCTTCCAAATAACTGCACAACTTTTTGCATTGATATTCGCTATGTAACACAACGAATATGGGGCAGGAATGTTTGCTCAACTCAAAAAAGTTTCTCAGCTTTCACTCGCAAGCTAATGTTGAAGACAGCGAAGTGTTGGAGAAGTGCAGCCAAAATGCAAACGTCAAATCGTAAAAACACAGATGCTCTTTTTGGTTGCTGATGTGTGATTGTAGGCGTAGTTGAGCAAAGATATGTTGCTGAGCATAGAGTCTCAAGATAATAAATTACACAGATGCTGCCATGAACACTGCTATTGGTCTTTATGTTGTTGCTGTTGACGCTGCTGCGGCTGCTGTTATTGAGAGAGTGAGAGAGAGAGAGAGAGAGAGAGAGAGGAGAGAGAGAGAGAGAAGCAGACAGACAGACAGACAGACAGGGCAGACAGACAGAGAGACAGAGAGAGAGAGAGAGAGGAGAGAGAGAGAGAGAGAGAGAGAGAGAGAGAGAGAGAGAGAGAGAGAGAGAGAGAGAGAGAGAGAGAGAGGAGCTGTATTGGTCATTTTCACATCCTTGTCATTAAAACAATCTCTCTTGTCCAAATGCTTATACAGTATAAAATGCTGACTACGTTAAGTAAGACATAGATTTAAACTGAAAGATCTGCTTTCCTCCGAATCAATTTAAATTAATTGTTTTTCAAGATCATGATGACTCACATTTAAGATGGATACCTTTAAAAAAAATCAAACGTGTTCTTTGCCTAGAAACGTGCTGTCAGACAATTATCGTGATGAAGCTAATTCAGAAGACAACATGATATAAACCCTAATCAGGCTAAAAAGGTTAGAAAGGAATCATGATTTTCGTCGTCGTCGAACGCTCAGACAGCAACTAGTGTTGTCTGTCATATGAGCGATTAAGTGTCGCGCTGCCGTTAAGCGCCTGACAAGTCAGGTTTAGCGCATCCAACTTTAGCGTGGAAGAGAATTGTTATCTTTGAAGTCTTTTTTGTGGAACAAAAGGCAGGAAAATGAACTAAGAAGGCAGAAAATAAGCAATAAGAAGGTGACAGGGAAAAAAAAGGAAGAAGGCGGAAACAAAGAGAGGGATAGAAAAGAGGGAATTCCTAGCGCAGAATCCAGAATGTGGGAATGCCATTTATACTGAAAGACCCCACGGCATGCCCACGGGGGAGAATGATGATCTTACTTTGAAAGCGAACCCTTTGAAGGAAACACTCACACCAGCGAAACATACATACGCATCACGTTTTGTGTGTCATGCAGAAAAAAAGGAGAGAAGAGCAATAACAAAGAGAAGGAAAAAAATGAAATAAATAAGACAATAGACCAGAGAGAGTGAGAGAGAGAGAAAAAGTGACTTATGTTGCAATCAGCTTGAAGAAAAACACATTGTCTAGGCTTGTTTGTGTGTGTGTTTGTTTGTTTACATTACAATATTTTTTTATATCTATCTGTCCTGACTCAGCTTTAATTAATTCATTATTCTCATTTTCTTGTCTTCAGTTTTTGAGGGCGGCATTTTTATCGCTTTTGCGTTGTCTGCATTTTATGTACTGTCTCCTTCCCTCCTCTCTGCTGAAAGGTCTTTGTCTGTTGTTGTTGTTGTTGTTTTTTAATATTCTGGTCTCGTTATTGTAAAGGTTATTGAAATTATTGTGAGATACTGGCTTGAATTTTGTTTTCCTCTGGGTCAGAGGAACATATAATATATATATATATATTATATATATATATATATATATATATATATATATATATATATATATATATATATGGTTTGTGAGAGAATAATAAAATGAAATAAGACAAAAAAAAGGTCAAGCGTAATAGATTTCTTTGCATCATTGCTACTTTCGAAGATAAAAGTGTTTCAAGTAGCGTTACTTTCGCTTGATAAAATAAACACGTGTAAGTTGTTTGAAAATAAACTTAAGAGCCCCGTACATACTTCAGTACAAGATAATGGCATTCACTTTTTTAGTTTGCTTTTTTGAGCTTTGTTTTTTTTTTGGTTGCTTTTTTTCACGCCTGTTTCTCAGCCAGAGTTCCGGGGTTCATCTATAGCGAGAGTTCTCTTATGCGACCTCTTCCCCCCCCCCCCCCCCTTCCCGCACCCTCCCCCCACCCTCCCGCACCTCCCCCCACCCTCCCGCACCTCCCCCCTCTCCCCCCATTTAGGTAGCCGTATTCCGACATCGTGGAAGATTTGTTGTAAAATATGACCAAAAAATCGAGCATACTCTCCTTTGTTATGAATTTTGAATATTTCGTTCCAAGCAAGAAATGACATTCGTTAGGCCAAGTCAGCTTGAACGCTCTTCTTATTTTTCGTCTTTCATTTGTTGCTTTACAAGATTCAGCGCTATATAAATTCCATACATTATTATTATTATTATTATTATTATTTTCGTCTTTTAATTATTTATCACATTAGCGAACGAGGAATAGCTTCTTCCCTAAAAAAGAAGTCCAGTTTTTACCGATTTATAAGTGGATCATCTTGGCCCGAATATACATATATATGTTTTGCTGTGGACGTTCATGTTTTTAGACACAACGTGCTTTCCCATCATCTTCAGGGAAGGTTCAATGATTGGGACTGATTTAGGAAATGAATGCAGCAATGAATGTGGAATATGACGGTGTTGCATTTGCATTGATTTCAGATTATTTAGGAAATTGCATTGAATTTAGTTTATTTTAAATAGTTTGAGCTTATTTAAATGATTTGAGCTTATTTTAAATGATTTGAGCTTATTCTAAATGATTCGAGCTTATTTAAATGATTTGTGCTTATTTAATTAATTTGAGCTTATTTTGGAAAAGAAGTGCAGCAATCAATATGCAGGATGACAATGTTGAACTTACATTGATTTTGCGGGAGGGTTGGGGTCCAAAAAGCAGCTAACTACTCATGACACACAGCCCCAAAGTGTCAATGACATGTGCCAAAAGAAAAGCCAGGTCAACTTTGCTCATGACACACAGCCCCAAAGTGTCAGTGGCTTGTGCCAAAGGACTACACAAGAAGTCAGGGAAAAGTCCAGCCCAGTCACACAATTGTACTCAAAACAGCAGAAACTGTCCCTTCTCTTTACCTCTAGAGTTCTCACATCGTGCAACAGTTGGTTTAATGTAAGTACTACAGAGCTAGAGGATAAGGAGGAGGAGGAGGAAGCGGAGGAGAAGGAGGAGATAGATAGATAGATAGAGAGAACAATGAACAATGAACAAATTTTATTTATAGAGGGTTATATAATAAGCATAACAACAGCTTTTTTACATCCAGCCCTCTGCGAAAAAAAAGCAAAGCAAAAAGAAAACCAAAGTAACTAACATGCAGTACATAGCATGAAGAATGATATAAAGAAAGAAAAAATACATACATTGATGATGGACTTTCCATGCAAATTCACCCCAATCTAATATATATATATATATATATATATATATATATATATATATATATATATATATATATATATATATATATAGAGAGAGAGAGAGAGAGAGAGAGAGAGAGAGAGAGAGAGAGAGAGAGAGGGAGAGAGAAAGAAACACACACACATACACACACACACGATGTGCTTATTCCACCATCCTCGAAACAAAAGAGTAAAAATAAAAGCGTATTAAAAAACCCCACCCAAAACAAAGGGAGACACAGAGACAAAGAGACAAAGACAGTTAGTTCACACATGTTGCTCTCAGTTCATATCCTTGAATCCATATTTCTTTTGTGTTCTAGCAAAGAAATATGTTTTCTCTTTGTTACTACTCTTCCACAGACATTCTCCACATCACCCCTTGTATTTTATCTTTTTCTCCTTTGCTTTTTTATAGCACTCGTTTCATGCCCAGTCTCCCCTGCTGTCTGTCTGCTTTTTCATTCTTTTCTTCTTGTGATTCGTTCTTTTTTCTCCTCATAGCTGTTTTCCTATGTTCTGTTTTCCGCTCTCTCTTCTCTCTCCTCTCTCTCTCTCTCTCTCTTCTCTCTCTCTCTCTCTCTCTCTCTCTCTCTCTCTCTCTCTCTCTCTCCTCTCTCTCTCTGCGTCTCTCTGTCTCTGTCTGTCTGTCTGTCTTCTGTCTCTGTCTGTCTGTCTGTCTGTCTCTTTCTCGCTCCTCTCTCTCTCTCTCTCCCTCTCCCTTTTTCTTTCTTCCTTTGATTTCCCCTTTCTGTTTTTATCTTCCTCTCTCCTCACCTTTTAATGGATGTGAAACTGACGATCTTAATCTTTCATGAAATATTTATGAGAATTTGCATCGAACTATCTATGAAACTGAAGTGGATAGAATACCACATCTAAGCCACTCTTCCCAGAAAGGGAGAACCAGGAGGTGGGAAAGGGATGGGGAGCAGAAAACGGAGTGCCAGCCTGCCAGAATCACCTGCTGAAAAGTGACAGCCAGAAGATAAAAACAAACAACTTCCATGGAGAATTCTGAGTGCAAAGATAAACATAAAAAAGCAAAGAGCAAAGCATTGTGGAACACCATTCTGAAATGGTATAATCGTCATCTGAAGATTTTTACGAAAAGATAGGTAGATACAGAGGCATCTTCGTCCTCTTCATGAGGCATCTTAAAGATTTTAAAAAGTCCATTTTTAGATGGATTAACCTAACAGATTTCACATGAACAATGCTGAAGAAAAGATATCCGTGGTCATGACATCAACAGCTGCAGTGAAGTTTAACGGGATGAGTGACGCGTTACCTTTTCCGTTGATCAGAGAGGGAAAAGATAATAATGATAGTAATAATAAGAATAATACATTAATAGTAGAAGAAGAAGAAGAAGAAGAAGAAGAAGAAATAAATACATAGCACTATTTCTTGCAAAAACAAATCAAAGCGCTTAATCTATACCCAGGGGAGGGAAGCGTCGGCAGTGAGGCCACATCTATAAGCATACTTCATTGTTTGCAAACATTTCATTTCATGTTGTTTATAAGTCCACAAACTACGAAAGTCAAATCAGAGCTGTCACATTATTTAATCTCAGCAGCGCTAACAACTTTCAGTTGAAGTTCAAAAATCCCTTTAAATACCTAACACCGCTTTGCTGAAAACAAATGGAATGAAAAAAGTATCTAAACTCTTTTATTCATGAAGGCCAAGAAGACCAGGCTGTACCAAACGCGCCAGCCATTCTATTTAATTTACCCTCCCTATGTTACAAAACAAAAACCGTTAAAAACGATACTAAACACTTCAGTGTACGAAGTAAATTAAGAAAAATGCCACAATAGGCAACAGCACTGCAGAATGGACATCCCGTGGCCATTTCAGTGTTTAGAATAGGACTATCTGGTTGCCAGGACAAAGTAAAACAGACAGACAGTGGCCTGGCGAGGGTGCACTGTTCCTCTTAAATCTATGATTTGCGAAACAGTTTGTAGGGGTGTGTGTGTGTGTGTGTGTGTGTGTGTGTGTGTGTGTGTGTGTGCGCGCGCGCACGCGCCGCGCGCGCGAGTTGTTCAAAGTCAAAGTCAAACTTTTATTTTCAGAAGGTACATTGAATAAGCAGTGCATTTGCCCCTTTTCATCAAGACATCCATCTGTGTGTGTGCGCACGTGTGTGTGTGTGTGTGTGTGTGTGTGTGTGTGGTGATCGCGCGCGTGCCCGCGAGCGCGCGCGCGCATTCAGGTATGTATGTCGTGGGCGTGATATGAAGACCTACAAACAAGTCTCACACATTAATACGGACATGCAATCTGAAATACCCCGAGTTTCAAATTGCTTCTTGTCAGCGATAATTGTTCATGTGTATGCAGCTGTCTGTGTGTGGGAGGGTTCAACGTCCCGAGACATTTCCCAGACCAGCTGCTGACAGGCAGAACATAGCCTGTTCTCTGCCCCTGTCCCAGCCACCCTGCGTCAGGTTTGTAACCATTCTGATTCATTATCTTTTCCAACCCTCGTCTTTTCTTGCTCAAAATTTCAATTTGGTTTATATTATGTTCTTTCACTTTTTTGTTTATTTATTTATTTTTGGTTTTTTCTCTCGTGATATTTGGACTGTTGTTCCTGTTGTTGGGATGTGGGGGGTGGGGGTTGGGGGGGGGAGAAGAGGAATTCATTTTGTGATAACAGAACTCAAGGCTGAGAAAGAGATAGATAGATAGATATGATAGATATAGAGAGAGAGAGAGGAAGAGAGAGAGAGAGAGAGAGAGAGAGAGAGAGAGAGAGGTTGATATTTAAAAACGTTGTATCTCCGCATTGTTTCTATTTTAAACTTTCGTTTGGAAACAATTACATCTTTGTTGACTTTATACTTATCAAGTAATAATAATATGTATTTGGTCGGAATTCACGAAGAGATATATGTCTTTTATTGTTTTTGTTGAAGTAAAAGTGGAATTTAGGTAAGAGTAATATCAAAAGCTCTTGTACTTAAAATGAAATGAAAATGTGGAGTGTAGGTGAGAAAGATATTAAAAGCTCTTTGACTTAAAAAGGGGATGAAAATAATCAACATATCCAAAAACCTAAAAAAGATACATAAGTTTTGATGCGGTAAAGCCGAGAGAAGTTTGCAGCTTTATTAAAAGTACAGGCTATTTATCTTGGGATAAAGTTTCCCAAATTCTTTTACACTTGTTTGTTAAACGGATCAGATCCTTTTTCTGGTTTCGCCATCACTTTCCTGTCTTAGAAAGGATTAAAATGGAGACGGCAAATCTGTCAGAAAAAGGAAACCCACAAACAGGTCACCTTGTATTGATAACAATGCAAATGAGAATCAATTCTCTCAAACTACGTTGTGGACAAATAACTCCAGAGAGCATTCAGGAGAATAAAGCACAAGATCAGACATACATGCATACATAAGACATACATACATACATCAGATAACACACACATATATATATATATATATATATTATATATATATATATATATATATATTATATTATATATATATATATATATATATAAAATAAATAAATATATAAAAATATATATATATATATATATAATGTTGTTGTTAGGTTAAAAAAGGTAGATGTGTCCCACAGCCTATAAGGTCGTAGAGGAGCGAGGCGTCAGAGATCTCAACTTCTCCAGGGGCCAGCATATTGAGGGCGGCGCCCATCTCCTCTCCCTCGCTGCTTTACCTTCCCTGACCCTAAAGAGGGCAGGTACCCATCTACAGCTGGGTGAACTGGGGGAACTGTACTAAAGTCAAGACGCACAAACGGTCGCCCATCCTTAAATGTTTTTATTTTAAACGTTCGCGCGCGCGCGCGTGTGTGTTAAGTGTGTTATGTGTGTGTGTGTGTGTGTGTGTTTGTTGTGTGTGTGTGGTGTGTGTGTGTGTGTGTGTGTGTTTGTGTGTGTGAGTGTGTGTGTGTGTGTGTGTGTTGTGCGCGCTTGCTTGCTTGCTTGCTTGCGCATAAGCCTGCAAGATTGCGGAAGTAAGTGCGCTTTTGTGTATAAGATGTGCATGTTGCACGTCCACCAAAGTACCAAACAAGGATGTCCGAATCTGCCGGGCCCATTGCAGAATATAGCATGACATCCTCTTGTCGGCAATCCTCGTGTGCTTTGCGTGCCCGTTGACATGCAGATGAGGAAATGCACACCATGGCTTTTATGACCATAATCAGCTCCCTAGACTATTACTGCATCTTTGATGTCATGTTGACGATACCATTCATTCTTACTAAGCTGGCTTTTATTTCGGTTGTGAAGTCATGGGTGACAGCAGACGTAGTACAAGGGAGTGATTCTAGAACAGCACAATGATTATTATCATTGATGCTTCTTACGCAGTGCTAATGCCGAAATTGCTGCTATTTTCAGACCGTCCTAAGTTTCATGCTCTGGAATCAAAGACTTTCGTTGCTTTTTGCGTCGATATTTGTATTTTCTCTCT
Source organism: Rapana venosa (assembly GCA_028751875.1). Lineage (NCBI taxonomy): Eukaryota > Metazoa > Mollusca > Gastropoda > Neogastropoda > Muricidae > Rapana > Rapana venosa. The sequence continues at coordinate 18,028,001 of CM054134.1, forward strand.
CTCGAATTGTAGAAGAGTTATAGAATGCATACAAAAAGCTAGATAACTCGGTTGTATGTACCTCCTATGAGCGACATTGAACTTTTTTTTTTCTAAAAGAAATTTTTTTTCTTGAGAGAGCGTTTGCCTGAAAACTAGCCTCCCTGTTGCGACTGACGGTTGAAGAACAAATCTTATCTTAACACCTCGATGAGTAACATTGGAACACTGCACAGAAACTTTCAGAGCCTGTCTCTTGCGCAAGTTGAACCTGGCGGAGCCTATCCCTCTTCAAGTAAAGGATGCATGCTGGGTATTAGTAACCCACCGAATGCTGACATAAATAAGGGAGTTCTGGACATGTCTATATTTTATAACCTATATAATAAAAATAATAATAATAATAATAATAAATGGAACTTATATAGCGCTATATCTTGCAAAGACAAATCAAAGCGCATGCATTCAACCTAATCTTACACAGTCATGCAATCAATGATAAATAATCAAAAGTTTAAACAAACAGATATTTACAAACATGGTGCAATGCAGACAAAATCTATGAAATAAAGTTTCGATAGTCAAATGTTTTTCAAAAGCACACATACACTCGCACAGGCCGTATACTTTAGCAGGGTGATAGAACATGGGTTAGATATGAAACAGGAGGGGGGGAAGTCTTAGGTTTGAAATAAATATGTCTTGAGGCTGGATTTAAAAGTGTCATAACTAGGTTTCTGGCGAAGAGAGAGAGGAAGGTTGTTCCAGATGGATGGACCAGAAATAGAGAATGAGCGGCGGCCAACAGTGGATTGGTTGAATCTAGGTATTCGTAGGCACAAGGTATCTGCAGTAGAGCGGATGGGAACGTGAAGGAGTGTACAGGTTAAGACATTCACATAGGTAGGAGGGTGCAGTTTTGTGGAGACATTTGTAACAGAGGGTACTGATCTTATAATCTACTCTCTGTGGCACAGGCAGCCAGTGGAGAGATCGCAAGAGAGGGGTAATGTGCTCAGATTTTTTCTTTCTGAGAACTAGTCGAGCTGCGGAGTTTTGTATACGTTGAAGGGAGTGGATAAGATGTTGCTGGCAGACCAGCTAAAAGAGAATTGCAATAGTCCAGACGTGAGAGGATGAGAGAAGTGACAAGTTTGGCTGTTGCATCAGTGGACAGGTACTTTCGAATTGCACTAATACGCCGTAATTGATAGTAGCACGACTGACAGGTCTGGGTGATGAATTTTTTCATAGAGAGTGTGTTGTCGATAACGACACCTAGATACTTCACGGAAGTGGATAAAGGGACTGATGTATTGCCGAATTCTATTGAAGTTGTTGTAATGGAAGAGAGCTGGTTCAGTCAGGGAATTTGTGGTCTCATACACATCGTCATACACATTTCGGTTGGAACAAATGTCAGGGTCACACACAAATGAAAAAGTATCTGGAGAACAGAGAAGTGAAGGGGTGTTGTCTCTGGTTAGGGTCGTTGTGGCAGTGGCGTCTGAAGTGATGGGGGAGGCAGATGTACGGGAAGCAAGCCACAGGCGATGACGTTTGCCGGCGCGAGTTCCACGTCTGGTTTTACGGCGGTTGATTCCTAAATCTGAAATAAGCTGTCTGAGTTCATTATTTAAGGGGTAGTTCACACGTGGAGACAATGCCTTTAAGTCAGAGACCTCACTTCTCTAGGGCCAGCATATTGAGGGCGGTGCCCATCTCCTCTCCCTCGCTGCTTTACCTTCCCTGACCCTAAAGAGGGCAGGTACCCATTTACAGCTAGGTGAACTGGGGGAACTGTACTGAAGCCAAGGCGCGCAAACGGTCACCCATCCAACTGGTAACCACGCTCGACGCTGCTTAACTTGGCTGGGGGAAAGCGAGTGCTCCGACCACTGAGCTATCCCGATATACAAAAAAGAGAACAAAGGCACTGGCAGGTCTACCTTCCCCCTCCCTCCCCCCTCCCCCACCTTCGTTTCTTGGCTGAAGCTCCGAGGTTCCCCAATGGCGACATTTTGTGGTTACGGCCCTTTACCAACACCATGAAGGTAGCCGCATTCCCTCTTCGGGGCATTTGTCAGGTTTGACCTTGAAACTGATTTTTAAAGACGATACAAATCCCACCCGTGATTCACCAGATGCCCGCTAGCGAGACTCAAACCTGCGACTTCGTGGTCCCATGGGACAGAAGTTAAAAACCCATTCTACATTCTATCTACCCAGCTGCAGTGTCGGTCAATGTACAGATAGAAGTATGTTACTGTTAACGCGTGGTCGTCGTGCCAAGGTTGGTTTGTTCGTGCAGGGCTTGTCATTCTTAATAAATTTGCAATGTTTGCCACACCCACACACAGACACACAGACACCCCCCCCCCCCCACACACACAGGCACGCACGCACACGCATACACACACACACAACAATAACACACACGCACACACACATACACCCACCCACCCCACATCACACACACACATACATCACACCCCCCCTCACACACACACACACAGATACACACACACACACACACACACACACACACACACACACCAAACACACACACACACCACCACACACACACACACACACACACACACACAAACACAAGTCCTTCGGATGAGTCTATAAACCGAGGCCCCGTGTTCGAACGCATGCAGAACATCTTGCGCACACGTTAAATCCTGTTCCGCTTTTTGGAAGAGTAGGCCATTGTGTGCTGGTGGAAACATATGACAAAATTTACAAAACCGCATACACACGGGGACTAGATGTAAAAAAGCACACAACTGCTTATTCCATTATCCTCGATACAAAAGAATATATAAAAAAATAAAAAAATAAACACCACACACACCCACTCTCTCTCTCTTTCTGTCTATGTATATTATATATTATATATATATATAATATAATATATATAATATATTTATATATATATATATATATATAATAATATATATTATCTGTTTACAGGAGTGGGCAACAGGGAGAGAGAGAGGATGAGGAGAGCGAGAGGATGAGAGGAGAGAGAGAGAGGAGACGAGAGAGAGAGAGAGGAGAGAGAGGAGAGCAGAAAGAGAGAGAGAGAGAAGAGAGCGAGAGAGACTAGATCGAGAGAGATGAGAGAGATGAGAGAAGAGAGAGGAGCAATAAAAGGTTGAAATCTTTATCAACTAACATTTACATGTACTTGAAACTGTAAGAAATGAAGCAAAATAAAATAAATCATCACGAGTAAAAAAATAAATTGAAACAACCTAAAACCTAAAACAAAATAGACAAAATAAAATCAACTAAGATAAAAAACAAACAAACAACAAAACTATCAAAAAAAGACACACACACACATGAAAATCGAATCCAAGAAAATATTGTCAGCAAAATAAATAAAAAGAAAAAAAATAGTCCACAAGTGGCTAGCCTTTCATTGGTGATAATTTACTTTTCTCTCTGTCTTTGTGTGTCACCCTCTTCCTTCCTTCCTTCCTTCCTTCCTTCCTTCCTTCCTTCCTTCCATTCCTTCCTTCCTTCCTTCCTTCCCTCTCTCCCTCTTTTCGTTTCCACAACTCTTTTCTGTCTTCTTTTGAAGGACATGGGTGCGAGAGAAGAGGGATGGTCCATTGAATATAATATCTTGCATGATGTATCTTATTTATTTTTTTTATATATCGAGGATAATGGAATAAGCACTTCTGTGCATTTTTCTTTTTACACCAAGTCCCCGTCTGTATGCAGTTTTGTAAATTCTGTCATCTGTTCCCACCAGCACACAATGGCCTACTCTTACAAAAAGCGGAACAGGATTTAACGTATACGCAAGATGTTCTGCGCGTGCGTTCGCACACGAGGCCTAGGTTTCTAGTCTCAATCCGAAGGACTTTTAGACATCAACAGAATGCTGTTTTAAATCCCCCCCACCCCACCCTTCTAATTACAAGGAGCAAGAAAACTGACAAAAAGTTGGGAAAAGGAACGGAGGGAGTAAAGTGTATATTATGTTTTCTCCGCTCGCTCTCCTCCTCTCTCTCTCTCTCTTCTCTCTCTCTCTCTCTCTCCTCTCTCTCCTCTCTCTCTCTCTCTCTCTCTCTCTCTCTCTCTCTCTCTTCTCTCCTCTCTTTCGAATGAGACTATAAACCGAGGCCCCGTGTGCGAACGCATGCAGAACATCTTGCACGCACGTTAAATCCTGTTCCGCTTTTCGAAAGTGTAAGCCATTGTGTGCCGGTGGGAACAGATGACACAATTTACAAAACCGCATACACACGGGGACTGGATGTAAAAAAGCGCATTAGTGCTTATTCCATTATCCTCGATATAAAAGAATAAAAAATTAAAATAAATCTCTCTCACTTCTCTCCCTCCCTCCCTCCCCTCTCTCTCTCTCTCTCTCTCTCTCTCTCTCTGTCGTGATTATTTATAGTCTTCGCTCATTTGCGCGGGAGGCTGTTGAAAGCGAATGAAGTAGTTCCCTAGTTGTCTCAACAAGGCCTAGAGGATTCTAGGGTTTGTTGTAAAGAAGTCTAGGGTTTGTTGTAAAGAAGTCTAGGGTTTGTTGTAAAGAAGTCTAGGGTTTGTTGTAAAGAAGTCTAGGGTTTGTTCTAAAGAAGTCTAGGGTTTGTTTGGGTTCTTGTGTTTTGTTGTTTACATGGATTGATGATATTTTTCTAACACATATCGAGTATTTTTTTTCATTAAAAAAAGAATTGTTTTACTGTTTTGGAATTTACCCCTCTACTTTCTTTTTGTCTGTTTTTTTCTTTCTTTTCTTTTTTTCTTTTTTTTTTTCTTTTTTGTTTGTTTGTATTATTTCTTTTTTTACTTTTCTGCCTTTCATTCTGTTATTTGTTGCTGCCTTTCTCTTGTTTATTCTTTCTTTCTTTCTTTCTCTCTTTCTTTCTAGTTTGTCTCCTTTCTTTTTCTTGTTTGTTCTTTCCTTCTCCTTGCCTCGTGGTGTGTGTGTATATCCCTGTATTTGCTGTCAGGTTCACAGGCGGGCTGTGTCACTGTTGAACAGTGGTGACGTGTGACAATACCTGATCACATTGAAGTTGGTTGATATGATACATCTGTGTTTGTCTGCTTCCTCTGTCCCTGTCTGTCTCTCTTTCTCTGTCTGTCTGTCTGTCTGTTTCTGAAATGTTTGTCAACTATTTTGCATGCACTTAACTTTCCTGTACCAGCTTTTTTTTTTTAATTTTGGGGTTGGAATTGATTACTGAGGACAGATAGATGGATAGGGAAAAAAGATAGATAAAAGTCCAGCATGTCGGCCTAAATTACTTGGCATAGCCTTAACAAGATCAGAAATAGAGGTGCAAACCCAGAAGAAGTAGCACCAGAAGTTTACCCGTGCATTCCTTTGGTTTGCCTGGTATACTAAGGCCATGAAACTTAAGTGATGAAAACGTCGCTTACTGTATATTCATTGCGTTTGGAATTTATGTGGCTTTTTTGTTGTTTGTTTATTTCAATGGTTTCAAACAATTATGAGGCTATGAAAGATTTTTTAAAAGTTAAATAAAAAAGTGGCCCTTATTATCATTTTCCCCCTAAACATATGCAAATAACCTTATAAATAACTGACACTTCTGCTACCTCTAACCTTAATCAATCAGTCAATATGCTCACAGCGATGCCGATTGCAATATGATGGCTGTCACAATGTTGAGAGTTAAAACTTACCTTTCAACTTTTTGTTTTCATTCCTCACCTAGAACTACGAAGTTCACCAATGGTGGACATTTGCGTATGCGACCGTTTTGGCCCACTATGAAGGTAGCCACATCCGTTACAATTTTCCAACCATTTGTAAATTTAAATCCATTTTATCAACAACAATACAAAAAAATTCCTAAAACATCTGTTGAAATCCACTCCCTACAAGAAAAAACTAATTCATCTCCTAATCTTACATATAAAAAAGATTCAGTTTCTAAAACGTCTTTAAAACAAAAACCACTACCTAAACCGTTTGTGCAATTCTACAGCATCACAGCACACAACACATACAACACACACATACAACACACACATACACACACATACACACACAACACACACATACACACATACAACACAACACACACACAAACAACACACACACGCTTACAAACACAACACATAAAACACACACATACACACACATACAACACACACATACACACACATACAACACACACACATACAATACACACCAAACATACAACACACACATCACACACACACATACAAACACACAAGAACAACAACAACACAAACACACATACAACACACACATTTCTCTCTAACCTTCCTCTTTTTCTTCTCTCACAAATCTCGACTACTTTTCAGAGTACAGAATTGCAACATTCTTCTACCAACGTAAACCCCCGCCCCCACTTCTCTCCTCCCTTTGTCCAAATAGTGTTTGTCCCTATACCTTTGATGGTCAGTACACAACTGGTACTGGTCAATATCGGAAGAGGATGGTGACTGTGTGAAACAATACCTGATCCCCTTGATGTTGAATGACAGACTTCGCCTACCCGTACAGTGACCATCTTCCACAAACCATTGGTGAGTGGGAGGAAGAGATGCCAGATGTTACGCTTTCGACCGCACAACAATATTCTTTATGGCCTTAGACTTCCCAGAACACGGAATGCACCGACCTACATGTTGGGGGAATGAAAAGTG
>CM054134.1:18042160-18052160 GCA_028751875.1 Rapana venosa
CCTGATCACATTGATGTTGGCTGGCTGATACATCCTTTGTTTGTCTGCTTCCTCTGTCCCTCTCTTCTCTCTTTCTGTCCGTCTGTCTGTCTCTCTTTTTCTGTCTGTCTGTATCTCTTTCTTTCTTGTCTGTCTGTCTATTTCTGAACTGTTTGTTGACAAGTTTGCACTCGTAGTAATTTTTCTTAAAACAAAAAAGCTACACATGCAAAATCACAGAAGAAGCAGAAGGGAGTTTTTCTTGTTTGTATCTATGGACAAAATCCACTCCCATAAACTTGTGTTCAAATCCACTCCCTACAGCTAAAAGGAAAAAAAAGACATCACTACCATCTCCCCCCTCCACCCACACACAAACTACTCCCAAAAACTTAAAAGAAAATACCTCCCTAAAACTTTGGCTGAAATCCACTCCCTACAACCTAAACATTCTCAACTACTTAAAAATAATTCTGCCCTAAAGCTCTTTTAAAAAAAAACAACTACCATCTGAAATTTGTGTCAAGTGCTAGAGTACTACAGCATACGTGTTTCTCCCTCCCTCCCTTTTCCCTCACCAACAAAACTAGTTTATGGAATACCCGGATGTGGCCTTTGTGGTCGGCGGGGCTATACCTAAGAAGATTGGATTGGACTACACAATTGCAGCATTAATTGCTTTCCTTCCATCCGCTAGCTCATCTTTTTGTTGAACGGTGTTTGTCCTTATACCGTTGATGCTCAATACGCAGGCAGTTCCAGTCAATATTGGAGGGAGGGTGGTGGCGTGTGAACCCAGTCCTGATCACCTTGATGTGAGATGATGGACGTCGCTTGTTCGTGACCGTCTTCCACAAACTGTTAGCGTGTATCTGTGTGTATTTGTGTGTATCTGTGGTGTGTATCTGTGGTGTGTGCATGTGTGTGTGTAAGAGAGAGAGAGAGATGGGGAGGGGGTGGGTTGTTAGGGATGCAGGATTGTGTGCTTGTGACTGCGCAATGATATTCCTTGTGTACAAACATGCCCTAGATAATTGGACGGGTATCCCATGATTGACTGTACACATGGTTAGCAACATACCCCCCCCCCCCTCCGAAAAAAGTCCAATTAGTAATGGCGTAATTGAATAACTGAAATGGACTAGTAAGCAGAAGTTAGTGTGAAGTGTGAATGAGAAGGTCCCCATAGTTCAGATGCATACAGTAACACTTTTTTGGTTTGTTTCTTTTCTCCTGACTATTTTAGTGCATGGCTTGTCACCTACCTCAATTTCTCTGTTTGTGAGATGCTAAAGTATTTCAATTTAATTGAACTGAACAAAGGCTTTATCTGTGCGTCAAGAAGTTTAAAAAATACGGTGATGTCCATGTTACCAGGCTCCACATTGCTTTCATAATGTCAACTATCTTCTCCTTTGTTCCACCAGCAAACCCTTTTAATACGAAAATACAAGATCACTTGGACGTAAAAAAAATTCCTAGATATTTGTAACTGTTAACGATTTCAATATTCTTACCGTCAAGATACCATTTTTTGGCTTTAGCTAGATAATCCTTCTTTCTAAATATCATAACTTTAGTTTGATTAAATTCACTTTTAGGCCAAAGAACTTAAGATGGCTTTCCAATATTGTTGACATGGTTTTTCAATCCAGGTTGGCAATAACGACAGTAAAACAAAAACATCATCTGTAAATGACAAAAAGGAAACTTCATGTCAGCTCAGCTAAAAGTGAAAACCCTGTTTTTAATTTCTGTTGACCTCATCATCAGCTCCAGTGATTACGCGTGTTGAGCAGTCACAACATTCAGACACACTAGGACCCCACAGAACACAGAGCGGAACAGAACTCTACATGGCCTTTGGCGGGTTGATCATTTAGCTTGATGTGCTTATCTTTTGAAGTAGTTTCCACAAATCATTCCTGTCCACTCTATGTGTGTGTGTGTGTGTGTGTGTGTGTGTGTGTGTGTGTGTGTGTGAGAGAGAGAGAGAGAGAGAGAGAGAGAGAGAGAGAGAGAGAGAGAGAGAGAGAGAGAGAGAGAGAGAGAGACAGACAGACAGACAGACAGACAGACAGAGACAGACAGATCGGCAGATCGACAGACAGACAGACAGACTGGGGGAATTTGGAAAGAATGGCCCCAGTAAAGGAAAAGCATTACACAATTGATTTGACACTTTCACGGCTGCAGTGAAAAACGAGTTTTCCACTTCAACCCAATCTATATTGCGATAGGTAGAGGGGGTAGCCTTCAGGTAAAGCACGCCAGGTAGCGATGGTCATCTGCTTTACCATTCAGGAAAGGTCAACATTTACCACTGGAAACACATTTCATGGTTTATTTGCACAAGGCAGGTGGTATTGCAGCAAAACTCAAACACGAGTGACATAATATCGGTGGTCGAATACATTACATTAACACACGCTAGCAAGGCACACACAGCACATGCATGCGCACACATATGCACACATGCTTGCTTGTGCATTCTCGTGCATGTGCGTACGCACTGCGTAAACACACACACACACACACACGCACACACGCGCGCGCGCACACACACACACACACACACACACACACGCGCGCGCGCGCACACACACACACACATACACACATACACACACATGCGCTTACGCACGCGTGCATGTATGCACTCGCACGTATACACAAATATAAGCATGAACACGCAGAGAATTGTATACATACACAACACACATTGCATGTATGTTTCGTATGCATGTGTGTGTATGCTTGCGCACGTATACAAGCATGTAGGTACGTAGGCAGGCATACAGACACACACACGGACGCGCGCGCGCTTACACACACACACACACACACACCACACACACACACACACACACACACACACACACACACACACACACACACACTGCTTAAGCTTAACTTAGGGAGAGCGAGTGATGTGGCCATCATGTTTTAACCTGTTTATTGTTGCACACTTTTAATCTGAGCTTTAACCAGTGTTAACGTAGCAGCCCTGATATAACCTTTGTGGTTGACAGGGCTATACACATTTTGACTGGATTACAGTACAATACCAATACTTATTATCTCAAAAGAGAGACATTCATGACTTAACTAGCCCCCTTTCCCTCTTCGCGCTAGTCTTTCGGATGAGACGATAAACCGAGGTCCCGTGTGTTACACGTAATTATTTAGCGCACGTAAAAAAGCCCACGGCAACAAGAGAGTTGTCCCTGGCAAAATTCTTAGAAAAAAGCCACTCTGATAGGGTAACAAATACAGTTGCAGACATGAAAAAAAGGGTGGCGCAGCGCTTGTGGCGACGCGCTCTCCCGCTCTCCCCGGGGAGAGCAGCCCGAATTTCACGGAGAAATCTGCCGTGACTTAAAGTGGTATGAAATGAAATCTGAGCGCTTTGATTTGTTGCTTTACAAGATTCAGCGCTATATAAAGTCCATACATTATTATTATTATTATTATTGTTCAAGTCAAGTCAAGTCAAGCCCCCTTTCCCTCTGCATCTTACAGACAAAATTTGTTAACACGCATTTGTCGACGAAGTTGTATTGTCTTGGCAGGATTGTAAAGCTTTGAATCTTAATTTATTTGAACTCAGGACTCTAAGTGGAAACAGAACTTGAAAAAGCTTTCGTAACATGGCCTAGCCTATCACATTAGACATCCAGAAAAATAACAAAACTGTGTGGACTGGCAGGGTCACTACGACAGACTGCCGACTTTGCGATCCAGACTGGACTAAGAATTTTTAGCATGGATTAGGAACACGGAAGAAAAAGAACAACAACAAGCATTCGCTATGAATAAATACTTACTAGCAAGACAAAATTTCCGCCATCATTTTGTTGCTGGTTTTGTTTGATTGAGTTTTAAACAAAATACTTTTTGATATGAAGCAAGTTGAAAGGCTGAGGAGGGAGAGAGAGAGAGGGAGAGAGAGAGAAGAGAGAGAGAGAGAGAGAGAGAGAGAGAGAGAGAGAGAGAGAGAGGGGAGAGAGAGAGAGAGAGAGAGAGAGAGAGAGACGGGGTAGGGGGTGGTTTTAAAGAACAACACTTGCTTTTCAACTCAAGGACAATGATAAAATTGGACGTGCAAACAGCCCTTGGTGGATATCGGCAGATTTTTTTAGAACCGTTCTTAGCAGCATTAGTGTAAATGGGTGGGTCTTTCAATTCGCAGTCTTGACTTCGTGGAGGCACTATAGTTCTTATAGGCTTAAAAGCTTAAAGAGAAAGCGGCAGAACATTCGATAGAGTTAAGTCGTCGACATTTTGTTCTTGTTCCTCGCGCATCTTTAACTGTTTGTTCTGGCTGTCTGTCTGTCTGGTGATGTGTTGTTCTTTTTTGTGTTGTCTTCTCTTTCTATCGTTTTTATTTCTACTTTTTCTTGTCTGTCTGCCTTTCTGTCTCTTCTTCTGTTGTCTTGCAGTGTATGTCTGGTTCTCTAGCTGAGTATTCTTCTTCTTCTTTTTCTTCTCTCATCTCTCTCTCTCTTCTCTCTCTCTCTCTCTCTCTCTCTCTCTCTCTCTCTCTCTCCCCTCTCTCTCTCTCTCTCTCTCTCTCTCACCCCTCCACACACAGAGAAACAGGTAGGTAGACAGACAAACAAAGAAACAGACACACTGACAACAATTATCAATCTAACAAACAGACACACAGACAAAAATTATCAATCTAACAGGAACGAAAACAAACCCAAGGCATATGTAGGGCATCAAATAGCCAGGAGGCAGATGCCTTTAAGCTTTAGCACACAGAAAGCAAGCGCTACAATAAAAAAGAAGATCCGTAGGCAAATTCATGACCCGCCTATTCACTGTACTGCCGCTAATAACGCTTCTTGACACTGCTACAGCGTCAACAGAATGGTTTGCTTGCTGATGTCACAATTTTGTCTTTGATTCCAGAAGCAAGTAATCTTTTGAATTATCCCTGGGTTGAAAATATCTGGACTGGCAAAGACTGTCCTACAGGGAACAGTACAAGGAGGGAGACGAAGAGGCAGACAGAGAAAATGATGGGGAAGATACCATTAGAGAGTGGACTGGCCTTGAGAGGAACGGCTTGCTACGGAAAGCTGAAAACCGCGAGGAGTGGAGGGAAGCTGATTACAAAATCTTCAGTGGTGCCCCCACCGACTACAAGAGTAACGTGAGGGATTGAGAAGAGGGAACAGGCGCGAGTGATTTTTTTGAAAAATAAGGTCAACATTTTTTGTTTTCACACCACTTCCCCCTTCCTATCCCCCAAGAAATTAATTGGAAATTTCACAAACCTTTTTGAGAGAACAAGTTTTGAAGGAAAGCAGCAACACAGCAACCTGGAGTGTGGGGTACAAGAGTGAGAGTAATCAGCATGTATGATTATAGTGAGAGTCGTCTTGTGAAAGAGATAGCGGTACAAAGAAAGAGAAACAAGAATTGTCTAAGCAAGGCATCATTGTCAAAGCGACAATACACAAAATAGGAGGACAATGATGTCTTCACTTTGGGATGTAATGTATGTGTTAAGTCTGATATTCCTAGCAATCTTTCCAAGTGAAGTATTTCCAAACTCTTTCAGGAACAATTTCCATTAAAAGTTACATTCTAGCAGAGTCTCAGTCTTGATTCAACTAGCTAACAATTTCAACACTGGGGAAACGGCATAGCTTGGTGGTTAGAGTGATGTATTCGTCATCTGCTGACCCGGGCACGAATCTCGGTCAAGGGGATTTTCCCTCTGGAATTAACATCAGTGCCGACTCCACCCCCCTCCCCCCTCCCCACAAGTCTTTCGGATGAGACTATAAACCGAGGTCCCGTGTGCGAACGCACACAGAACATCTTGCGCACACGTTAAAACCCGTTCCACTTTTCGGAAGAGTAGGCCATTGTGTGCCGGTGGGAACGGATGGCAAAATTTACTAAACTACATGCACACGGGGACTAGATGAAAAAAAGCACACGAACGCTTATTCCATTATCCTCGAAATAAAAGAATAAATACAAAACAGATAACACTTAGGGTTTCTTCAGACACAGTTTTTTCGTTCCTGGGCTAGAGCTCCGATGTTCCCCAACTGTGAGATTCTGGCTAATGTGACCGTTCACCCCCCCCCCCCCACCCCCCCACCCCCGCCCACCATAAAGTATCCGCATTCCGACTTCGGGGATACAGTTGGAAATTAAACATACTAATTTTCCCAGGACAGTCTGGATGTACCTCCCTGCTCTTTCCGATTTTCAACTGTCATGGGTTCTTTTGACGTGCACAAGTCCGTAAGCACACAGGTCCGTCTGGTTTAGAGTCTCCTCCAAAAAGACTTGACATTCAGTTCGGTTTTCCTGTCTAACTGGGAAGAAAGGGCAAGGTTGGGAGTCGAACCCAGAACCTCACAGTTTTCTTGTTAGGCAGGTGAACACATAAACCATCCTGCCACGTTCCCTCTGTTTCAAGCACATATCAATCGCTTTACTGCCTGAATCGAATGGCTGAAAAGACTGCGTGCTGTTCGTAGGTAGTGTGAGAGAATGCAGTGACCACGTGTGTAAACAGGCTGTTTAACTACCAGCCTCTGGGCAAAAGCATTATACCATGAACATTTGCAACAAAAATAAATCGATCTAAAAATATTAAGAAGGTACCCTGAAAGAAGGGGAGGGGGTAGGATAAGATAGGGTAGGGTGGTGTGTGTGTGTGTGTGTGTGAGAGAGAGAGAGAGAGAGAGAGAGAGAGAGAGAGAGAGAGAGAGAGAGAGAGAGAGAGAGAGAGAGAGAGAGAGAGAGAGAGAGAGAGAGAGAGAGAAGATGAAATCAAACAAATCAAATCGCCTTCTTTTATTTCGAGGATAACGAACAAGCATCCATGTGCTTTTTGTACATCCAGTCCCTATAGTTTGTTTTTGAGTCGATTGAGAGAGACAGACAGAGAGAGACAGACAGAGACAGTCAGAGACAGAGAGACAGAGAGAGACAGAGATAGACAGAGACAGAGATAGACAGAGACAGAGATAGACAGAGAGAGGGACAGAAAGAGAGAAAGCGAGACAGAGGGAGAGAGAGAGAGAGAGAAGAGAGGGGAGAGAGAGAGAGAGAGAGAGAGAGAGAGAGAGAGAGAGAGAGAGAGAGAGAGAGAGAGAGAGAGAGAGAGAGAGAGAGAGAGAAAAGAAACCAGACAAACACAAGAGTATGACACATCTAGAGACAAACAAACACGAAGAAACGCAGAGACAGACAAACAAACGGACCAAAAACATGGAAACTGAGATGCAAATAATATAAGACGCACAGAGTCAAGAAAAGAGGCACCAAGAAAACAAAAACAACATTCAAGAGCTTAGCCAGCTTAAGTATATACCCAGAAAAACACTTCTTTCGGTTTAAACATAATTATTATCTTTCTCTACAATTTAAAAAAAAATACACCATCATCAGTAATAACATAATACACAACATGAACAGAGCGAATAATAAACTTGAACTGCTTCCTTCATCACACTGTTTTTCTTTTTTCACTGCAACTTGTTGTTCCTCTCTCTCTCTGTTTCTCTCTGTCTCTCTATATCTGTCTCTCTCTTGTCTCTTTTTCTGTCTGTCTGTCTTGCCTGTCTTCCTGTCTCTGTCTGTCTGTCTCTCTCTCTCTTTCTGTCTCTATCTCTGTCTGTCTATCTGTTTACCTCCCCCCCTCTATCTCCCTCTCTTTCTGTCTCTGTCTGTGTCTGTCTATCTATCTGTCTGTCTGTCTCCCTCTCTCTCTTTCTCTCTCTCTCTCTCTCTCTCTCTCTCTTTCTATCTCTCTCTCTCTCTCTCACTCTCTCTCTCTTTCTCTCGATACTACAGCCATCCATGACAAGTGCTTCAATGAAAAAAGCGGGGTTCGCAACATGAGGAACCTTCTGTCCACTCATTCTCACTGATGTCGCTAATAAATGGTCAGAACCTTTGTCAATATGTCAAGAGGCCTTTTGCTTGCCTCTCTAGCTTTTAATAATAATTGCCATGAAGTCTAATTTTAAGCAAATAGCCGTGCTTCCCCTTTCACTTGCATGATTTATCATGTTTGACAAAACGAAAGAAATCAAGAGGAGAGGAAATAAATGTTTTAGCCTGTATTTTATAAAAAAAAAAACCTGGTTCATTCCGAGATTTTCTAAAAAATATTTTTAAGGTTAGAGAAATAAAAGCACTTCACAGAGAGAGAGAGAGAGAGAGAGAGAGAGAGAGAGAGAGAGAGAGAGAGAGAGAGAGAGAGAGAGAGAGAGAGAAAGAGAGAGAGAGAGAAAGAGACAGAGAGACAGAGAGACAGAGAGACAGAAACAGAGAGAGATAGAGAGAGACAGAGATAGACAGAGAGATGATAATGCAGTCTTCGTAAGGGATGCCATATATTTACTTTTGAGAGAGACAGAGACAGATAGACCTACAGGGAGAGAGACACAGACAGAGAGACAGAGAGAGGATGGTGACAGCAAACATACATCCACAGAGGGATTTTTTTTAAAAAAGAGGAGATATAATAAACCTAACAAGAAGAACAAAGAGAAAACAAAACCCACACAAATTAATTGCTGAGGATGTTCTCCCAAGGCTGGAACAAATACAAATAGAAGGACACCAACTGTTTCCACAAACCATACACATCGATCCTCCATGGACCCACTCTCCTATTCCCGCTAACCCGCTAACGAGGCTGCTTTCACCTGGTCAGACGGCCAGCAGAGGGTGTGTTTCTGTTGATGCTGTACACTCTGTCTGGGAGTCTGGAGACCAGCAGCTTTTGATGATGTCTCTCTTGGTGGGAAAAAGAGAGAGAGAGAGAGGGGGAGGGTAGGAGAAAGAGAGATGGGGAGGGAGGGAGAGAGAGACGGAGGGAGAGAGAGAGGGGGGGGGGTAAGAGAGGGAGAGAGAGAGGTGGGGGGGAGAGAGAGAGAGAGAGGAAGAGATGGAGGGAAGAGAGGGCGAGAGAGGGAGAGAGAAAGAGAGAGGGGAGAGAGAGAGAGAAAGAGAGGGAGGGAGAAAGAGAGAGGGGGAGGGAGAGAGAGAGGGAGAGAGGGAGAGAGAGAGGGAGAGAGAGAGATGGAGAGGGGAGAGAAAGAGAGGGAGGGAGAAAGAGAGAGACGGAGGGAGAGGTAGAGAGAGGGAAGGGGGAGGGAGAAAGAGAGAGAGAGAGAGAGAGAGAGAGAGAGAGAGAGAGAGAGAGACAGACAGACAGACCGACAGACAGACAGACATACAGACAGATATACAGACAGAGAGAGACAGAGAAGCTTTAAAAACACCTCTACTCTTGTGTTTCTGTAAATTTCGTTCCGCGCCGAGGAATATTTACAAAAAAATCACAAATCTCTAAGAGATAAGAAAAAAAGATAAAAAGACTAACAAACCATTGAAACAAGCAGACAAAATAAAAATAAAAACAAATATCAGGAGAGTTGGGGAAAGAGGGGAAGCAGGACGATCCTCACAAGCAAGAATAGTTTACTCTTACGTTAGTTATCACAGATTAAACGCAAAGGGATTTTCTTCATTGATAAAGGCAGCA
Source organism: Rapana venosa (assembly GCA_028751875.1). Classification (NCBI taxonomy): domain Eukaryota; kingdom Metazoa; phylum Mollusca; class Gastropoda; order Neogastropoda; family Muricidae; genus Rapana; species Rapana venosa. The sequence goes on from CM054134.1 coordinate 18,051,675, forward strand.
TATTAGCAAATAGATAAAGGCAATGCGCAAAATCCTAATACTGAATTCTTTCATATTGGTATTTTGACGGACGTTTACAGCCGTGGTTTGCGGACGGGATAGCTCAGTGGTCAGAGCACTCGCTTTCCCTCAGCCAAGGTTTCGCAGCGTCGAGCGTGGTTACCAGTTGGATGGGTGACCGTTTGCGCGCCTTGGCTTTAGTACAGTCCCCCAGCTGTAAATGGGTACCTGCCCTCTTTAGGGTCAGGGAAGGTAAAGCAGCGAGGGAGAGGAGATGGGCGCCGCCCTCAATATGCTGGCCCTTAGAGAATTGAGGTCTCTGACGCCTCGCTCCCCTGCGACCACATAGGTAAAGGGACACCTTCACCTTACCGTACAGCCGTTGTAGATTTGAATCTTGACAGCATCTGGAGAATTAAGGGTGGGGATTTTTACCATCTCCCAGGTCAACTTCAAGTGCAGACCTGCCAGTGCCTTAATTCCTTT
>CM054134.1:18067160-18097160 GCA_028751875.1 Rapana venosa
CTGTTTATTGCTGGAGTTAGAAAAGGCCACTTTCAAGACAGGCAAAAACGGTCGGATACGCAAAATCTCTCCATTAGTGAAGCTCGGAGCTCTATTTGAAGAAGGAAACCAAACAAACAAACAATAAACGAATCTGTATTCATTGCTTCATTGCTTCTTCTCTTATGGGTCGGTGGTCTAGAGGTAAAGCGCCTGTCTAGAAAGCGAAAAGTCCGGGTTCGTACCCCGTCTGGGCCCGAAGCTTTTCCCCCATCCATTAGACCATGAGTGGTGGTCTGGGCGCTAGTCTTTCGGATGAGACGATAAACCGAGGTCCCGTGTGTTACAGAAAATTATGCAGCGCACGAAAAAGAACCCACGGCAACAAGAGAGTTGTCCCTGGCAAAATTCTTAGAAAAAAGCCACTCTGATAGGGAAAGAAATACAGTTGCAGACCAAAAAAAAAAAAAAAAAAAAAAAAAAAAGGGGTGGCGCTGCTCTTGTGGCGACGTGCTCTCCCCGGGGAGAGCAGCCCGAATTTCACGCAGAGAAATCTCGTGACTTAAAGTGGTATAAATAAATAAATAAATAAAATAAATAAATATTAAAGGTAAGGTAAAGGAGTCCCATAACCTATAAGGTCGTAGGGGAGCGAGGCGTCAGAGACCTCACTTCTCTAGGGCCAGCGTATTGAGGGCGGCGCCCATCTCCTCTCCCTCGCTGCTTTACCTTCCCTGACCCTAAAGAGGGCAGGTACCCATTTACAGCTGGGTGAACTGAACTTCTCTTATTATACCGCTGTTATTCAACAACTTCATTCCACTCCGACACCACTTACTTCTTCGCTTTCTAATCATAGGATGTAAACAAGTCGTTTGGTTTGACTAAGTTGATTGAGGATGTATTTTGTTTTCTGGACATTATAAAAAACCCTCAAGGGTACTGGTAAGGTTTGTTGGCTTATTAACCAAAAAATCAGAAATCTGTTACTGTCCATTGAAGAGGGACCCATTTCTCGATCTTTTCTTTCCAACAGAGAGAGTGGAATGAAGCTATAAAACCGACTGCTGTTATCAAGGACATTGTTTTCCAGGTAGGGCACAAGGCGCAGGTGTGTGGAATTTTGGATGAGATATAACGACGGCTTCAGGCAAAATGTACAGGTGTTCCCATCCTTTGTAGTGGTTGTGAAGCGAGACCCCAGCTTCTCCAGGAGGGCGGCGCCCATCTCCTCTCCCTCGCTGCCTTACATTCCCTGACCCTAAAGAGGGCAGGTACCCATTTACAGCTGGGTGAACTGGGGGACTGTACTGAGGTCACTGCGCTCTAACGGTCACCCATCTACTTGATAATCAGTCTCAACGCTGCTTAACCGTAGCTTGGGGAGAGTGAGTGCTGTGACCACTGAGCTATCCTGCCCCCCATCCCGTAACGGCTGTGTTCACATGTAATTGGGAGAACAGCAATTTGGGTCACTAAGAAACCCGCCGTTTTGTTTTTGCCACCCCATCAGACCTTCTCCACTATGTCCCAGGTCAAACGTATTGTCGTTTATTGATGTAAGCTAAACACCAACGCCTGTATTTAAACGTTGTTATGCTGTAAAATGTTATGAGGTTATACTTCAGCCACGAGAAGCTCTTAGCATAGCAAACCATGCAGTCTCCTCTTAAAATGAAAAAAACCCCTCTGACGTCGGAGTGTAGCTGCCTATATTATGTGAGGTGATTGAAAACAGTCATACTTGTAAGGCTTTTCATCACAGTGTGTACATAACAACGGTCTCACAGGGATTCCCAGGTGTGATGATTGAGACAGAGCGCATACTGTGGGTGACACCCCAGGGTGTTAAGCTGGGGAACCCGCAACAAACAACAACAAAACAACAATAACAACAACAACAGAACTCCTTTTAATGGAAGAGCCAGCTTACTTAGTCTGTCTGGAAAAGACATTGGACAAAGACCCTATGTACAAAATTCAATGAAGACACGTGAAAGAACTCTGTGTGGCAATAAAACCTGTCCATCGCGAACCTCTTTCTCATAGATCGATTCTTAACAAATCATACTCAACTAAAGTAAACCACTAACTTGCGGGACACGATGCAAAAATGGCCTTACCTCCTAGGTACAGTACCCCATATTTCTTCGGGACAAAGTCTGTGGTAAGGCGAATGTTACATGCATGCAGCAACACAGTCAAGGCAACGTTATATAACACGGCACGATACCTTGCTACATAACACGGCACAGCCAGTGTCCGTGATGTAAGATACAGGACTTCCCCCTCCATGGCCGGCACTTTGAGTTGTGATATATCTGGAAGGGTCAGTGTCATCTCTGGAGCAAATCAGTTTAAAGCCATCAGGCGACTAGCCGCCGTACCTGTGTGTTATACACTCTCTGCGGTACTCTGACTGCATACGCCCTTTCCTTCCCCTTCCCCCTTCCCCCATGCTTTTAGCGCCGCTTTGATCTCCATCACCTCCCACTCGTTTCTGTCGCAACCCCATTCCTGTCGTTGATTCTGTAACACCCGCGCCCCCCCCCCCTCTCCCCGAACACACACACACACACACACACACACACACACACACACACACACGCACACACTTTTTTCTTTAGATAGATGACTTGATGAAAAAAAGCAAATGCACTGCTTATTCAATGTACCATCTGAAAATAAAAGTTTGACTTTGACTTTGACACATACATACAGAGAGACAGAGGGAGAGAAAGAGAGATAGAGACAGAGAGAGAGAGAGAGAGATAGAGGAGAGAGAGAGAGAGAGAGAGACGAGACAGAGAGAGAGAGAGGAGAGAGAGAGAGAGAGAGAGAGAGAGAGAGAGAGAGAGAGAGAGAGAGAGAGATTCTGCTATGATTCAAATTTTTTATATGAAAAACACTACTTGCAGTTTGCTCTCAAACAAGAAAAAAAAAGAACTCAACTTAAGATCCTTACCAACCAAAAAAAAAGGCACCAACGAAATAAAACAGAAAACAATATTCTCACAAATAAAAACAAAACATCATCATCATCATCATCATCATCATCATCATCATCATCATCACCATCATCATCATCATCATCATCATCATCATCATCATTCATCATCATATCATCATCATCATCATCATCAACAACAACAACAACCACCACCACCACCCAACTCTAAAGAAACAAACTACACACAAAACCCCCTAATGTTCATGCACGCAACCTTGTCATTCAGCGGCTAATCACGATCTTTCTGCTCTGTAGCTACAAGCCTTGGCGAGTGAGACAGTGTCATCATTAGAGTCGGGGTGTTAAGCTAGGAAACGCTCCACATCAACGCCCCAAAACATACCTGACTTATTCAGTTCCTCCCAGTGCATCTTGTCACCTTGTACCAGAAGATGCTACATACATGCAACAGGCTTGATCGTGTGCATGACCAGACCTACTTTACAACATGTTCAAATCTCTCTATGGCGTGAGAGAGGGTGAGGTGGGGATGGAGTTGTTTCAGGGTTTTTCAAGAACTTGCAACACAAGCCACATGCGTGTTAAGGTCTTTTGTGAAGACGTTATTTATTTATTTTTTTTATAGAAATTTCCTTCATTGTTTTATTTTGAGGACTTCTTTTATTTTGAAGATAATGGAATAAGAACCCATGTGCTTTTTTTTACATTCAGTCCCCGTGTGTATTCGATTTTGTCAATTTTGTCATCCGTTCCCACCGGCAGACAATAGCCTACTCGTACAAAAAGCGTAACGGGATTTAACGTGTGCGCAAGATGTTCTCGTGCGTTCGCACACGGGACCTCGGTTTATAGTCTCATCCGAAGGACTTTCGGGGAAGAGTAGAGTCAGCACTGATGTGTGAACTCCAGAGGAAAAGTCCTCTTGAACGAGATTCGAACCCGGGTCAGCAGATCGATCACGAGCGCGATGCGCATCACTCTAACCACCAAGGCTATCCTGTCCCCCCGAGTTATGATATTAAAGCCTTCCATCTTTTCTTACCTGCTGATGATTATATGTGTATGGTACTTGCGCCATAACCCACTGATTGCCTGCTTCCTTACTTTTTGGGTGTGGTGTTTGTGCTGGTACGTCTCTTGCCTTTCTCTTGTTCGTCTACTGATATTGGTGCCACTTCGCAGTCATGTCTGCGCAAAAATAGCAATCAGTCTCTTTTTTTCTCCTTCTCTTTCCTGGATCTTTTTAACTCCACAGACTCATTCATGTCTGTCCAAAAACCAGTTGCAGACTACTAACAGAGATTGTGTTTCGTTTGTTTGTTTGTTTGTTCGCTTATACCAGCTCAGTCAGTCAAGGATTGTTTATAATTATACAAAACATGCCAGATCGATGCTGGGTTCAGAGCTGTCAGTGACTTCACCTCGCTTGTGTGTAAAAACTTGCACAAGACCAAATAGACACATGGGATAGTCCATAAGGAGTGAAGACTTATCGGCAGAAACTGAAGCGAATTAAGCTTGCTCACTTCACTGTTCGATGCTTGCTTGCTGGGTAGCTTGCCTGCCTGCAGGTGAGAGCTCTTGAAGCTAGGTAGCTGACCTGTTTGCTCGGTTACTGGCCTGTGATCTCGGTAACTGGCCTCTTTGCTGGCCTGTGAACTAGGTAACTGGCCTGTGAGCTAGGTAACTGGCCTGTGAACTAGATAACTGGCCTGTGAGCTAGGTAACTGGCCTGTGAACTAGGTAACTGGCCTGTTTGCTGACTTGTGAGCTAGGTAACTGGCCTGTGAGCTAGGTAACTGGCCTGTGAGCTAGGTAACTGGCCTGTGAGCTAGGTAACTGGCCTGTGAGCTAGGTAACTGGCCTGTTTGCTGGCCTGTGATCTCGGTAACAGGCCTCTTTGCTGGCCTGTTTACTAGGTAACTGGCCTGTTTACTGTTTACTAGGTAACTGGCCTGTTTACTAGGTAACTGGCCTGTTTACTAGGTAACTGGCCTGTTTGCTGGCCTGTTTGCTGGCCTGTTTGCTGGGGTACTGGCCTGTTGGCTGGCTAGGAGGCTGGCTTAGGTCCTTCCCCTCAGCTGGGCCGTGAGTCCTTAACGAGGAGTATGCACGCTCCGCTGGGACCTTAGTACAATTTGCACAGCAACAAAGGACACTGTGTGGAGGGCTGCCAGGACCAGCTGCTGCCTCCGTCCTCCACCCTGTACTGTGCTGTACTGTACTTTACTGTACTGTGCTGTACTGTGCTTGTGTAGATCTGTCAACTGCAGGGTGGTTAGAGAACTATCTGCTGAGTTGACGCGCGCGCGCACGCGCGCGTGTGTGTTGTTGTTGTCTTCGATTTTAGGTCTGTTCACGCTCAGTGTTATAAGACGAAAAAAAACATGCATGGAAGTTGAGGGTGGTGGTAGATGTCCTACTGAAATGTGTACCAGGGAAAAATAGTTTTCATAGGCAAAAAGAAACTTCACAAAGCAAGAAAACCAGTTTAAAAAAACAAAAAAAACAACAACCAAAAAACCCAACAACAAACAAAAAACAATCTTTAAACTTAATGATGTTATAACAAATGTCCTATAGGACTGTGCCAGAGACCTTCCGCAATATTTAATACCAAATTCATGTTATTGAACATGCAACTGATGGAGTTTTCAGAAAACTGGGGTAAAAAAGCTTTTGTGCACCTGCATTCAAATATTATATGAGTATTAGTGATATTCTCACCACACAGACATTTACCGTTCCTGCTGATTTTGGTAACGAATGCATTAAGTTTTATTCTATAAATCAAGCTGTTTACTCTTCTTGCTGTGAAAATATTTGTGCAGGTCTTAGAATGGTTCACGACTCCTACGTAGTCGGTATTGATTACAGATCTATTTAAAAATCTCTTTTTTAGGTGATACTTTTCTGTGACCTTTCTCCATGATGTTTGTTCTAATAAGTGGTAACCCTCTTGTAATGATAAAGGTGCATGCAATTCTTCTGATTCCCGTCCATGTTTTGCACCTCTTTTAGCAGCTCTGTCAGCCCACTCATTTGGAAAGAATCCACTATGTGAAGGCACCCAACAAAAAGTTAAGCTTATACCTTTTAAAGTTAAAAGGTGTATTGTTAACTCTAGTGCAATATTTGAAGTTTTTTTGTGCCACGGAGATTTTAAAGCAGGTGTGTGTGTGTGTGTGTGTGTGTGTGTGTGTGTGTGTGTGTATGTGTGTGCGCGTGCGTGTATGTGTGTGTATTGTGGTGTGGTGTGGTGTGTAGTGTGGTGTTTGTGTGGTATTTGTGGTGGTGGTGGTGTGGTGGTGGTGGTGGTGGTGGTGGTGTGTGTGTGTGTGTGTGTGTGTGTGTGTGTGTGTGCAAGTGTGCGTGTGTGTGCGCGCGAGTGTGTGTGTATTGTGTTGTGGTGTATTGCGTCGTGTCGTTTCGTGTCGTGTCACGTTGTGTTGTGTGTATCAATTGTGTTGTGTGTGTTGTGTGTGAGTGAGTATGTGTTTTTAGCTAAGATGAATATCTTCAATGACTGTCGTCTGCTTTAACCCAAACACTTTGTTCTGGGTTAAATGCTGATGCTTTTTAAAAAATATTCCTGGAATGCTGTATTGATTTAGAACTAATATGGTGCAGTGGTTAGTACCCTGGGCTACGGACTGGAAGGTCGCAGGTTCAAATCTCACGAAACTTAGGGATTTTTCGGACACCAGTCGGCCTTCACTCCCAGTGAGTTTTTGATGGGTTCATTGGGAAAACTACCACCACACAGCTGAGCATCATTCAAATGACTAGTGTGACTTTGAGCTGCTCAAAAATCGATTACCTGACTATACTAACACTACAGGTGTCTGTATCTCTCGGTCCCGGCTAACTCCGGGATATATTATGATAGGAAGCATAAAGGTCATGTTGTCTCAAAGCAGATGAACTTCCATATCATCATCATCATCATCATCATCATCATCATCATCATCATCATCATCATCATCATCATCATCATCATTCTTTTCACCACTAATCATCAAGCAATGAAAGAAAAGCGTCTCTGATTCCATGGCCCGCTTGTTCTGGTCTCAAGGTGACCTCAGTTTCAGTTTCTCCATACACTTCTGTGTATGTGGTGAGTTTGTGTCAAAGCCTTTGGGGCTGGAGGTTCTCCAGAGAAAGTTATTGGAGGGATGCTGTGATGCTCGCCACCCCATGTGGGTGACTCACTCAGTCTGGTTCTGTGACTGAGCTTGTACTGCCGTCAGTACAGGGTTTAGTAGGAAGTGTCCTGCCTATGACAGCTCAGAACAGGCATCACCAAAAGTGACCCAGCAGCAGTGCAGGACCCCTCTGGCTGGTGGCTCTACGGAGGCCTGACATTGTCGGGCTCTCTATGGACCCCTGACGCTAAAGAATAAGACATAGCAGACCTGGGTCTGGCTGAGGACAGAAAGACTGAAATGAGCGCTGTACGTGTGGAAACAGCTAGAGAGGAACGTGATAGAAGACGAGGCAGCAAAAAACCCCAAAAAACCCAACCCCAAACTAATGTAGGGCATCTTATCTTCAAACAAAGGAACATGACGAAGTTGCCAATAGTTTCCACACAAAGCCACGCAAAGAAAACCCCAACAAACCAAAAGGTCTTTTTCCTGCAAGTGCAATGGAAGCGCAGAGGGCTTCAAATACTGCCTAAATAGCAGCACGCTGAAAGAAAGCTTCCAATAGCAATCACCAGCATTTCTAAACGGTCTCAACTTGCCTTTCATGCCAGCTACCCCAGTTTATGTTTGGCTTTCAGCAAATGATGGAGGCTGAAGACAAAGTTCTGCGATGGACGGAATTTCTAAGGCAGATTTTCTTTCACTCATGTCAGCGTAATTGCAGAGCAGAGCCAGGTGCACACAAACGAATGTACGCGCGCAAGCACGTGCACTTACACAACATACATAAGACATGTGCGCGCATAAACTCTTACATGCTCCTTCCCCACTTGCCCCCTCCCACCTCAAAAAAAGCAACACACATACACACACACACACACACACACACACACACACAACACCTCCCTCCCTCCACAACACACACACACACACACACACACATCCGAGAGAGAAGGAGAGTGTGTGTGCGTGAGAGAGAGAGAGAGGGAGGGCACACACACACACACACACACACACACACACACACACACACACACACACACACACACACACACACACACACACACACTAATATCACTTAGAGTGAACAGACGTTAAATTGAAGACAACACACACACATACACATACAATGACAAATTGACAATGACAAATTCTTTTATTTCGAGGATAGTACATAAGCACTTATGTGCTTTTAAAAAAAATTGTTTACATCCAGCCCCCGCCCGTAGGGAAACCTCTGAATAATAAACCCGATACTCATACTCTCACACAGTAGAAACAAAGCAAAAAACACCTTTTAAAACAAACAAAACAAACAAACAAACAAAAGCGTACGTACACACAGAGGCAGAGAGTTCTACAAACCCTAAGTACCGCAGTTCTTACGACACTGACCCTACCTGCAGCACGACCTCAAGGGCGTGTTCTTTCCTACCCACTCGGCCACCAGGCCACAACAATCTATCATGCCAAGTGGGGACGGGATAGCCTAGTGGTTAGAACATTGCGCTCGCAATCTGACGACCCGGGTTCGATTCCCGTTCAAGGTGAACTTTTCCTCTGCAGTTATTTTATTTATTTATTTTATTTTATTCTTTTATATCGAGAATCATGGAATAAGCACTTATGTACTTTTTACATCCAGTCCCCGTGTGCATGCGGATTTGTTAATTCTGTCATCTGTTCCCGCCGGCACACGATGGCCTACTCTTACGAAAAGCGGAACAGGATTTAACGTGTGCGCAAGATGTTCTGCGTTAACATCAGTGCAGACTCCACTCTCCCCAAAAGTCTTGCTGATGAGACTATAAACCGAGGCCCCGTGTGTGAACGCATGCAGAACATCTCGCGCACACGTTAGAATCCTGTTCCGCTTTTCGTAAGAGTAAGCCATTGTGTGCCGGTGGGAACGGATGACAGAATTCACAAAACCGCATACACCCGGGGACTGGATGTAAAAAAGCACATAAGTACTTATTCCATTATCCTCGATATAAAAGAGAGAAAGAAAAAAAAGAGACCATGACAGGAAACCAGCAGTGTAAGACCCTGCATCGCTACTGCTACTACAATTATCTGGTGCTGGAAGTTTCAAGTTTAAAAAAAACCATTCTGGTGGTGTTCAGCGTTACCTGTTTTATATCAAAAGATATATATATATATATATATATATATAAAGCTTGTATTATATGCATCTGCATGTGTGTGTGCGCGCACACACAGAGGCAAACCAATACACACACACACGTGCGTTCTTGTCCGCTCATGCAAAGAGACAATTTTACTATATAAAAAAAATTAGTTGACATGCGTGCGTTCGTGCATGCGCACGTGTGTGTGTGTGTGTGTGTGTGTGTGTGTGTGTGTGTGTGTGTGTGTGTGTGTGTGTGTGTGTGTTCATGCATGCGTGTGTGTGTGTGCGCACACAGAGGCAAACCAATACACACACATACATGCGTGCCTTCGTGTCCGCTCATACAAAGAGACAATTTTACTACAATAAATTTAGTTAACGTGCGTACGTGTGTGCATGCGCGTGTGTGTGTGTGTGTGCGCGCGCGCACACACAAAGACAAACCAGTACACACACACACATACACGCGCGTTCGTGTGCGCTCATGACAAGATACAATTTTCAATTTTACTACAATAAATTTAGTTAACGTGCGTGCGTGCGTGCATGCGTGCGTGTGTGTGTGTGCGCGCGCGCGACACACACACACACACACACATAGGGACAAACCAGTACGCACACACACACATACACGCGCGTTCGTGTGCGTTCATGCAAAGAGACAATTTTACTACAATAAATTAAATTTAGTTTATGAATGTTGTTTTTCGTTCTATTTGTTTGTTAACAAGAAGAAATATCGCTTCAAAAGTGCCGACAGGCGGGTGGTTTGTGTTGCAGGGTTAAAAACAGAGTGCCAGTGTCCAATTACTGAATACGCAAGCATACCGCGGGCCTGCCTGTCTGTTTGTTTAAAACTTTGGCGGCAAAACATGAAAACCCATAAGTTCTTTTAAAGCAGAAGACATAAGGTGAAAGAAAAGCAGACAGTAAACACTACACGAATGAGAGAGCGAGAAAGAGAGAGAGAGAGAGAGAGAGAGAGAGAGAGAGAGAGAGAGAGAGAGAGAGAGAGAGAGAGACATAGAGAGACAGAGATAGGCAGCGAGAAGGAGGACGAAATTTGATTTTTTGAGGATAATAGACTAATTACAAGACGTTTGTTTACATCTAGCTCTCGGGAGAGAGAGAGAGAGAGAGAGAGAGAGAGAGAGAGAGAGAGAGAGAGAGAGAGAGAGAGAGAGAGATACAGACAGGCAGACAGACAGACAGAGAGACAGGAAGACAGACACAGAGAGAGAGAGAGAGACAGAGAGAAAACAAGCAACACTGAAAACGAATTTCCAAGTACAGAATGTCCCAAAATGTTTTCCTTCTTTTTAATTTTTCCCCCTTTGCGCTATTTGCCATTCAGACCTGGTCAGCAGAAGTGAAGTACCATCTCAGGAGATAGGGGAGTGGTCCTCTAAGCCTTACTATCAATGTTGTATAGCGCAGCACAGCAACTCATTCAAGATGAAGACGTTTCAATGTAGTATAGTGCTGGGACGGGATAGTTCAGTGGTCGGAGCACTCGCTTTCCCCCCCAGCCAATGTTAAGCAGCACCGAGCGTGGTTACCACTTGGATGGGTGACCGTTTGCGCGCCTTGGCTTCAGTACAGTTCCCCCAGCTGTAAATGGGTACCTGCCCTCTTTAGGGTCAGGGAAGGTAAAGCAGCGAGGGAGAGGAGATGGGCGCCGCTCTCAATGTGCTGGCCCCTGGAGAAGCTGAGGTCTCTGACATCTCGCTCCCCTACGACTGTATAGGTTATGAGATACCTTTACCTTTTATAGTGCAGCATAGCAACTCGTTCAAGATGAAGATGTCCGAAGAACAGGACTATGTTAGCAGAGGAAAGAGTGGAGAGTCAAGCTCAAAAACGTCAATGCCACTACAGACCTAGTGCTTTACTTACCGTCATTACCAAAAACGTACCAAACTTTTTCCAGAAAGTGGACAAACCGTTTACATAGAGACACTCCTGCATGCATCTTCAAACAAATTTAAACAAGAGGCGGGGGTGAAAAGATAGAAGGGGAGAGACAGAGAGAGAGAGAGAGAGAGAGAGAGAGAGAGAGAGAGAGAGAGAGAGAGACAGACAGAGACATAGAGACAGAGACAGAGAGAGATTGAGCGAAGGAGAGACACAGTGAGAGAGAGAGAGAGTGAGAGGCCGAGACAAACAAACAAACAGACAGACAGAGAGAGAGAGAGAGAGAGAGAGAGAGAGAGGCCGAGACAGAGAGAGAGAGAGAGAGAGAGAGAGAGAGAGAGAGAGAGAGAGAGAGAGAGAGAGAGAGAGAGAGAGAGAGAGAGAGAGAGAATAAATGAATGACCTTTATTTTGCAAGGGTTATAGATAAGCATTCACATACTTTTTTCATCCAGCCCTTGCTGAGAGAGAGAGAGAGAGAGAGACAACGACAATAACAAATTCTTTTACTTCGACGATAATGAATAACCAACTATGTGCTTTTTTTTTTACATACAGTCCCCGCCCTCAGGGATACATTATATGATAATAAAATTAAAATAAACCCAAAACCAATACACTCACACAATAAAAGGGAAAAAAAGAGAGACAGACAGACAGAGACCAAGACAGAGACCAAGACAGACAGAGACCAAGACAGACAGTTAGACAGAGACAGACACAGAGAGACAGAGAAAGAGACAAAGACAAAGACAGACACAGAGACACCCAGAAAGAGACAGACAGACACACACACACACACAGACAGAACTTGTGCGTATAGAAAAGACCACCAGACAATCTGCAAGGACAGACAGATTGCGCGGCTACAGTTGTGAGACAGAACAGATTCCAGCCACTGTCCTCAAAGGGGCCCAGCCCCATTGGGCGCCAGCCAACAACAGGGGACATTACTGCTCCGCTCCTCGCACCCTAGCCCGCGCCAATGAAAATTTACCGCCCCTCTTAACTGAATTTGTCGTCTGCGGTAACGTAAACTGGTTGCGGGGGCCTGAGAACATTTGTCATCTATTTTTTGGTGTGTTATTTTGTTTTTTGGTTTTGGGTTGGTTTTTGTTGTTTTTGGGGGGGGGGGGGGGGGGGTGGTGGAGGCTCCCGATCTCTCTCTCTCTTGGTTTTTTTTGTTATTGAAAAGGGTTATTTGCCTTTGTTTCTACTGTGTGAGAGTACAAGTATTGGGTTATTATTAAGATGTATCCCTACGGACGGGAACTGGATGTAAAAAAAAAAAAAAGCACATGAGTGCTTATTCATTATCCTCGAAATAACAGAATTTGTCATTGTCATTGTCATTCTCTCTCTCTCGCTCTCTCTTCTCTCTCTCTCCTCTCTCTCTCTCTCTCCTCTCTCTCTCTCTCTCTCTCCTCTGCATGTCTCTCTCCCTCTCTCTCTCTTTCTCTGTCTGTCTCTGTTTCTGTCTGTCTGTCTGTCCGTCTGTCTCTCAGTACGTTATTTCCCAGTAGGTTCATATTTCAAGAATGGAGGGCGTGATGCTCATTTTTTATTTTCTCTCTCTCTCTCTCTCTCTCTCTCTCTCTCTTCTCTCTCTCTCTCTCTCTCTCTCTCTCCTCTCATCTCTCTCTCTCTCTCTCTCTCTCTCTCTTAGTACGTCGTTCCAGAACGTTCATATTTCAGAAAAGGAGAGTATGATGCTGCTTGTGTTTTGTTTCTCTCTCACTCTCTCCCCCTCTCTTCCTCCCTCCACCCTTCTCCCCCTCTCTCTCCCTACCTTCCCCCCTCTCTCTCCCTCCCTCCCTTACCCCCTCTCTCTCTCAGTATGTTGGTCCCAGTAGGTTCATATTGTAGGAACAGAGTGACGCTGTGCATAGATCACATTGACTGGAAATGGTGGATGTGCTTACGTTTGCAAACAAAAGATATAAAACCAAATCCAAATTAGTTTAGGCTCTTGGCTGTTTCTTTCCATTTCGGTCAAATGATCTAGAAATGTACTTCTTAAATACATTTTGTTTCTTCTTCTTTTATTGTCGTCGTCGTCGAACGCTCAGACAGCAACTATTGTTGTCTGTCATATCAATTAAGTTAAAATGGGTTGCACTGCCGTTACTAAGGCTCTTGCTTATCTCAGTCTTAAACTAAAAGCTAAAGGTGTTCCTTTTCAAATAATATAGTTTTGGAGAAGACAGGTAGCAGGGTGGTTTAGACATTCACCAGCCAAGCAAGCAAACCGTGAGGTTCTGGGTCGGTGGTCTAGAGGTAACGCGCCTGTCTCGAAAGCGAAAAGTCCGGGTCAGAAGTGTGCGGTGGTTCGAATCCCGTTTGGGCCAGAAACTTTTCCCCCATCCATTAGACCATGAGTGGTGTGTCTTGGCGCTAGTCTTTCGGATGAGACCATAATCCGAGGTCCCGTGTGTTACACAAAATTATTCAGCGCACGTAAAAGAACTCACGGCAACAAGAGAGTTGCCCCTGGCAAAATTCTTAGAAAAAAGCCACTCTGATAGGGAAACAAATACAGTTGCAGACAAACAAAAAAAGGGTGGCGCTGCTCTTGTAGCGACGCGCTCCCCCCGGGGAGAGCATCCCGAATTTCACCCAGAGAAATCTCGTGACTTAAAGTGGTATAACTAACTAACTAACTAACTAACTAGCTAGCTAACTAACTAACTAACTAACTAACTAACTAACTAACTAACTAACTAACTAACTAACTAACTAACTAACTAACTAACTAAATACATTCTAGACCTTGCCCTTTTTGTTCTCAGTTTGACGGGAAATTCGAGCTGAATGTCAAGTCTTTCAGAGACGACTTTGCTTAACCAGATCAGACCCAAGTGCTTACGGACTTGTGCACCTCAAACAAAAAGTTGAAAATCGGAAAGAGCAGGGAGGTAAATTCCGACTATCCCGGTAAACTTGGTATGTTCAAGCCCAGCTGTATCACGGCAGTCAGAATAGGGGTAACTTAATGGTGAGGGAAAATGGTTGCATACGCAAACATCTTACCATAGGTGAATCTCGGGGCTCTAGCCAAGGAAGGAATAAAACCTGTTGGAGTTTCATATTGCTGTTACTTTTGATCACACACACACACACACACACACACACACACACACACACACACACACACACACACACACACACACACACACACACACACACACCATCTGGACATAAAAATTTGACTTGACTTGTCTTCACTGGACTTCACACACACAAACACACACACACACTCCACTCTCCACAAAGTCCTTCGTATGAGACTATAAACCGAGGCCCCGTGTACGAACACACGCAGAACATCTTGCGCACACATTAAATCCTGGTCCGCTTTTCGTAAGAGTAGGCCATTGTGTGCCGGTGGGAACAGACGACAGAATTTACAAAACTGCATACACACGGAGACTGGATGTAAAAAAAGCACATAAGTGCTTATTCCATTATCCTCGATATAAAAAAACCCAACAAAACCAAAACACAAACACACACATATGACATAAAGCAACTGGAGCAACTAGCTCCAAACTGTCAAAAACCAAAGCTTTCTTCACTTTTTTTCTGCAATCAACCCTTCTGTAATGCTGACCCTGTTATTAATCACCCAACCATCCTCAATGAGCACTGCATGCCAACCTCAAGCCACTTACAGCAAATCCCGATGTACAGGGAAGGAGTCATAGGAAAGAACCGACACGAAAGAGAACAGCGAGAGGTCAAAGGTGCCAGAGAATTCTGAACGAGTAACGGACGCTAAAGCCGAGTGGTTAAGACCGTTCGACTTCAATCCCATGGGTCCATGAAGTCGTGGGTTCGAATCTCAGTGGTGTCTGGTGAATTAAGGGTCGGGGAGTTTTGTTGTTGTTACCTACCATCTCCCGGGTCAACTTCAAGTGCAAACCTGCCAGTGCCTTCATTCCTTGTTGTGTATTATGTACACATGCAGAGTGTGCAACGTTCATCACTGCAGTGCCTCCTACGACCCCAGAGGGGGTTGTGGGAGCAGATAATAATATAATAATAATAATAATAATAATAATGTCTGGAATTTATATAACAAGCGCTTCGATTTGTTTGTTTTACAAGATTCAGCGCTATATAAATTCCATTAATTATTATTATTATTATTATTATTATTATTATTGTTGTTATTATATAGCGCTGACTCTTGTAAAGCAACAAATCAAAGCGCTCACATGACTTTCTTGAGATGAGATGAGATGAGATGAGACACATGCATAAAATTAAAGATGCGCGTAAAAAGATCCCGTAATTCATGTCAGCGTTCGATAAGTTACGGAAACACACGAACACACTCCCCGAAGTCGGAATGCGGCGACCTGCATGGTAGTTGAAAAGGATCGCAGACGCAAAATCTCACCATAGGTTAACCTAGGTAGGAGACCTAGCCGAGGAACGACCCCCCTCCCCACCCCACCCCCCCCCCCCCCCCCCCCCCCCCCCAAAAAAAAAAAAGAAGAGAAGAAGCGAAAAGAAAAAGAGTGAAAATAGTAGGCAGGATCTGAGAGAGAGATTTTATTTATTTATTTATTTATTCTTTTATATCGAGGATAATGGAATAAGCAACCATGTGCTTTTTTACATCTAGTCCCCGTGTGTATGCGGTTTTGTAAATTTTGTCATCTGTTTCCACCGGCACACAATGACCTACTCTTCCGAAAAGTGGAACAGGATTTAACGTGTGCGCAAGATGTTGTGCGTGCGTTCGAACACGGGGCATAGTCTCATCCGAAGGACTTTGACATTTAGTTCGATTTTTTTGTCAAACTGGGAAGAAAGGGCGAGGCTGGGAATCGAAACCAGAACCTCACGGTTAACTTGTTGGCAGGCGAACGTCTTAACCATCCTGCCACCTTCCTGAGAGAGAGAGAGAGAGAGAGAGAGAGAGAGAGAGAGAGAGAGAGAGAGAGAGAGAGAGAGAGAGAGACAGACAGACAGACAGACAGACAGACAGAGACACAGAGAGAGAGAGAGAGAGAGAGGAGAGAGGAGAGAGAGAGAGAGAGAGAGGAGAGAGAGAGAGAGAGAGAGAGAGAGAGAGAGAGAGAGAGAGAGAGAGAGAGAGGAAGGACAGGAGATAAGGATGAGCTTATGCAGAGAGAGAAAAGACCTTCAGTTCTACATCACTTTTTACGCGGTCTTGTCTGTTACTGGGCTTTTTTCTTTCTTTCTTCTTTCTTCTGCTTCTATGTTGTTGGGTATTTGGTTATGTTTTTGAATATTTTGTTTGTTTGCTCGCTTATTTATTTTGGTTTTTTGTTTTATTAGTTCGTGATATATTTTGTTGGGGGTAGGTGTGAGGGGGGGGGGGGGGGGGAGTGGGGGATTGAAGGACGTCTTCCTCTATGTTTTTTTTTCTTCTTCTTTTTACGTTTTTTGTCTTTCTCACTCCTCATCCATTCCTATGGGATTTATTTTTTACTTAACTCTTCTCGTCTGTTTCATTTTTTAAAAATCCCTTTAGTGCTTGGTTTTTTGTGTTGAGTTTTTTCTGTCACTTTTACTCTTTTCTCTTTTTTTAAGGATTTGCCAATTCGCGTTTTTTTTTTGGGGGGGGGGGTGGGGGGGGGGGTGTGAGAGAAGGAGGAGAAGAAGAAGAAGAAGAAGAAGAAGAAGAAGAAGAAGAAGAAGAAGAAGAAGAAGAAGAAGAAGAAGAAGAAGAAGAAGAAGAAGAAGAAGAATTGGAAGAAGATTAAAAAATTTGCGTAGAAGAATTGCAAAAAAAGAATTGCAAATAAGAAAAAGAAGAAAGAAGAAGAAGAAGAAGAGAAGAAGAAGAAGAAGAAGAAGAAGAAGAAGAAGAAGAAGAAGAAGAAGAAGAAGAAGAAGAAGAAGAAGAAGATCAGAAGAAGAATTAAGAATTGCGAAGAAGAAGAATTGCGAAGAAGAAAAAATTGCGAAGAAGAAGAAGAAGAAGAAGAAGAAGAAGAAGAAGAAGAAGAAGAAAGAAGAGAAGAAGAAGAAAGAGAAGAAAGAGAAGAAGAAGAATTAAGAATTGCGAAGAAGAAGAATTGCGAAGAAGAAGAGGAAAAATTGCGAAGAAGAAGAATTGCAAAGAAGAAGAATTGCGAAAAAGAAGAAGAAGAAGAAGAAGAAGAAGAAGAAGAAGAAGAAGAAGAAGAAGAAGAAGAAGAAGAAGAAGAAGAATTACGAAGAAAAAAAATTGCGGAGAAGAAGGACAAGAAGAATAAAAACAAAGAAGAACAAGAAATAATCCAGAACGATAATTTGCACGCCTACACTAAGAGTTTGTTTTGTTGTGGGGTTTTTTGGCTTCAAGTTTCTCTACTGCCATGTATCTTTGCCCGCGCGGAATGTTTTGGACATGCTTTGTATTGTGGGTCGTTTACACTCCTAAGCTGCTCTCTGTAGAGCTGTAATGGGCCAAGAAAATAATTATAAACAAACACACAACCAAAATACACACAAACACACAAACCAAAATACAAACAAAACACGCACAAACACACGCAGAAACAAACAAACAAGCAAACAAACTATGCAAGGATTGCCACATATAGGAGAATTCTTGCAAATTGCGTACTTGCATGGAAAGGCATACATCGCATTATCTGTTCTTTTACATGTGATGTCACGAGCGTACTTTTGACATTACGAGTGCCTATATCTGTACACTGAGGACAGGGTTGTTTTTATTATTAATAAAAAAAATCTTCTGTTGATTTCCTTGTTAGCAACCTACTGTTAGAGGTACTTCAGGAGACGTACACCCACGCGTGTGCATGCGCACTAACACGTACGTGCGCGCGCGCAATCGCACACACAGACAGATACGCACACACACACACTAACACACACATGTACACATGCACATGTATGCTTTTTCAGGCAAGCACGCATGCATGCGTGCACTTGCGCGCGCGCGCGCGCACACACACACACACACACATATATATATATATGTCTGCATGTATGTATGTTTGTATATATAATATAATCATATGTTTGTATATATATCTATATATATATCTATATCTATATATATATATATATATATATATATATATATATACACACAGGCATACACACTTACATGCCAGCGTGCGCGCACACATACACACACACATGTATAATTATATACACATACACTTTCTCTCATTGCACCTCCTTTTGCCCCACCCCACTCCCCCTACCCCCGCACACACACATTTTCTCTTTCTTCCCCCTACCCCTCTGCACCCCCCTAATTCCCCCCGCCCCCCCCCCCCCTCCCCCTCTCCCAGCCCTCCTGCAAGTCTTGACGTTCAAGAAATCACTTTTTTTTTGCTGGGTGAGTTAGGAAGAATGACTAGCCTTCCTCCATTTTTCCCCATGGTACAGAAATGATAGTCTCATTTTTATCAGCTCCTAAGAAAAAAACTAGCAGCTGACATACTGCAGTTTGTTAGGACCAAGGTAGGGCCTCTAGACATTGTGTCATGCTTGTAAAAAAACAGAGAGAGAAAAGTTCTTACTAGAAAAGTTCTGCTGTTAAAGTTCGTTTCATTATGGACGGAAAGGATATGGGCCCAAGCTTTACCTGTATGTAATGTGGGGGACGGGATAGCTCAGTGGTCAGAGCACTCGCTTTCCGAAAGCTAAGGTTAAGCTGCGTCGAGCGTGGTTACCAAGTAGATGGGAGACTGTTTGCACGCCTTGGCTTCAGTACAGGCCCCAAGTCACCCAGCTGTAAATGGGTACCTGCCCTCTTTAGGGTCAGGGAAGGTAAAGCAGCGAGGGAGAGGAGATGGGCGCCGCCCTCAATACGCTGGCCCCTAAAGAAGTTGAGGTCTCTGATGCCTCGCTCCCTAACGACTGCACGGTTTATTGGAACACCTTTACTGTGGGTAAAGACTTTGGAGAATTCGGCTGAGAAAAAAAGGAAAAAAAAGAAGAGACGCATAAACAACAACAACAACAACAACAACAAGAATAGTAACTACAAAAAGAAAGGGGGAGAATTATATGCTAAATAAAACGCGGGAGCATTGAGTAGAAAAACAACAAAAAAGTAACAATGGGCAACGCAGATGACGTGTGTGAGGTTGGGGTGAAGAAGGCAACGGAGCAAAAAGAAAAATAGGTTGTATTGTATTTATTGTCCTGTATTGTATTGTATTGTGTTGTATTGTATTGAGTTGTATTGAATACCACTTTAAATCGCGTTCCCGTCTAGAGCTTCAATGTTCACCAAAAAGTGATATTTGTCCTAGGCGACCGCTCTTGCCCACCATGAAGGTAGCCGCATTCGGTTTTCGGGGACGAAAATAAATAGATAAGATTCCTTCTTTTAAAAAAAGAAGTAAAAACAATGCTGCATATACCTACAACGATTGCAACCACACAACCGCGACTGTCAGTCTGTATAATTATAATACAAAGATCTATAAATATCAAACAAATTAACAAAGACTCGAGACGTTTTGAATCCAAAGAAAGCAAAACAAACGTCCGTAGTAGTGAAACCTTTATGAAAACATGTTGAACTGCACACATTCTTTTCTCGCTGTAATTCCAGTCTCTTCAGAGCTACTGATCCGGATCCATTTAATAAACGAGGCTGTCACACACACTGCTGAGTTTTTAAACAAAACGTTCGGATTATTCTCACCTGAAAAAACAGCCGCGAAATTGTGAAAGCTTACAAAAAAACAACAACACCAACAACACCCATGGCATTAAAAACTCCAAACAATAATATAAATTCCAAAAAGAGAAAAGCGGGTGTTTAAAACTAGCAAAGCTCTTCAGATGTTCGCACAAAAGATATGCCACGACCATTAGGGCTTATGAAAATAATCTTTCTCTATAGAACATTCTATAATATAAACAAAGAACCTGTTACACAAATGAATATATCGTTAATTAAACTTATTCACGATCCATTTTTATTAATTACATAATGATATTGTTATATTATCCTTTAATTTCTTTCTGTTACATTTGGGACAGCATTACGCCAGACTCACAGCACAGTCATTGATCACAGCGTCTTCCAGAAAAACACACACACACACGCGCTTTTCTTTTACCGTCGCTTTGGAATGTAAGATTTCAAGCTGGTTGTCATCAAAATAGAATGGTATCTATCTCGTGATTAAACAAATAGGACCTTCCTTCCTTCCTTTCTTTCTTTCTTGAAAACAAAAGGAAACGGGGAAAGAAAAGAAATGCAGGATAGACATAGAAATAAGAACATCAAGAAAGAAAACAAATTCTCCAGCGCGTAGAGAAGGAAAGACTGAATACAATAGAAACAAAGGGCTGTTTTGAAGATGAGAGGGAGAGGGAGAGAGAGAGAGAGGGGCGCGGGGGGGGGGGGGGGGGGGGGGGGGGGGAGGGGGTAGAGAGAGGGAGAGAGAGAGAGAGGTCATTGTGTTAAGCTTTTGAGACCACAAGGGAACAGTGGGGAAGGGACTGGGCACAACACATAATTTATTGCACTACAAAACAAAGCAACTGAACAAAAACCAAAATAAACGTCAGTGCATGGATTCCACGTCTCGGTAAAGAGATTTTGATTTATATGCAAAAAGAATTATGGCGTAAAGCTTTCGCCCACTACAAATGGAGGAGAAAGGGGGACAATAAAGATAGACTTGATTTCGTATTATTACTTAATGGCAAACGAAAGAGTCCATTGACAAGGTTTTCATGCCATTCTCTGTGTTTAGTCAAATCATCATTTGGGAAAAAATAACACAAAGTGCCACTGAAAAATGGTCGGACTCTGTGCGTCCAGTAATAGATAATTCGTAAAAATAACAAACAAGAACAAAACGGCCAATTTAAAGAAGTGAATAATCATAAATTAACGCTGTCACCAGAACCAGAGATGCATGTGGAGCAACCGGTTTGGTCGTCTTTACACACTAACTATTCAAAAACATCATTTCACAGGAAATGCACAGATTTAACAAGAGATTGCCATAACTATTCAAATAACAATCTTCCAAACATCAGCCGAAACTGAGACACTGACTTTTAAACAATAATTATATCAACAGAATTATACATAAGGCGGTATAGTGAAATGTTTGAGGTCCTGCTGTTTAAACCGCTGAATATATGGATAATAAAAATAATAAATGGAATTTGTATAGCGCTATATCTTGCAAAGACAAATCAGAGTGCTTGCATTGAACATATTCTCACAGAGTCACGCAGCCAATAAACTATTAATAGCTTAAAAAAAAATTCAAACCTACGCACCTACATACACATGAAACAATCTTCACGTACACCTATCCCATTATCAACATGACACTGAGAATAGAAAGGAGGGTTTTCTGGTAGGACATATGAACAAACATAAAGCATATCGTTATCTAAACCAAACAGCTGTCGTCTATTAAGAACACACTCGCTTCTAATTAGTCAACTTCCTTTCTTTCTTTCTTTCGTTTTTTTTTTTTAGCGAAGGGAAACTATTCATTCCTTATCTACATATAATAACAAGCAAATATCTCCTGATCGCCTCCCATGCATAAATTATACAACTCGGTTTAAACAAACTATATACTGCAAATATCTGGGATTCAGACTCTTCAACAAAACAAAACAAAATAAAATAAAACGAGAGAGACAGAGAGAGCATATTACAGATCTATGACGAAATAAATAAATTCGCAATTTAGTCTCCTATACAATTTGTGGCATTTTATCGACATATAAATGGGTATGAAATGAAATTTTAAAAATCACGTGAGTGCGCGCGCGCGCGTGGGTGTGCATGAGTGCCTAACAGCTACGTGCGCACGTGCATGCATGTTTGCGTGCGTGCGTGTGTGTGTGTTAGTGCCACACACACACGCGCGTGCGCGCGTGTGTGTACGCGTGTGAGTGAAGGCAAGAGTTACAGTGCACGCAAAGGATGGGAGTTTCCACCCCAAAATATCTCGTTTTGGTGTACACCTACATGGCACAAAGACACGTCCGTATAATTCAAAGAAAAGGATAAGTAAATCCCAAAATCATCAAGAAGCTATAGGAAAAACAACAACCCAACCCTCCAGCCTTTACACTAGCGGAATAAAACACCAGAGAAATGCGGGAAAAGGATTTTCTTTAAAATAATTATGGGTGGCACTGCTCTTGTGGCGACACATTCTCACCAGTGCGAGAGCAGCCTTAATTTCACGCAGAGAAATCTGTCGTGACTGAAAACGGTGTCCAATTAAAAAAAAAAGAAAATCCATTCCAAAAGTGCGGCCACTGTGCTCCGTAGAAACAGCAGCATGTGAAAGAACCGTAGCTCTGGAAGGGAACGTGAGACGGTGCATGCTGCCCCCCCCCCCCCCCCCCCCCCCCCCCCCCCACCCCCCCCCCCCCCCCCCCCTAACATCCAATCTTCAGCATTGGAAGAGCCATTGTTGTGGAGAGAAAAGTCAGAAACTGAAGGCAGCCACCGAACTCCCACGCTATCAAAAGTGTCGCACGGCGGTCGCTGTGGCTCGAGTGGTTAAGACTGCTCCACTTCAGTCCCATGGGTCTATGAAGTCGTGGGTTCCAAACCAGGCGACGTGTGGGGAATTATTGAGAGTTTGGGGATTTTTTCGATCTCTCAGGTCAAGTTCAAGTACAGGTGCTTTAATTCCCTTCGTCAATATATATATATATATATATATATATATATATATATATATATATACACACACACACATGCAGAAGATCAAGCTTCTTCTTCTTCTTCAAGTGTCCGGTCTGGTCCTGCAGACATCGACGATCAAGCATGTACGTTAAAGATCCCGTCTTTCATGTCAGTGTTTGGCAAGTTACAGAAACACGAACGTACCCAGCATGCATCTCCGAAGTTGGAATGCAGCTACCTTTATGGTGGGTTAAAAACGGTCGCTTAAGCAAAATCTCCCCGTTGGTTAACCGCGGAGCTCTAGCCGAGGAATGACAACACAAAAGTATTGCATGACGGCCTGTGCACAGCATCTGCAGCAAGGCGATACTGTGATTTAGCTTCTTTTCTCTTCTTTCTTTTTAGACCCGTCAAAAAAGCAATGCTGAGAGAGAGAGAGAGAGAGAGGGGGAGAGAGAGAGACGAGAGGGAAAAAGAGAGAGGGGGGGGGGGGGGAGGGAGAGAGAGAGGGGGGAGGTGGTTTTGATGCCCAAAAGCCGTGAAGGGGCAAAAAAACGTTTTTTTGTAAGAAGAAAGATTTTTAAAATAGGTCTTTTGAAAAAGCCTTTCTATTTAAAACTTTTTACAAACTCTTTAAGCTACTAGAATCAAAAAAAGGGAAAAGACCCCTAACCCAGCCCCCCCCAAAAATCCCCTAACAAAGGCAACACACAAAAAAACGAAGTGAAGGTTTTATTTTAAATTAAAATTCAAAAATGTTTTATATATATTAATATGTATAAAAAATAAATTTATATATTATATTTATATATATGGTGGTGTGTGTATGTGGTGGTGTGTGTGCGGTGCGGGTTTTTTGTAATTCAAAATAAAAATATTAAGTTTTGTGAGTTGGGGGTAGGTTTTGACGACAGGGAAGAAATCTCATTGTATCGAAAGTGTCGCTTGAAATATCGTTTTGGTATAAAAATAAAAAGGGGAAAACCAGACGTTAGATTATTTTATTTTAGTAATTAATAAGTTAAAATTCGAATTTATTCATAAAATGTTGAAATAAATATCTGTTAAAGTCATTTTGTGAAACCCCCCCCTCCCCCCCCCACACACACAGAGTAAAAATGAAAAAGGAAAGGAGTTTTGCCCCCTATAAAACTTTTCTAACCTTTTTTATTTATTTTATTTTTTTTTACATTTTAAAGTCACATTTTGGCTCCCCCCCCCCCGGGGTGAGCGCGTCGCCAAAAGAGCAGCGCCCCCCTTTTTTTTTTTTGGGGGGGGGGGGGGGACCGCCTGTATTTTTTTTCCCTATCAGGGGGGTTTTTCTAAAAATTTTTCCCGGGAAAACAACTCTTTTTTTGCCGGGGTTTTTTTACGTGCGTGAACAATTTGTGTACACACGGGACCCGGTTTATCGTTCCCCCGAAAGAAGGCCAGACCACCCTCTGGTCTAATGGAGGGGGGGAAAAATTTTTGGGGCCCAAAAAGGGTTCGAACCACCGCCCTTCCGACCGGTTTTGCTTTTGAAGGCCCGTTCCCTCTAAACCACCGACCCCACGTACCCTACAGCAGCAAAAAAACTCACAGTGCCGCGAATATTAAAACCCCCCCTCGTTTTTCCCCCCCCCCCGATATTGTTGTATTTTTGGGCACTTTTTGACTGGTACAGTGCTAAAATTGCCTTTTTCAGACTGCGAATGCACATGCGGCCCCATCCCTTCCACCCCCAAAAAAACTTTCCCCCTGACCGGGCCCCTGTGGTACAGGCCCACAACCTCCCCCCTTCTCATACCCTGCAGTCCTGTCCTACGTTCAACCTCTGAGCACCAGACTGGCGGCCAGCCAGGAGCCGGGGAAAAGGGGCATCACGCTGCAACTTGCCACCGACTTTAGATACCCGGGGAATCGAATACCATGAATTTTTCTTTGGGGGGGGGACAGGGGGGGTTTCGAAAAAAAATTTTTAACGCTCTGTTTGGAAAGGCGTTCCTATAACTTTTGAAAGGGGGCATGATGAAAAAGCCTAAAAACCCAAAAATTATTAATGTTATGCTCTGTTCCCTTTGGCAAAACCCCAATTTTTTTGGCCCCCAAAAACAAAATTTTTTAAAAATGTAACCCTTTTTTTTTAATAAGAAAAAAATAATTATTTTCACAGAATGCTTACGACCAAAACCTTTTAAATTTACACAAAGGGATTTTCCCCTTTTGCTTTAAATAATTTTAACATTCTAAACAAAAAAGTTTATGATTTGGGTCACTTCTAAACCCCCTACTACCCTTAAAACAAAAGCAAAAAACTGTCACGTCAGGTTTGTTCCTCAAGCCCCAATGCTTGCATGCGTTTTTAAACCTCTTTCCTTTTCAGGGCGTTTGCCTTAAAGGTGTTTGTTTCTAGGCTAAAAATAAGCCCGAGGCCCCTTAAAACCATATCCCAAAACCCTTTCGTGCACCTGCGTCGCAATAGCGTGTTTCGGGCCAAGTGGGCTCGTTGGAAAAACATAAGCCGAGGACTGTGCTGTGTCTCGGGGATGAGTGAATCGGGGGTCTAGAGGTAACCCCGCCTAGAAGCGAAAAATCCCTGCGAAAATGTGTGGTGGTTTGATTTCCCCTTTGGGGTCGAAATTTTCCACCCTCACTGACCTGGGGTGGTTGGGTAGCTAGCTTTTTTATCGCAATAAACCCATGTAAACGCATTTAGAGCACTTAAAGAAACACGGGGAGAAGTTTTCCGGAACTCTGAAAAAGGAAACAATAAACAAGCAGCGGAAAAAAATAATGGGGGTGCTCTTGTGGGGCGTGCTCGTCCCAGGAGGCAGCACTAATTTCACGCAGTAAAATCTGCCGTACCCTTTAAAAATAAAAAGGAAAAAATAAAGGTGTTCCCTCCAATGGTGTAGGGGGGGCGAGGCTCGGCCTCAACTTTTTAAAGGCGAGCAATTTAGGGGCGCCCATCTCCCTTTCCCCGTGCTTTCTTCCCCGACCTAAAGAAAGGGAGGTAAACCTTTACAGCGGGGAAACTGGGGGACTGTACGAAGAAGGCGACAAAGGACCTAAAGGGGGGTTAACCACCCCCCGGGATGAGCTGCCTTTTAAACCTGGCTGGGGAAAGTCTGCAAAGTAACATGGTAGCAACTATCGGTCCCTAACTTCAAATTGGTATAGATTAATGTGATGTGTTTATATATTAGAATAGTATAATTTTCTTATTTCTTATACAAAGTTGTTTCAGGAAAAAAAGTACGTGAGTGTATATGAAAAGGGGGATATTGACGAGGCAACGCGTTTTATCAGCCATGTTTTCGTGAATAAAAGATGGGCTACAGTATGACGATGCGGGGGCCCAAAGGGCAGAAAAAAGTCTTTAAATTTTCTGAGTTGACAAGTAGTATCACGAAAGGAAGAAAAAAAAAATAAAAAAATGTACGCCCCACACGCCACCTGCGCAGACACACATATCCCCCCACCACCCCCCCAACAACACACACACACCCTTTCACACACACACACACCCCAAAAATACACACGCATAGAAAACGTGTGAAAAAATATTGATAGTCTATGCTTGCTAATGACGGGATAGTCTATGCTTGCAAATGAGGGCAGTTCCCAAAATTTCCCAGACTTTGCTAGCACAAGGCATCGTTTAATCTACTTTTGGTTCCTCATTAGTCAGAGTGTGAGTGGTACGAAAAGGCCCCCTCGGCAGCGATCACCGCCTTTTATCCTTTTGGGGGAAACAAAAACTTTCTGTCACTAAGGGCAAAACCCCCAAATTAAAAACATAAAAAAGCAAAAAGGCGAGTTTGAAGACATCCTAGCATTTCCAACCTGACGGCTTTGCCCACTGCACATTGACCACTTCTTTCCATTTTACTGAGACCATCCTTCTGTCCCCACTTTATTACCCCCAAAATTTAATAGTTAAAACAAATAAACATCAGGGAAAATATGGTGGACCCCAGTTTGAGGAAGCTTTTAAAATCAACGTTTAAATGTATAAATTTTTTTAAAAAGATAAAACCGAAAAAATGTAAAACAGAAACGCAAAAATTTCATTGAAACTTTTTTGAGTCAGGTAGAGCAATTTTGGATTCTTTTTGACCCCCAAAATTTAAAATCAAAAGGGCCAAAAAAAGGTTTTGGGAAAAATTTCATGAAATGAAAAGGGGTGTTAGTTTCCCAAATTTGCCCAGAGACTGGAGAACAAAGAATTTCCATAAAATTTAAAAAAGGAGGGGCATTTGAGACATTTTTTAAAAATCAAGTTGTCTTGAAGGTTTGTCCTTAAGGGTAAAAAATTAGAACAGAAGGAAATTTAAACAGAATTGCCCCCCAGCCCTTGAAAACATTTCATCTTTAATGCCCCCAATTTCAGGGGATGAATTTAGAGATGCTTTTTGTCTCTTTCTAACAAAAAAACATCGTTGGATTGATGCAGTTTCAATACATGTTAAAACTTCCAGCAAACTTCATTTTCTACTTCATAAAGTTAAATAAATTTGGATTTAAAGGGTTTTATCCCGTAAGTGGAAACGTCCATTGTGTTCCAATTTATAAACAGGAAAAGCCCAGAACAGACAAACACTCAGCCCAATTGTTTTGCCTCAAATATTGAAGTTGATGGAGAAAATTTAATTTTTAAAAAGGCTTAGTACTTCTGGATAAAAATAAAATAACCCCGGTTAAATCGGGGGTTTTCAAAAGATAGATCTCCCATAGATTTTGTTAAGCTATCAACGCAAAAAAAAATTCATTTTGCAAGAAAAAAGACGTTCTTGAAACATTTTTGATAAAAAAAGGCCCGTATGAAAAGTTTGGCAGCGAATTGCTACAAACTTAAGAATTGGGTTTTCTGGGGGTTTTTTATACTATATAAAGGTTTTTTGACTAACAGAAAGTTACAGGTTTAAAAGGTAAAAGGGAAAGGAGTCCATAACCTTTAAGGTCGTAGGGGGCGGGCGTCGGGGACCTCCAACTTCTTAGGGCCAGCATATTTGGGGGGGCGCCTCTCCTCTCCCCGTGCTTTCCTTCCCCCGACCTAAAAAGGGCAGGTACCCATTTCAGCGGGGGAATGGGGGAACTGATTTTAAACCCAAAGGGGCGCAAAAGGCAACCATCCAAGGAACCACGTGGGTTTGGTGTAAATCATATTCAAGTTTTTGATCTCTTCATATGGGACTCCTCAAGGGGTTTTGTTTAAAACGCCCCCTCTTTTTTATGTTTTTCTGCATGATCCCAGTAAAAATTGTCAAAGGGAAACGTTTGTGCAATAGCAGAGATATATGCATGTGGTGAATGTTTCTTGAAACGAAACACACCAAAGAGCGTTAAAAATACATTAAAAAGGTATCCGAACCAACTTACAAATCGATAAAATATATGCTCGAAAAAGGATTTATTTATCCCCAGAAAAAAAGTACACTGTCTTTTTAAAATAGCAGTAATCGATAGCTACCAGCATTTTGAATTGGGGCCCCGTTATTTAGTATAAGATACTGTAAAGTTCTTGGGTGTTTTCTCACTTCCCAAATAAATTGGAAGCACTATTGAAACCCCAAATTTTAAATAAGCAAAGAAAGGCTTAAAACTTTTTGAAAATGGTAAGTAAACAGTTTGGGGCCCAAGACATTTAAAACTGAAATATTAGCTACTTCTTTTCGTTCAAAATTTTTGTTGGCCAAGGGGTATTTTCAGTGTCCTAAGTATTTACTTGAAAGTTACAAATATAGCTGCAAAGCATACAGGCGGCTCTTGGTGGCCTTATCACGCTCAGCCCCCGGGAACAATAACGAAAAAAACGGGATGGCCTTTTGGATGATTAACGTCAACTGGCAGTGCTAAAAAATTTTGGGTAAAAAAAAAACGACTGAAACTTTTTTTTAAAAAGAAAAAGAAGTACAACGAATTTGGGTTTTCCTAAAAGAGCGAAATATATTGCCCTTAAGCCAAAGTACTATGGCTGATTGGTAAAAACTTGAAGTCAATCAACTACATGGACACCGAGAAGCAAACTTACCTTGCCCAACATGGGGGTGAATAAAGCACACTTTTCTAGAGGGTCTTGTAAACAAGAAAGCCCCAAATTTAAATATAATGGTTTCGGTCCGTCCCCCAATTTTCTTTAAAATGTTGCCATTTTTAAAATTTTTCAGCGGTCAAAGTCAGATAATCAAGAAACGGTTCTGTTTTGTTATCCCCCGTTTTAAAATTGAAAAATCATACTACGTTGGTAAATACATCGATATTTTCAGCAGAATAAAAGCAATATTAATGGGTCTTATTTTTTCTTTATTGCCCTTGTATATATTTTAAATCCTTTTTTGCGTTGATTCTAAAAGTATTGTTGTCAAAAAACTCCATGTTTTAAGAAAACTTCAAAAAAATTTTTTAGAATTAAGATGTTATCCATCTTTAACCTAAAGGGGATAAGTGTTAATTTTTTTTGGGTGCCCTTTACACGGATTATTTCCCAAAAGATGGGGGATAGAGCTGCCCCAAAAAAAGGGGCAAACATGAACGGGGTGCAAAGAATTCAGTCCTCTATCCTTAAAAGAGGGGTTTTAAACTTTCAAACAAAAATCATGGGGAAAGGTCCCGAAACGAAACAGCAAAAAAAAGATCTTTAATAGAAAAAGCAATTTAAAACCCCATAATTTAAAAAGTCGTGAACCCTTCAAAGAATTGTGTAAATGTTTTTTTCTCAAAAAGAATAACTGCTTTATTTTTTAGAATGAAATTAAATGATGAAACCAAATTCAGTAAAAAAGGGAATGTCTATGTGGTGAGAAAATCACCAATATATATACTTTTTGATGCAGAGTGTAAAAAACCCTTTTATGCCCCCTTTTTCTGAAAATTCCCCCTTTCCCCGCTATTCAATAAATTTTAAAAATGGCATTTGAAAAATTGGGAAAGGCTTTATCGCGTCCCCTTTGGACATTTTATAGTTGATTACGTTTTTTAAAGTTTTTGGTTTTTTTTAATTTCCCGTTTCATTTCCAAGTTTCTTTAGGTTTTTTTTTTTAAAAGCATGGGTTTGGTGTTTTTGTTTTGTTTTTTTTTTTTTGGGGGGGGGGAGGGGGCTAATTTTATTTTTTTTTTTTTTATTTATCTTTTTTTTGTTGTAAATAAGACATCCACCCCTCCATTTGTTCCCTAGAAGTGAACAGACGTAAAATTTTAAGTCAACAACAACACACGCATACACTTACAAACGCACGTAT
>CM054134.1:18104660-18142160 GCA_028751875.1 Rapana venosa
GAGGATAATGGAATAAGCACTCATGTGCTTTTTTCATCGAGTCCCCGTGTGTATGCAGTTTTTTTCAATTTTGTCATCCGTTCTCACCGGTACACAATGGCCTACTCTTCCGAAAAGCGGAACGGGTTTCAACATGTGCGCAAGATGTTCTGCGTGCGTTCGCACACGGGACCTCGGTTTGTAGTCTCTTCCGAATGACTTTTGGGGAGAGTGGAGTCGGCACTGAAGTTAACTCTAGAGGAAAAATCCTCTCGAACGAGAATCAAACCCGGGTCAGCAGATCACGAATACATCACTGTAGCCACTAGGCTATCCCGTCCCCCAGTGTGTGTTTGTCTGTGTGTCTGTGTGTGCGCGCGTCCGAGAACGTACGTGCGTAGGCTTTCAGTAAATGCCAACACGATTGGAAACGAATATATTATATACGCTGTAGATTGTCAACTACTTACAGACTTGAACTTTGCAACTACTCTTTACGAGAGCGGAGAGCGGGGTTTCTGTATTCGACTCATGATCTCTATTTTTGACTAGTGCACGCGAAGATTAATTCAAAGTCAATTAAAAGTAGCGTCATAGTCCTAGTGTGTATTGCACGTAAAAAAGAGAAGACCAAATGAACGCAGCTGTTTAACACCGATTTGATTTTGTGTGTACACAATTTTAAAACGTCTGAAAAATGTCAAAGCCACATTAAACCGAACGATGTTGAGAACACAGACCCACCTAAGTTAACAGGAGTGTTATTTAACATTAATCAGTCATGAAATGTTTACTGATAACGTGGTAGATCAAGCATTTGTTTGTTTTTTCCTTTTTTGAGGCTTTAGTTGGATAGAGATGGTGGAGGACCATTTTTCAGTCATTCTTTATTATTTTGCTTTTTCTTGGGAGGCCCTTCTCACGTTTCTTTATATATCAATCAAGACAATGACATGATAGTCCCTTGTGGGGATGTCAGTGGCCTGTCAGTACCAATAGTATTATAGTCCTCATTTCTCGAAATTCTGTGCTAGGAATTCCCTACTTTCCCATCCTCCTCTTTATTTCTGCCTTGTTCCTTTTCTTTCTGTCACCTCCTTCTTGTCTATTTTCTGCCTTCTTGGTCCATTCTCCTGCCTTTTTTCCCCCCAGAAATACTTAAAAGATAACAATTGTCTCCCACGCTCAAGTCGGATTCGTTGGGCCTGACCTGTCAGGCGCATAACAGCAGCGCAACGTACTTTCGCTTACATAACAGACAATGATAGTTTCTGTCTGAGTGTTCCGAGAAGAAGAAGAAGCAGAAGAAGAAGAAGAAGAAGAAGAAGAAGAAGAAGAATTATTGCAAAGAATTGCAAAGAATTGCGAAGAAGAAGAAGAAACCACAAAATAGTAGACATTAACAAGTTCAGTTCACCAATATTACAACTTCTTCACCATTGTAAAACAATAAAAATGATGTTCGCATACCCAACATCTCACCATTGGCGAACCTTGGACCTCGAACCGAGGAACAAAGAAAGAATAAACAAACCAACAAAAGCAAAACCTTATTAACCCCAGGGGAGAGGGGGGAGAGGGGGGAAGGGGTAGGGTAGCATTTGACGAAATTCGCCTGGCTAGGATGCCAGTTGTGGATGGTTGGTTTCACAAGGACGACTGATTTCTAGCGCTGAAACGTTTCTGTTTGTCTTGTCAATCAATGTGGACAGTTTTGTCTTGTCAATCAATGTGGACAGTGTCAGGGAGAGTCACGGGGGATGCTTGTTCATGTCAGCGTGCAGTTTTGTTTGTATCGCCTTACTACTGCCGTTTCTCTCGGTGCCTCTGTTTTGTCCGCCTCTTTTGGTTGTTTGTCTTGTTTGTTTGTTTGCTGTTTGTTTCTGTTTGCTGTCTGTGTGCGTGCGTGCGTGTCGTGCTGCGTGCGTGTGCGTGTGTGTGTGGTGTGTGTGTGTGTGTGTGTGTGTGTGCGACAGAAACTGTGTCTGTTCTCTGTCTGTCTGTCTGTCTGTCCGTCAGTCCATCTGTCTGTCTTTCTTTTGTCTGTCTTTCTTTCTTTCTTTCTGTCTGTCTGTCTCTATTTGAGAATTTTAGTCGTAATCTATTTTGTTGATGAAATGCGTAAGTTTATTCTAGTATATTTTTTTCTGCTACTGCCGTTGTTGTTCTTTTTGCTACTACTGTAAAATCCTGAGCAAACACTCAGAATCTAGCAAAAACACACACACACACACAACACACACACACCACACACACACACACACACACACACACACACACACACACACACACACACACACACACACAAACACACACACACACACACACACTCACACACGCACACACACATACACACACACTTTTAGCTGATAGATGTACAGAGAAGTCACCACCCTGCAAACAAACCCCACTGCCTTACTTACTGAACAGGTCCTCTACCACTTATGTCACCTCCTAGGGAGACGGGATAGCCTGGTGGTTAGAACATCGCGCTCGCAATCTGACGACGCGGGTTCAATTCCCGTTCAAGGGGATATTTTCCCATGGAGTTAACATCAGTGCAGACTCCACTCTCCCCAAAAGTCCTTCGGATGAGACTATAAACCGAGGCCCCGTGTGCGAACGCACACAGAACATCTTGCGCACACGTTATATCCTGTTTCGCTTTTCGGAAGAGTAGGCCATTGTGTGCCGGTGGGAACAGATGACAGAATTTACAAAACTGCATACACACGGGGACTGGATGTATAAACACACATAAGTGCTTATTCCATTATCCTCGATATAAAAGAATTTAAAAAAAAAAGTTCTGAACTGCTACATTGCTCACAGGATGCCAGAAGTCAGAGAAGCATTTATTACTGCACAGGAAGTAGACATGGTTTTTGTGCCTGCAGCCTGCAACCATTAGGCTACACTTCACCTTCAGCTTTCCGGTCAAGTGCTAGTTGGAAGAAAAACCCAAACGTCTGCTGATTTTTTTTTTTTTTTTTTAAAGTATGAAAATATGCACAGTGTGGGTTTGGGGGATTGAGGACATAGAGCAATACCATGCAGTATAAAAAAGTTGGAAATGATCATCAAATGAGGATTGCTTGCGTTCCTGCAGTGTTAACTCCCACCCCCCCCCCCTCCGCCCCTACCGCCACCCCCCCCCCCCCCCCCCCGGCGTGTGCATGCTGTGGTTAAAAAGCTAGCAGACAAGGGACACAGAGGGTACAGTGTTTAATGAAATTAAACCCCCCAAAAACCCAAAATCAAACCTACCACATTTGTGGAAAGTAACATGAGTTTTGAGTCAAAATCTAGTTTTTTTCACAAAAGTGGGATTTAAAAAACAATATTCTGTGGATGCCTTAGTACGTGCGGTATGAATGCAAGAGTGATAATTATAGGAAAACGAATGAAAAGTGGCCACAATTCAAGGTGGTGTGTTGCCTTTGG
This sequence comes from Rapana venosa, assembly GCA_028751875.1. NCBI lineage: Eukaryota > Metazoa > Mollusca > Gastropoda > Neogastropoda > Muricidae > Rapana > Rapana venosa. The sequence continues at coordinate 18,108,084 of CM054134.1, forward strand.
CTCAACCAGTCGATGTCAGTCCCACCCATACGTTTTGGGTCATCAGTGCGTGGCAGAACGTACTACCAGATATCACGATTGTCACGTCTTATCTCAGGTCCGCAATTTCAAATGCAATGGATCACTCCGCGCCGAAGTCGGATGCGCTGGGCCTGACTTGCCAGGCGCTTAATGGCAGCCCAACACTTTTTTGGTTTTTTTTTCTTTTTCTTTTTGGTGATTTAGTTTTTGTAGCCCCCGTACACCGCTTTTCTTTCTATAACGTAAGCTTATCCATTTTTTATGTTCACTTGTTCACAAAATAAAATATTCGTAATCGTGTCAGACGTTCTTGTTGTCCGGCTACGAGTTCTGTGTATGCATGGTGCAATTCTACACAAAGGTCCTGTTTACCACGTCGCTCGTCCCCCGCCCTCTTTCTTCTTCCTCGTTTCTACGCCTCCAAAATTCTCCCGTTCCTTGCTTCTGGCTACGCGTTGGAATGCTTTGCCTGCCTACTTTTAGCAAGAGCATGTGTTAATATGTCACGTCGTTATCACCTCATTTTAGGGCCATAGCAGACAGATTTTCTTGGTCAGCTGCTGTGTCTATATAAATCTGCACGTGGCAGATGACTCGTGCGCGAGCGAGATTTAAAGCGCGTGTGTTTGTGTGTCTTGTTATCAAAGACAGAAAACGAAACAAACCAAAGAAGAACAACAGACGGTGCCAAGTTCAACGGAGGATTGTACACATGGATATGATTGCAATATGTCAATTGGAATCTATCTATCTATCTATCTATCTATCTATCTATCTATCTATCTATCTATCTATCTATCTATCTATCTATCTATCTATCCTCTGATACCTTAAATCTGATATATTCCTTCCTTTCTAACAGACAACAAAAAGTTTATGTCAATAAATACTTTTCGACTTTTCTACCCAATACATTTGGTATCCCACAGGGTTCTATTTTGGGTCCCCTATTATTTTCTATTTACATTAATGATCTTCCCTTATTTACTAAAGCTTCCTGTGATTTATTTGCAGATGACACCACTATTGATATTAACCATGTTAACTCGTTTGAAGTCTTTCGCAATTTGCAAAAAGATATAAATGTACTTCTTTAATGGACTCACTTGAACCATATGGCCCTTCATCCAAAGAAAACTAAATTTATGCTCATTTCCAAAAGACAGAAACGACAGAACCTTAATAGCAATCTACCATTTCTCTACATTGGCAATGAAAAAATTGAAGAAGTCTCAAATCACTAAATTTTAGGAATAACTATTGACAACAACCTATTATGGTCTGCCCACATCCAAAACCTGTCAAAAAACATTGCCTCAAAAATATACCAACTCCGTAAGATAAAAAACTTCCTAACTCTGCATGCCAGAAAAATATTCTTTTATTCTTATATTCAAACAGCAATAGATTATGCATCTACACTGTGGGATATGGCCAGCAATAATTTACTTAAATTAATAGTGAGGGTGCATAAACGCGCCCTAAAGCTTATCCTAAATAAATCATCATCTTTAACAGTTGCTGACCATTCAGATATTAATATTCTTCCCCTTAAGTCCAAGCTTCTTTTCAATAAAGGAGTTTTGATGCATAAGATCTTGCATGGAAATGCCCATCTTTATTACAAAGCATCTTCACAGTAAATGATTTTAGACACTCTCATTTGATTAATCTACCTCTACCTAAGATAACACTATTCAAATCAAGTCTAGCATATTCTGGGGGCTGGCTGTGGAATAGGCTTCCCTACCAACTAAAAAATGAATCTAATCTGAAAAAATTTAAAACAATGTATCAAGCTCTTTTGATGAAACAATGTGATACAACATATCTCCTTCCCAAGATGTATTAATACAACACTTATTTCCGCTTTCCATACTTCTTGTTCCTCTCTCTGTCTCGCTATCTCTGTCTCTATCTCAGACTGTCTATCTGTCCCTCTGTTCTGTCTGTCTATCTATCTATCTGTCTGTCTGTCTGCCTGCCTGTCTGTTTGTCTGTCTGTCCGTCTGTCCGTCTGTCTGTCTCTGTCTCTGTCTCTGTCTCTGTCTCTCTCTCTCTCTCTCTCTCTCTCTCTCTCTCTCTCTCTCTCGTGTATTTGTTGATATCAATGTGTGTGTACTTTCATATGTATCATAATTATGCTTTTACTTTTCTTGCAGCTTTTTCTTTTCTTTTCATTTTGAGGGCTGGATGAAAAAAAGTCTTGTTACTTAATCTCGTGAAATAAAATTGCGTTTGCGTTTGCGTCTATCTAATATATCTATCTAATCTATCTATCTATCTATCTAATCGTAATCTAATTTTATCTATTTATCTATCTAAATCTATCTATCTGTTTGTTTGCCTGTCTGTCTGTTTGTCTGTCTCTCTCCCCCCCCCCCCCCCCTCCTCTCTCTCTCTCTCTCTCTCTCTCTCTCTCTCTTATAACTCTCTCTTTCTTGTTCATAGTCCCTAATCAGGGCAAGGTCCGGATGACAAAAAAATGTGAATGCTTATTCTGTAACCCTTAGAAAGTAAAGATCATTCATTCATTCATTCATTCATTCATTCACCCATCCAATCATTCTGTGTGTGTGTGTGTATGTGTGTGTGTGTGTTTTGCCTTTTGAGATCAAGAAGAAAGTCAGTCGTGTTCCACACTCATTCTCTGACTTGACTGTCACGTTGTGTCACGGCAACAGAGCTATTCCACGGGCAGTACAGGATAGCTGGGAGAGAGGCATGATGAACATATTGTGAGGGCGTTGGCAGATAAGTGGAGTGTTTCAATCCCCTGACAATGGCCACAGTCTTAAGGTGCAAGGACTGGAGAAGAACAACACCGACACAGACAGATTAAAGGATGAAAGCCCGAGTTTGACTGAACTATAGAGGGAAAGATTGCACAACAGGGAACATGCTCGGGATGAATTGCTACATGTTCTTTTCTTTTATTCATTTATTCTTTTACTTCGAGGGTAATGGAATAAGCACTCATGTGCTCTTTACATCCAGTGTTTGCAGTTTTGTAAATGTTTGTCTTCCATTTCCACCGGCACACAAAGGCCTACTTTTCCGAAAAGAGAAACCAGTTTTAAACTGTGCGCAGGATGTTCTGCGTGCGTTCGCACACGGGACCTCGGTTTATAGTCTCATCTGAGGGACTTTTGTGGGGGAATGGAGTCTGTAGTGAAGTTGACTCCAGGAGAAAATATCCCTTTGAACGGGATTCGAACCCGGGTTAGCAGATCACGAGCGCAAAGAGCAACACTCAAACCAACCAGGCTATCCCGTCCCCCTACTTTGAAGTAAGAACGCAAGAAGCAAAGGAACGATATGAATAATTTACACTTGTAGTCACAAACACATGTATTTGATTGTCAAATAAAAATAAATTTTCTTCGTCAAACGCCCAGACAGCAGCTATTGTTGTCTGTCATAATAATTATGAACAAAAATGTGTTGCACTGCCTTTAAGCGCCTGACAAGTCAGGCCCAGCGCAAACGATTTGAAAAATGAAATGATTTTCTGATGGTGGTGGAAGTTTCAATTTGAGGAAGTAATCGTAGCGGACAAAAAAGTGGAGATTATTTATTTTATGTATATATTTATTTATTTATGTATTCTTTTAGCTGTTTATTTTCTTCTTTCGAGGATAATGGAATAAGCACTCATGTGATTTTTTTTTTAAACATCCAGTCCATATGTACATGCAGTTTTGTAAAGTTTGAGGACATTATCTGTGTCAGTAGACAATCACATGTCTCTCTCCTTTCGAACATAAATGACTTTTCCGTGTTATGCTACAGGGAAACAGCTAGCTTCCTCCTGTATCCTGTTTGCTAGGTAGATATCCGATAGTATTGTCCACCACTTTAGGTCACGGAATATCCCTCTCAGTGACATTCGGGCTGCTCTCCCCGGGGAGAGCGCATCGCCACAAGAGCAGCGCTGCCCATTTTTCTTTTCTTTTCCTGTCTGCATGTATTTGTTTCCCTATCAGAGTGGCTTTTTCTACAGGATTTTACCAGGGACAACGCTCATATTGCCATGGGTTCTTTTGCGTGCGCTAAATGCGTGTTATACACGGTTTATCATCTCATTCGAAAGACTAGCACCAAGATCACCACTCATGGTCTAGTGGCCGGGAGGAAAATTTTGGGGACAAACGAGGATGGAACCACTACACACTTTGAACCCGAACTTTTCCATTTCTAGGCAGGTGTGTTCCTTCTAGACCCCCGATCCACATATCATTTATGGAGGAAAAATAAGCCTGCAACAGAGCAGCTAGTTTTGCACTAAACGTGGCCATTTTACGGCGTGACGTCCTTCTCGTTAAGCCACACGTGTAGTATGTGTTTTGGAAGGAAGGTGGCAGGATGGTTAAGACGTTTGCCTGCCAACAAGTAAACCGGGAGATTCTGGGTTCGATTCCCAGCCTCGCCCTTTCTTCCCAGTTTGACAAAAAAATCGAACTGAAGGTCAAAGTCCTTCGGGTGAGGCTATAAACCGAGGCCCCGTGTGCGAACGCATGCAAAACATCTTGCGCACATGTTAAATCCCATTCCGCTTTTCGAAAGAGTAGGCCATTGTGTGCCGGTGGGAACGGATGACAAAATTTGCAAACAACCGCATACACACGGGGACTGGATGTAAAAAAGCACATGAGTGCTTATTCCATTATCCTCGGGAAAAAAGCGCTTTGATTTGTTGCTTTACAATATTCAGCGCTATATAAATTCCATACATTATTATTATTATTATTATTATTATTATTATTATTATTATTATTATTAATATTATTATTATTAACCCCATCTTGTCAATGTGTCTTCAAGGAGACACAGCGTTTTCAGTCCAACAAAGTCGCTTCATCCATTTCGTCACGACTGTTCTCCACAGGGCCGCTTTCTGCATCAGAGCTCTGGGAGAGGATAGAGAGGAGTTGGGCCTGTACAATCCCTCCTGTACTGAAACCCAATGCAGGGCTAACGAGTTTGACACTGGCCTCAGCTTGGTAGCACCAGTCTTTGTCAGTAGGCCTTTATGTTCAATCCTCCTCAAGTCAGGTTAGTGTGACATTACCTGCAATAAGGTAAAGGAGGTGAAGGAGTCCCAAAACCTATAAGGTCGTAGGGGAGCGAGGCATCAGAGACCTCAGTTCTCTAGGGCCAGCATATTGAGGGCGGCGCCCATCTCCTCTCCCTCGCTGCTTTACCTTCCCTGACCATAAAGAGGGCAGGTACCCATTTACAGCTGGGTGAACTGGGGGAACTGTACTGAAGCCAAGGCGCGCAAACGGTCACCCATCCAACTGGTAACCACACTCGACGCTGCTTAACTTGGCTGGGGGAAAGCGAGTGCTCCGACCACTGAGCTATCCCGTCCCCTGCAATGCAAACATAAAAAAACCCCAATCTTTCTCCTGTCACCAAGAAAAGTACTACTCATTTGAAATCTGCGGTATTTTTTTTATATGAGCAGTGGCCAACTTCTTCCACGAACAGGAAAACGTGTTAGTTAGCGTCACACTTGCATTTTTTTTTTTTAGAGCTTTTTGTGTCTTTTCTGATAATGATTCCTATTAGCTATGTGCCTTGAGGTGTTGAATTGTCCTTCATGGGACAGTTAAAGTACTTTTGACTTTTTTTTTTTTTTTTTTTTTTGCTGCCTCATCTTCTGACGACCCCCGTCCTACTGTTCCCACGCCGCTCATTCCAATCTCCCCGCCACAACCACACCCAGATTTGTTATGTCTCATCCTCAGGGTCGGAAGTCCACGGGGAGCCCATCACTATCAGGCCGCCGTGGGGCCACCAGCCAGAGGGGCCCTGCACTGCTGCTGGGTCACTTTGGTGGTGTTCAGTGGTGCCTGTTCTGAGCTAACATACGCAGGACACCACCTACTAAGCCCCCTACTAACGACAGTATTAGCTCAGTCGCGGAGCCAGACTGAGTGAGTTGCCCACCCCAGGTGGCAACCACAACAACGTCCCTCCAACGACCGTCCCCCGCGAACCTCCAACCCCAAAGGCTTTGACACAAACTCACCACAGGCACAGAAGTGTATGGGCAAACCGAATCTGAGGCCACCATGAGACCAGAGAATTCGGGACCACCGAATCAGAGGCAATTTTTTTTTTTAATGCATGATGATCAATGACAATGAGGATGACGTAATGATGCTGCTGTGGAAGTGCATATGCTTTGAGACTACTTGACAGGGTTGTACTCTACGCTTACTATCATAATATATCCCGGCGTCAACCGGGCCCGAGAGATACAGACACCTGCAGTGTTGGTCAGGTAATTTGAGCAACACTCTCAAACTCGCATCCGTTAAGTGGATGAAGTTCGACTGTGTGGTCCCAGTCTTCCCACTGAGCCCACAGCACACTCACTCTGGGTAGGAGCCGGCCGGAGTCCGAAAAATCCCTATGACTCTTATGGGATTCGAACCCGCGACCTTCCAGTCCGTAACCCAAGGCGCTAACCACTGCGCCATGGCGGCTGGTTAAGTACTTTTGACTTGACTAGTATCAACAAACAAAGATATCCCTACACTATACCCTTCGAGTCTACAAACTAGCTAGTAACATCAACGCACTGCGCTAGAGTAAAAAAAAAACCCAAACAAACAACAACAACCAAAACAACAACAACAACAATAAAAACCAAACAACAACCAGGAAACACGTAGAAGACTTCCATCACCAGTCTCCTCCATCCTCTATTTTTCCCGGCACAAACTACAACCACTACAGCAGGACGGTTTGGGGCTGGCTTGGGTCGTCATGACCGTGGCGGTAGTGCCTGCCGTGTTTGCCCTTCAATCTGCCAGTGACCAGAGCCCTCAACAAGCAATGACAGCCGTCATGGAGATTGCTGTCACAGCCTCCCGGCCTCCCTCCCTCCCTCCCTCCCTCCCTCCCTCTGTCCTGTCCTTGTCCGTAGTGTGACTTGCTGTCTGGCGTTGACATGCAGACCATCACCAAAAAGTCCTGGAACGTGTCAGACAGCATTTTATTAATTAAAGTGAAGTGTGGACGGTCTCTCTCTGTTGTTATCACTCTTCTTTCATTCAAACAAGGACACTTTTGTGCTCACAGGTTCAGAAGCTGCTGGTTTTTTTTTTTTAAAAGAAGAAATATTTCCTTTTTTCTTGTTCCTCAGCTAGAGCTCCGAGGTTCACTAGTGGTGGGATGTTGTGTATGTGACCGTTTTGGCCCTCCATGGAGGCAGTCTCATTTTCACCTGGTGGGTGTATGTTGGGAATGTTGGAGTTCCTGTAACCCACTGTGTGCTGGAGACATCTTTTATTCTTCTTGCTAATGCTTTGTTTTAATATATTGAGGTTGCATCTCACAACGGATGTCTTATCAGAAACTACACAGGTTAGAAAGTCTTAGAGAAAGAATAAAACTTTATTTATTTTTCTTCCTTTTTGAGGGGGTGGGGGGGCTGTGAGTATTATGAAACAAGAGGTGACAGTCCTCTTTACTGAAGAGAAGCAAAGCATCACTGTACTTCTGAAGCAAACTGCATAGTTAGCCAGAACAAAGCTTGTTATTGCCCGGGAAATGAGGATGTACCACATATTTAGCTATGACAGGAAAACAGATTAACTACCTGTACCCATCAGGCACTTAACGGCAGCACAGCGCATTTTCGGTCATGTGACAGACAGCAATAGTCGCTGTTTGAACGTTTGACGAAGAAGAACTACCTGTACAGCCAACCTCCTCATGAGGTGTGTGAGAACATCAAACAATGCACAGGCAGATGGACAGCCAAACTCCCAAGATTGCTAGATTGCTAGACAATGACTGAGATGGTAGAGGAACAAACTTGGTCTCTAAAGCCCTTTCTTCAACAGCAAAAGTACATTGCTGTAAGATTAAAAAGTATTGCCCAAGTTCACGAATAAAACCATTCATAAAGCGTTCGTGTTGTTCATCTTTAGGCACACAGTGCTTAGTCCAGTTTCCTCTTCCCAAATGGAAATTGGCCTTTTGACAACTAAGGTTACTCTGTTTTGCAGGAGTCTGAACACTCACCCTTTCACATGTGGGCTTAAATAATGTTTGGTGGTCGCTACTGCTGTTACACTCAAGGCCAGTCAGTATCAGAGTGGACTGGCCTTGTGTGGAACTGCTTGCTACGGGGGACGGGATAGCCTAGTGGTCAGAACATTGCGTTCGAAATCTGACGACCCCGGTTCGATTCACGTTCAAGGTGGAAATTTTCCTCTGGAGTTAACATCAGTACAGACTCCACTCTCCCCCCCCCAAAGTCCTTCGGGTGAGACTAAACCGAGGCTCCGTGTGCGAACGCACTCAGAACATCTTGCGCATACGTTAAATCCTGTTCCGCTTTTCGTAAGAGTAGGCCATTGTGTGCCAGTGGGAACAGATGACAGAATTCACAAATCCGCATACACACGGGGACTGGATGTAAAAAAACAACCTAAGTTCTTATTCCATTATTCTTGATATACAAGAATTTTTTTAAAAGCTGAAAACAGGGATGAGTTGTGAGAGTTGGCTGCAAAATCTTCAGTGGTACCTCAACGGTCTACAAGACTATGGGATAGGTGAAGGTGAAGGTGAAGTGCTGAGGAGAGCCTTCTTATTCTCCCATCTCAACTTCACGAAAAGTCCATTCTGTGTCAAGTTACTTTTCTCTTCTTCTAGTTTGTAGTGTACATTCATTTAGGAAGGAGGATGTATTGGCAAACTTTCTGCAGCTCTTTCCAGTCTTTCAGCTGCAGACATAGGAAAGGCCAGAACTGCTGAACCCAACTATATAGGCTGGCACTGGATTCCACTGGACTGAGACAACAAAAAATGATGTTAGTAATTGAGTCGTGTACCACGTCTGCCTTGCTCTGAGGTTAGCTGGCCAAGTGTACAGTGTCTGGATGTGGCTGGTGGTGACTTACCTCAGCTTCTGTCCGTGTGGCTGGCTCCTTACCAACACCGTCACTTGTGTGTTCTATTCATCCTCCTTACTCCAGTAAAGACCACCGTGGCCACACACTCCTTCAGACTAATGCTACAGCACAGTCCAAGAAAGAAACAAGTGGAGTGCTTTCTTCACCCGTCTCATCCATCATTTCTTTCCCTCCTCAGATAACGATTGCTACCAGAGTGCTTGTGGTCGTCAGGTGGCGATTATCGATGTGATGAAAGAGGAGGAGCGTTCTGTGTGTTCTGTTCACGGTGTGGACTTGAGATCCCCACGAACAACAGGCAATAAAAGACCGTGATCCCTTCTGCCCTCTGGATCAGGCTGTCCTTCACACTGGGGATGCTACTGCTGCTGCCATTCAGCTGGCTCCCTGCTGAAGGTATTGTAGAGGGGAGGGAGGGAGGGAGGGAAGAAGCTGTGATTAGGCTGAAGTGCTTCCCGGCTTTCATCGTTGACTGTTCTTGACTTGGCTAGAGATCTCTTGGGGCAGGATTTGGGATCATACGGTAGCTTGTTTTTTGAAAAAAAAATCTGTTTAGTCAAGGTAGAATGATTGTAAAGAGACAGGATTATATGTTGTAGCCATTGATGAGATTATTGATGTTGTTCAAAAGTAATGTGACATTGTGAACGCTCAGTATGAGTACTTTTGAATGAATGTAATCACAACTGTTTATATGATGACGATGACAATAAGGGTGCTAGTAACAAAACTTTTAATAATATGAACGCTACTACTCTGACATTAAATAATAAAAAAATTAATGTTGGATGAAAAATTATAACAATACAGCAATTATCATCATCATCGTCATCATCATCATCATCGTCATCATCATCATCATCATCATCATCATCATCATCATCATCATCATCATCATCATCATCATCACTGCCATCATCGTCATCATTAACTACTATTACACTGTTTTCAGGAGTCTGAATGCTTACGCCTTCACATGTGGGCTGGAATTGTGTGAAGTGATCACTACTGCTGTTCCTCTCATGGCCAGTCAACATTAGAGAGTGGACTGGCCTTGTTTGGAACCACTTGCAATACTGAAAAACTGCGAGGAGTGGAGTAGAGGAAGCTGATTGCAAAGTCTTCAGTGGTGACTCAACGGTTTTCAAGAACATTAGAGACTGGTCTGGCCTTGTGTGGAACGACTTGCTATAATTATGGAAAGCTGAAAACCGCAAGGGGTGAAAGGAGCTGGTTGCAAAATCTTTAGTAGTGCCTTAATAGTCTGCGACAGAAAAACTATGGGAGAAGTGAAGGTGAACGAGAACTGCTGAGGAGACCCTTCTTATTCTCCCATCTTAACTTCAGGAAAAGTCCATTCTATGTCAAGTTACTTTTTTCTTCTTCTAGTTTGTAGTGTACATTCATTTAGGAAGGAGGATGTATTGGCAAACTTTCTGCAGCTCTTTCCAGTCTTTCAGCTGAGGACACAGGAGAGGCCAGAACTGCTGAACCCAACTATATAGGCTGGCACTGGATTCCACTGGACTGAGAATCCCCCAAAAATGATGTTAGTAATGAGTTGTGTACCACGTCTGCCTTGTTCTAAGGTTAGCTGGCCAAGTGTACAGTGTCTGGATGTGGCTGGTGGTGAATTACCTCAGCTTCTGTCCGTGTGGCTGGCTCCTTACCAACACCGCCACTTGTGTTTCTATTCATCCTCCTTACTCCAGTAAAGACCACCGTGGCCACACACTCCTTCAGACTAATGCTACAGCACAGTCCAGGAAAGAAACAAGTGGAGTGCTTTCTTCACCCGTCTCTTCCATCATTTCTTTCCCTCCACAGATAACGATTGCTACCAGAGTGCTTGTGGTCGTCAAGTGGCGATTATCGATGTGATGAAAGAGGAGAAGCGTTCTGTGTGTTCTGTTCACGGTGTGGACTTGAGATCCCCACGAACAACAGGCAATAGAAGTCCGTGATCCCTTCTGCCCTCTGGGTCAGGCTGTCATTCACACTGGGGATGCTAGTTATATATACCCTCTGGTATCAAGAGCTGCTGCCATTCAGCTGGCTGCCTGCTGAAGGTATTGGAGGGAGGGAGGGAGGGAGGGAAGGAGGGAGGGAGGGAGGGGAGAAGCTGTGATTAGGCTGAAGTGCTTCCCGGCTTTCATCGTTGACTGTTCTTGACTTGGCTAGAGATCTCTTGGGGCAGGATTTGGGATCATACGGTAGCTTGTTTTTAAAAAAAAATCTGTTTAGTCAAGGTAGAATGATTGTAAAGAGACAGGATTATATGTTGTAGCCATTGATGAGATTATTGATGTTGTTCAAAAGTAATGTGACATTGTGAACGCTCAGTACGAGTACTTTTGAATGAATGTAATCACAACTGTTTATATGATGACGATGACAATAATGGTGCTAGTAACAAAACTTTTAATAATATGAACGCTACTACTCTGACATTAAATAATATAAAAAAATTCATGTAGGATGAAAAATTATAACAATACAGCAATTATCATCATCGTCATCGTCATCGTCATCGTCGTCGTCGTCGTCATCATCATCATCATCATCATCATCATCATCATTAACGACTATTACACTGTTTTCAGGAGTCTGAACGCTTGCCCTTTCACACGTGGGCTGGAACTGTGTGTGGTGATCACTACTGCTGTTCCTCTCAAGGCCAGTCAACATCAGAGACTGGTCTGGCCTTGTTTGGAACCACTTGCAATACGGAAAGCTGAAAACTGCGAGGAGTGGAGTGGATGAAGCTGGTTGCAAAATCTTCAGTGGTGACTCAACGGTCTTCAAGACTATGGAATAGGTGAAGGTGGTCTGCTGAGGAGAACCTTCTTATTCTCCAATCTTTACTTCACAAAAAATCCGTTCTGTGTCAAGCTACTTTTCTCTTCTTCCAGGTGATAGTGTACATTCATTTAGGAAGGAGGATGTATTGGCAAACTTTCTGCAGCTCTTTCCAGTCCTTCAGCTGCAGACACAGGAGAGGCCAGAACTGCTGAACCCAACTATATAGGCCGGCACTGGATTCCACTGGACTGAGACCCCCCCAAAAAAAATGATGTTAGTAATTGAGTCGTGTACCACGTCTGCCTTGCTCTGAGGTTAGCTGGCCAAGTGTACAATGTCTGGATGTGGCTGGTGGTGAATTACCTCAGCTTCTGTCCGTGTGGCTGGCTCCTTACCAACATCGTCACTTGTGTGTTCTATTCATCCTCCTTACTCCGGTAAAGACCACCGTGGCCACACACTCCTTCAGACTAATGCTACAGCACAGTCCAAGAAAGAAACAAGTGGAGTGCTTTCTCCACCCGTCTCATCCATCATTTCTCTCCCTCCACAGATAACGATTGCTACCAGAGTGCTTGTGGTCGTCACGGGGCGATTATCGATGTGATGAAAGAGGAGAAGCGTTCTGTGTGTTCTGTTCACAGTGTGGACTTGAGATCCCCACGAACAGGCAATAAAAGTCCGTGATGCCTTCTGCCCTCTGGGTCAGGCTGTCCTTCACACTGGGGATGCTAGTTATATATACCCTCTGGTATCAAGAGCTGCTGCCGTTCAGCTGCCTGCTTGCTGAAGGTATTGTAGGAGTGGAGGAGGGAGGGAGGGAGGGGAGAAGCTGTGATTAGGCTGAAGTGCTTCCCAGCTTTCATCGTTGACTGTTCTTGCCTTGGCTAGAGATCTCTTGGGGCAGGATTTTGGATCATACTGTAGCTTGTTTTTTAAAAATCTGTTTAGTCAAGGTAGAATGATTGTAAAGAGACATGATTATACACTGTAGCCATTGATGAGATTATTAGTTTTGTTCAAAAGTGGTAAAAGTTTGTGAAAGCTCGATATCAGTTCTGTTTATCTGTCTGTCTGCCTGTCTGTCTCTGTCTCTATCTATCTCTCTCTCTCTCTCTCTCTCTCTCTCTCTCTCTCTCTCTCTCTCTCGGTATCTCTCTCTCTCTCGCTCGCTCTCTAAGCTATAAATAAATGCTATAAATGTAGCATGTAGCTTTTCTCATCCTTGCGGAATCATGCTCTCAAGCTCTACCGGCAGTGTCACTTGTTGTTTTTTTCCTACTTCTGCTCGATATAGGCTTTCCAATTTAGTCTGCAAGGACGTGACCGAGTCCATTGTAGAAAAAATAACCCCAAAAGAACTAAAATACCTCAACTCTTTCATCAAACATGAATAGGTTTTTTGCAATCAGCACTGCTCACCTCAAATCGATACCAATTATTAGTTATTAAAGAATGTCCTTATTTTTCACCATGCCTGATTTGTCGATGTAATGGAAACAGAAGCAAACCAGACGGTAGCTGTGTCAGTTGAGTGGGCTGGCAGATAAAGCTTCCATCCACAACAGGCAATGAAAGCCCATTAGCCCTCTCTGGGGCCAGGCAGATGTCATAACAGGAGACGCGATACTAGTCGTGTCGTGTCGTGTCGTGATGTTCTGCTAGCAGCACGCAGTGGAGTTGTGAGGGAATGGGGACAGAGCACTGTCATGAAGCTGAACTGCCTCTCTGCTTCTGTTATGATGTTGTTGCAGTTGTTCTCCAAAGGAATGTCATGTATAGGAGACTGGATGTTGTTGTTGTTGTTGTTGTTGTTGATGTTGTTGTTGTTGTTGTTGTTGTGCGTTCTCCAGCTTAACACTCTAGGGGGGGTCAACCAGAATGTGCATTCTGACTCACTCATCCCACCTGAGAATCACTGTGTTATTGAAATCGCACACTGAATGAGAAGTTTGCGTGTATGACTATTTTCAAGTACATCGCTATATAGGCTGCCATACTCCGACTTCAGAGGATTTGTTTTTCTCCTTTTTAGAAGGAGAGTGCAGATTGATATGTTACGAGCTTGTCATGGCTGAAGGCAATCTCAGCACAACATTGGACGATATAACATTTTAGTGTGGGCCTTGGCAATTAACTGACATCAATAACTGACAGCCTTTCTTTCGCAGAGTCCTCTTAAGCGTCATATTTCACTTTGAGTCAATAGATGGTTACACTGATGTTTAGCTTTTGTTGTGTCAAATGTCAAGTTTACATCACTTTCATGGCGATGAAAGAGTCTTACTCTGAATCTGAATTCATAGTTTGAATCTGAATCTGCTTCTCTGCCACTGAAATCTAAAGCGGAGGACATGTTACACATCGTGTTGGTTCTGAATCTCTGTTGGTCTCCAGCAGGTCCTTTGTTCAAACTACACTTTTGCTCACCTGGTTTGCTTTCCACTTCTTGTTGTTTGTCTTGTTTTATGATGAAGAGAACATAATATCTAGCTATTATTATCATTATTATTATCATTATTATTATCATTATTATTATCATTATTATTATCATTATTATTAGTAGTATTAGTATTATTGTTGTTGTTGTTGTTGCTGTTATTATTATTATTATTATTATTATTATTATTATTATTATATTATTATTATTATTATCATCATCATCATCATCATCATCATCATTATTGTTGTCGTCATCATCATCATCATCATCATCATCATCATCATCATCATCATCATCATCATCATCATCATCATCATCATCATCATCATCATACTGATGATGATGATGATGATGATGATGATGATGATAATGACGACGATGATGATCCTCCTCCTTCTCTTCTTCTTCTTCTTCTTCTTCTTCTTCTTCTTCTTCTTCTTCTTCTTCTTCTTCTTGTCAATTTTATCATCCGTTCCCACCGCATACAATGGCCTACTCTTCCGAAAAGCGGAACGGGTTTAACGTGTGCGCAAGATGTTCTGCGTGCGTTCGCACACGGGACCTCGGTTTGCAGTCTTTGGGGAGAGCGGAGTCGGCACTTATGTGAACTCAAGAGGAAAAATCCTCTTGAACTAGATTTGAGCCCGGGTCAGCAGATCACGAATACATCACTCTAACCACCAGGCTATCTCGAGATCTCGTGTCTCCCATTTTTGTCATTTCACCTTATTTATTTCATTTTTATTTCAATACTGGTTTGGTTTTCTGTCATTTCTGTGTGACACTCAGCCTCTTTGTCAATATTTTTCAGAAATCATGTGGGCAAATGGAGAAAGGGATTGGTTTCAGCAAGTCCTGACTTTCCTCACTGGAGTCTTATTGACACGTGGCCAATTTCCAGATCAGCTTATCTGCAGACCTGCCAGAGCTATTATTTCCTTTGGAAGTGTATATCCATGCAGAAAATCTATGTGTAAAGTAAAATTCAGTAATGACAGTTATGTGGTGGGTTTAAGTAGCTTGATCATACCTAGCACACACTGGGGAGGAGGGAAGGGGGGGGGGGGGAGGGCGCTGCCAGCATGGAAGGAAAGGACAGAAAACCAACTAGTATTGAAACAAAGCATTTATCCCCCCAAGGGCAGGGACTGGATGTAAAAAAAGTACATGCGTGCTTATTCATTATCCTCGAAATAAAAGAATTTGATTTGGTTTGATTTGAAGGGTCTACAGGAGTAAAGCATCTGCTGTGCAAAGCATCCGAAATGTAGCTCAGCATGTATGGATTATGACACACACCTCAGCGCTGCTTATAAACCTAAAAACAGTGAGGATAATGAGAGGGGCGGGGGAAAAAGCCCCCCCCCCCTTCCCCCCACCCACCTCCCACCCCCGCCACCTCCACTCACACACACACACACACACCAGCTGTTGATCAGATCGTACTTCTCTTTCTTTCGTTGGCACTTGTACCAGCATGTGTACACGTGGGCTGTTTCTTGTGGCTCTGATTTGAGTTTTGACGTGACGTGCACGAGCCTTGCTTTCCAGCAACACAATTCCCTGCCAACTTTGAAAGGATTCAAATTGAAACCTTGCCCTTTCAGTGCAAATCGATGTGTGTGCGTGTCGAGAGCACGAGTCAGCAGGCGAGGCAGGGTCTGGATGGGCTGCAATTATAGCAGTAATAGCTGCGGCGCTGACTTTTCACATGGAGTCAAACCAGATGGATCGCTGATCAATCAATAGCCTTTTTTTTTCCCTCTCCCCCCCCCCTCCCCCCTCATGGATGGAAATATATTGTCGAGTGTCAGTGTGACCACACTCCACAGATCGTCTTGCTGTGTGCTCCATGATTGGATGTATGTCCTTGCCTCTGACGTCGTTGGTCATACTGTTGGTCTTGTAAGGGCCTGTGCATGTTGTAGCCATTTGTTTTGTTTGGCCAGACAGGATGACGGGAACTGTGTTTTGTACCAGCCGCCTTGTCTTCGTTTACCTAGCTAGCAAAACTGCTGTTCCTAAAACATCCGTCTCTGTTTCATTTCACACAGCTATACTATCTTGCTTATTGCCCCAATCCCCCTTCTGACAACCAGAAGCCAGGTTTGATACAACGTTTATCATGTATTGATTATGACCTTGTCCATCTATTGACAATCGTCCATGAATTTTTTCCATCTCGAAAGACCATGATAGGCACATTAAACAACAGAAAAACCAAATCTAAAATCACCTTGAGATCACAGCTACAGGGTCAACAACTCGGCAGTATTGAGGTTCGATTACGTAATAGTTAGCTACGATAAAGAATGCTGAGGATGTTACTTCTGAGATCAAGAGATTGTAAAAAGAAAGGTCACACTGCATCATGCTCTGTTCTACATGTTCTTGTATGGTGTACCCCGGGGTCAGCCAGGCTGGGGAGAAACGGATACCTGCAGTGCTAGTTCAAAAACGTGAGCAGCGCCTTTTTTTAAAAATCACAACGTCAGACTGGATAATGCTCGTGTGTGTGTGTGTGTGTGTGTGTGTGTGTGTGTGTGTGTGTGTGTGTGTGTGTGTGTGTGTGTGTGTGTGTGTGTGTGTGTGTGTGTGTGTTGTATGTGTGTGTGTATGTGTGTGTGTATGTATGTGTGTGTGTGTGTGTGTGTGTGTGTGTGTGTGTGTGTGTGTGTGTGTGTGTGTGTGGTTCCATGTTTCAGACAAAGCTGATGGACCATCCACTCTCGACAAGGGCTGGCAGGAATCTGAGAAGTCCCTGGCTGTGATGATACTTGAACGCCCAATTTGACAGCCTCTCTCCCAGTGCATTACCACTGTGCTTCCCATGGCTGCTTAACGAGCTTATTTGGCCGGAGAAGCCAGGAGCTGAGCATGATCTCTTCTGTCTGAAGAGGCAACATTTCAAACCAACACAGAGATATTCTGCTTTACACCGCTGTTTTGATAAGAACAAAATGAAACACTTACCTGCGATGTCTGATGATTGTCTTTGTGGAGAGACAGACAGACAGACAGACAGACAGAGACAGACAGACAGGCAGGCAGCCGAACAGGCAGGCGAGCGACAAGCTAGCCAGCCAGACACACAGATATCTCTTTTGTATTGAACAGATGCTTCAAACTAGAGATATTGATTTTCATTTATCTGTTGTAAAAGGAAATGCCATATGAAAAGAATGGTTGTGTGTGTGTGTGTTTCTGTATGTGTGTGCGTGCTTGCGCGCGCGTGTGTGTGTGTATTTGTGTGTGTGTGTGTCTGTCTGTCTGTTTGCGTCTGTGTGTGTATTTATGTATGTACGTGAGGGCGTGCATGTGTGCATGCGTGTATATGTGTGTGCATGCGTACATGCGTGCTTGTGTGTTTATGTTCATGCGTGCGTACGTGAATTTGTGTGTGCGTGCGTGCATGTTGGTGTGTGCATGCATGCATGCATGCATGCATGTATGTCTATGTGTACGTGCTTGCGTGCATGTGTATGTGTGTGTGATCGCGTGCGTACATGTATGTATTTATGCGTCTATGCGCGCATGTGTGTATATACTACTACTACTACTACTACTACTGCTACTGCTACTACTACTGCTACTACTGCTACTGCTACTACTACTACTACTACTACTACTACTACTACTACTACTACTGCTGCTACTACTACTACTACTACTACTACTACTACTACTACTACTACTACTACTACTACTACTACTACTAACAATAGTAATAATAATAATAATATAATACATGGAATTTATATAGCGCTATATCTTGCAGCGCTTGCACTGCACTCAAATCACTCTTATTTTTTATATATATATATGTACATATTTGACTTTCGTGTCAATGACCAGGCAGATGACCGGGCAACTGGAGAAAAGAAGGACGGACGGATGTCTACAGAGAGACGCGCGTGAGACTGTGTCCAAAAACCCCTTGTGTTTCATCACTATTCGCTGGTGGAGTAATCATCCTCTAAGCCTTTTAGGGGGCTTGGGTCTTTCAGGCGTTGGTCGATGGTGTCATCCTGTCTTTCTGATGTTCTCAGTGTCCGTATTGTACACTGATCTACTGCTGACAGGCGAGGAAGACAAGGAGAACTGGGTTTTTTTACCTTGTGGCAGTGACGGGTATCATCACAATTTAGTTCTCTTTTGATGAGAGGTTCTGATGTGTCTTGACTTTGTTTGTTGTTCTTGGGGATGGGGGGGGGGGGGGGGAGGGGAGGGCGTCGTTATATTAGTTTGCAAAGAAACAGACAGACGGACAGACACACACACTCGCGCGCACACACACGCGCGCGCGCGCGTACACACATACACACACACACACGCAAAAAGCAAATACATTGTTAATTTAATATACCATCTGGAAATAAAACTTTGACTTGATGTGACTTGACGCACGCACACACCCACATACACACACACACCACCACCACCACCACCACCACCACCACCACCACCACCACCACCACCACCACCACCACCAAAACAACAACAACAAAATACATAATACATGTGTTTGCGCGTGCATGTGTATGTGTTTGTGTATAAATGATGTGTATGCGCGTGCGTGCATACGTGGACGTGTGCGTGCGTGTACGTGTATGTGTCTATCTGTCTGTCTTTCTGTCTGTCTGTGCGCACGTATGTGTGTGAAAACAAACCTTAACCAACGCCAAAATCCCTTTAGCACCTTTATCTTCTCTTCCTGTGACTGACTGTCTAGGTATCCAGAGAGTTAATCTTCTGACAAAAGGGCTGGGAGATTTTCAGAGCTTTTAGCTGCCGTCTCTTGTTCTCTCTCTCTCTCTCTCTCTCTCTCTCTCTCTCTCTCTCTCTCTCTCTCTCTCTCTCTCTCTCTCTCTCTCTCTCTCTCTCTCTCTCTCTCTCTCTCTCACACACACACACACACACACACAAATATTATGCGCTTTTACCGCCGTCAGTTCAGTCAGTGTATTTCATTTCAGCAGATCAAAGAGTTCTTTTTTTTCTTCCTCTTTTTCGACTGTCAGGAAAATCATCTCTGTATTATAGCAGTGTGAGGTTCTTGGGTGTTTTTTTGGGGTGGGGTTGGGGTGTTTTTTTGGGGGGAGGGGGTGGGGACTGTCGCCTCTTTGGGTTACGTTTTCTTTTTGTAGAACACTGCATTGTGAGAGGTAACACAAAAGCTGTTTCCAAACACATTGAGGCAGGAACAACTGATTACAAACATCAATATAGCTACCCGCATAGACACACATAATCACACAAAAATTAAACACGCACATGAATGGGGATACGGACATACAGATGGCAGAATTTACAAATCCGCATACACACGGGGACTGGATGTAAAAAAACACATAAGTGCGTATCCCATTATCCTCGATATAAAGGAATACAATAAAACTCAATTAAAATAAACACATACAAACGCGCGCGCGCACACACACACATACACACACACAAAACACACATACACACACACTCACTCACTCACTCACACACACACTCATACATACATACATACACACACACACACACGCGGAAACACAAACATACCCAGCATACAACCCCGAAGTCGGAATGCGGCTACCTTAATGATGATGGGCAAAAATGAGTTGCGTAATTAGGCAAAAATCTCACCATTGGTGAACCTTGGAGGTCTAGCCAAGAAACGAAAGAAAAAGATCCCCCCAAAATGTCGACAGTATGTAGGCTACAGAGACCGCTCATGAGAGAAGAAAAAATATACAGTAATAAAAGAATAAACCAAATAAAATAATCAGTTGATGGACATTGGTCCAGACCAAAAGCTGTGTGAGTTATTGATGTCAGCTAAGTGCCAAGGCCTACACTAACATGTTGTTACATTGTCAAATGTTGTCTTGGGATTGTCTTGATCAGCCGGTGGCAAAGCTCTTCACATAACAACCTGCACTCTCCTTTAAAAAAAGAAAAAAAATCATCTGAAGTCGGAGCATGGCTGCCTATGTGGCAAGGTACCTAAAAACAGTCATACACGCAAACTTCTCATCCAGTGTAAAATTTCAATCTCACAGTGATTCCTAGACGGGATAAGTGAGTCAGAGTGCACGTTCTGGGTGACCCCCCAGTGTGTTAAGCTGGGGAACGCACAACGGCGACGATGACAACAACAGCAACAACAGATAGACAGAGACTGGTGGATCACAGACCTGACTGACCAGTCAGAATGACCACACCATTCAGGAGTAGGTGGTGGAGGTGTTGTGAAGAAACAGGAGCTGGAGAGAGGGCAGCTAATAGAAAGTGAAAAGATAGCAGAGATGCTATGCTGTGTGTAGGTGTGTGTGTGTGTGTGTGTGTGTGTGTGTGTGTTGTGTGTGTAGGTGTGTGTGTGTAGTTCTGTGTGTTTGTGTGTGTTTGTGTAGGTGTGTACGTGTGTTTGTAGCTCTCTCTATGTTTGCCTGTAGTTCTGTGTAGTTGTGTGTGTGTGTGTGTTTGTGTAGGTGCGTGTGTGTGTGTGTTTCTGTGTAGTTCTGTCTGTGTGAGTTTGTGTGTGTGTTTAAGTGTGTGCGCGTGCGTGTATGAGTGTGTGTGTGTGGGGGGGGGGGGGGCGGTAATCAGACAGTTTTGTTGTTTGGGATTATTACAGATCTTCAAGGAGAGTATGTTGTAATCAACAATTTTAGGTGCAAAATCGTATCAAATTTTGTTGTATTGAAAGCGATAATCTCTCTCTCTCTCTCTCTCTCTCTCTCTCTCTCTCTCTCTCTCTCTCTCTCTCTCTCCTCTCTCTCTCTCTCTCTCTCTCTCTCTCTCTCTCTCTCTCTCTCTCTCTCTCTCCGTGTCTGTCTATCTGCCTGTCTGTCGCTGTCTCTGTCTTTGTCTGTCTGTGTATGTATGTGTGTGTGTGCACGCGCGCGTGTGATTGCGTGCGTGTGTGTGCGCGCGCGCGGGCACAAGCGCAAGCTCCATTAGAGCTCCAAGCTCCAGTCTCCATTAGATTTCCACCGTTGGTCAGACCCTATCTCTCTGATTCAAGAAGACGAACAAAACGATTGAAATGAACCATCACCACAAAACACACACACACACACACACACACACACACACACACACACACACACACACACACACACACACACACACACACACACACACACACACACACACACACACACAAAAGGGTCTCGTGATTGTGGTCAAACTGAAAATCCCGTATGTGTAGGCCAGTTCCTGCCGACTTATTATAAGCTATTTCCGTTTCTCTTTTCATTGATGCTATGCAAACGAAAGAATCGCCACAAACCATGGAGATAATCCCGTAAACCAAGCTGTACGGCCCACGAGAGGAGCTGGAAAGGACATACATACATGCCTTTATTTTGCCCAGACACATATGATGGTGTAAAGCCTAAAAGAGCAGCAGAAGAAGAAGAATTAGAAGACTACGAATCATCAGACTTCGCAGCTAAGGTTGGTCCTAGTGGTTAACTTTGCACACTGTCAGTTTGGAGGTTGAGGGATTGAGCGCAATCAGCCTTATTGTTGTTGGACATATGGGTTGAAGCGAGAGATGAAAAAAAGGGTTGATGATAACGACTATGTTGAGATAATCGTGTACTGTACTGTACTTGAAGGAAAGGGGCTTTTTTCTAAAGAATTGTTGCTAACGTTTACTGACCAACAAGTTGAATAGGTGTGTGGTTTTCAAGGTACTTTGATGTTGAGCTTATTTTAAGAGAAGAAAGGTTTTACTGCATTTTTTGTTATATTGTTTGATGATGTATCTGGGTAGTTTAACAGCAAGAAAATGGATAATAGTAACAAAGCCAACAGCCAATAACAACACCAACAACCATTCTCAGCTTATAACCAACCAACAGCAAGAGCAAGGATAGCAACAATAACAATAACCATTATGAGCTTATAGCCAACAACAAGAACAGTAATAATAACATCACCAATAACCAATATTAGCTGATAAACACCACCAACAACAACGACAATGATAGTAACAACACAAATAATCATTGTGAGCTTATACCCAGCAATATCAATGATGATAACAACAACACCAATAACCATGATGAGCTTATAACCAACAGCAAGAACAATAACAGTAAAACATCAATAACCATGATGAGCTTATAACCAACAGAAAGAACAATAACAGTAAAAACATCAATAACCATGATGAGCTTATAACCAACAGAAAGAACAATAACAGTAAAACATCAATAACCATGACGAGCTTATAACCAACAGCAACAACAATAACAGTAAAAACATCAATAACCATGATGAGCTTATAACCTTATAACCAACAGAAAGAACAATAGCAGTAAAAACATCAATAACCATGACGAGCTTATAATCAACAGCAACAACAATAACAGTAAAAACATCACTAACCATGATGAGCTTATAACCAACAGCAAGAACAATAACAGTAAAAACATCAATAACCATGATGAGCTTATAACCAACAGCAAGAACAATAACAGGAAAAACACCAATAACCATTATGAGCTTATAACCAAAAGCAAGTACAATGATGGCAGCAACACCAATAACCATGATGAGCTTATAACCAACAGCAAGAACAATAACAGGAAAAACACCAATAACCATTATGAGCTTATAACCAAAAGCAAGTACAATGATGGCAGCAACACCAATAACCATTATGAGTTGATAACCAACAGCAAAAGCAACGAAAATAACAACACCAACAACCAGCAACACCACCAATAAGGGGTTGCTCGCCACCATTCAAAAGAAGTCAGACTCTTTATTTTATTTTATTCTTGTATATCAAAGATGATGGAATAAGCACTTGTCTGCTTTTTTATATCCATTCCCCGTGTGTCTGCGGTTTTGTCAATTTTGTTATCTGTTCCCACAGGCACGCAATAACCTACTCCTACTAAAAGCGGAAAAGGATTTTAACGTGTGCGCAAAATGTTCTCCGTGCGCTCGCACACGGGATCTCGGTTTATAATCTCATCTGAAGGACTTTTGGGGAGAGTGGAGTCTGCACTGATGTTAACTCCAGGAGAAAATATCCCCTTGAACGGGAATCGAACCCGGGTGGTCAGATTGCGAGAGCAATGTTCTAACCATTAGGCTATCCCGTCCCCCCTTGAACACAGGCAGGGGGGATGTCGCAAACTAGCACGGGCTGTCACGAACACGAGGTATGATAGCTGATAATGCCAGCACTTTCCCTCTCATTACCACAGAGTACATGCGCACTGCGGCTCCTCAACTAACTAGATGACGATTGGGCAATAAGTCATGTTTAGGTCACCAACGCCAAACACAGAGTCAGGTATGACTTACCTGGCTTTTTCCCTCTCTCCGGCTTCCAGTATTAAAATATGGAGATAAAACGTAATTGTCAGCTGCCTGAGAAGGAGTGACTATGTATAAAATATCAGAACGTTTGTATATCACTTTTTCGGTTTTCACTTTTCTAAGAAGGAATGACTTTTGTACGTAATGTTAAAACGTTTTGGAAAAAAAAGTTTTTAAAAAATTGTCAGCTGTCAAATACCGGCCAAAGGCTGTGTCAGTTATTGATATCAGCAAATTGTCAAGGCCTACACTAACATGTTATGTTGTCAAATGTTGTGTTGAGATTGCCTTCAGCCATGACAAGCTTTTAACTTAACAACCTTAACTCTCCTTTAAAGGAGAAAAAATCTTTTTAAGTTGGAGTATGGCTGTTGTATGGCGAGGGACTTAAAACAGTCATATACGCAAACTTCTCATTCAGTGTGCAATTTCAATATCACAGTGATTTCCAGGTGGGATGAGTGAGTCAGAATGTACATTCCGGGTGACCTCCCAGAGTGTTAAGCCGGGCAATGCACAACAACAGCAACAAAAACCACAACAACAACAACAATAAATACCGCTTAAGAGCACTGAAAGAATGACTAGTTCTAGCATGATCTGGAAGACCATTCTATAAAACAGCAGCGGAAGGACAGACAGATTTCTCTCACGTTTCAGCGTCACACTTCAAGTATGCTGCACTGTGAAGGTCTGCCTTTGCAGCAAGGATTGCTTTCAGCAACAAGAAGAGGAAGAGGTCCTGATAGGCACATTCCAACATCTCGTATACCAACATCTTGTTCCTGTTTCTTCTTTCTTTGAATGTACAGAGTCCATACTCTTAGTAAAGACTTTGGTGACTCATGCCACGAACAGCTCCAGCAATTGTTCTGTCTGTTGTTTCCAGGTGCAAGTTTTCTACAGAATGTCACTGAGTGTTGGAACAATTATTCCACACATAAGCACAGCCCCACACAATAGTCCCACACAATAGCGCACAGCACATACAACATTAGCATAGTCAAATTGGGGGGAAATGGATCGTCGTTACATAATCTTTAAAGCTTGTTCCATTTAGCAAGTACCTTTTCAAACATACAAGCAACATGACCACAGTATTTACCATACTTTGTACTTTGCTTGTGTCACACATGCAGTTAGTTTAGAATATACGGTGTATAGGCCTGGGCTTGTCAAATATACTTTCCTTTTCAATAAGTCGACAGCTGTTGTGGACACTGCTTCAAGTCGAGTCAAGTCAAAAACACTGTAATTATCCCATGAAGGGCAATTACCATACTGACAGGCAGATTGATGAGTATCATCATCTCGAAAAACAACAAAAAAGCTACATTTCATTTCATGCTTCAGGTCTGTATGTAAACCCCTCCAACAGAAAGAAAACAGAAAGAAGTCAAGTGCTTGCACCAGCCATCCCATCCATCATTTCTCTCTGCCGCAGATAGCGATTCTTGGCCAGAGTATTTCTGGTCGTCAGGAGCGGGGATTATCGACGTAATCAAAGAGAAGACGCCAGCCGTGTCTTCTGTTCCTTGTGTGGACTTCACATCACCATTAACAACAGGCAATAAAAGCCTATTATCTTTCAGTTGTCAGAGAGCCAGGGCTTAATTAATGTGTTGGGAGATTCCATACAAACTTGTAGCGATAGCTTCGATGTGGCGTGTTGTGTGTGGTATAGCCGTGAATGGAGAGGAACAGGATGCTCTGAGCAGCTAGTGTCTCCATTTGTCCAGTTGTCAGAGTCAGTTTCTTTGCTCTTGGTTGTAAGACAAGTCATGGAAAGAGAGGACGATCGTGTTGTGTCGTGTGTTCCCTGCAGACAGCTGGCAGTCGAGGAGGGTGTGCAGACATACAGACCTGACAGGCGTTAGAGGATTTAGAAAATCAATAGAATATGATAAAACTTGTAAAGTAGCAATAATAATAATAATATCAGTAATAATATAATGATAATATTTTATAATCTTGACAATAATATGCACGTCTGTGCAAACATTAGTTAATCTCCCTAACAGGAAAACATATGTACTGACGATTCTCAGTTCAAATCATTTTACCTGACTGTTACGAAAGTCACTCTATGTTTGGTTGTTGTCACCATTTTTTGGCCTGATTACAATGGTTTAACGGATTCACATTGTGTCGGTACTTTTTCCTTTTTTGCACGTTACGAAACAAATCCGTTTTTGTAGTTATAGCGTCTGGATAGGCTCCAGGTAATACTGTTCAACATTCCTCCAATAATTCATTAGCCTCGTACAAAGGAAAACGAGTGGTGATCTATCGACATCCATTGTCTTTCTAATCGGTCATCATCAGGGTGTGTTGGGAACTCACAAGAATGTCCAGAAACTGCGCCGTCTTTGATAAAATGCTGACGCCTGTACTGCACTGTTTGTAACTGTGCTGTGTAATCCTAGGGGTGCTCATTGACCTAGCCTAGCACATAGCAAGGTGATGGATGCCGCTTGAGAACGCTAGATACAAATTAATGTCATGTTACTTATCATTGTGTTTTCGTGATTTTTTATGCTTTCCTCACATTTCCCCTTGCTTTCCCCAACTTCAGTAACATTTTCAAGTCTAAGATTACACCACATTGTTTTTACTCAGGAGAGATAGAGGATTGAACAAAAAAACGAGTCACGCATTTTCACCCAACATCTCTTGCAGCTCCGCTCACTCCTAAAAAGTAGAATGGTTACTGCCAAAAAGAAAAAAAACAAAAAACAACGTTCTTTCCATTCATCATTGTCAATGTTATGAAAGGAGAGAAGTGAGCCGATAGCCGTGTTTGTTGTGTGGGCAGCAGATAAGCCTCCCCACCAGGCACTAAAAGCCCATTATTGCTCTCTTCTCTAGGCTGGGCCAAGTCCCCCGCAAGAGGTTTGCCATGAGTCATGGGGCACTGAAGTTGTGATGAGGGGATGGATGGATGCGTGGTGACAGAAAGCTGTAATGACGCTGAAGTGGTTTTCGACTTGTGCTCTTTGACTGCAGCCCTGATACAGGAGAAGGTATTAGAGGTTGGGTCTTCTGATTGTAGAGTTTCCCCTTGCCCGTTTAAGATTGATGTCCATGTAAAGAGGCTTGAAAGAATGTGCAATTGCAGAGACGATATGCTTTTATTCTGGCTTCTTTTGAAGGAAATTTTATCAGGCAAAATGATGCCACCTAGACCAATTCAATTTCTTGTTGCTTGTGTTGTTTCTTGAAAAAGCATCCTTTCGTTTTTGTTTTGCTTTTTTGGTGGAGAATGTTCATTCTTTGTTGTTGTTTTTTTTTGGGGTGGTGGGGGGTTGGAGGAGCATATTCACATTTTTCACTACACATTCTTCGACAGGTTTTATTTTACCACATTTACTTTTTTGTTGCATTTTATATTTTTTCTTTTGTCTGATTTTCTTTTCTTTCTGTTTGACAATCTTTTCTTTTAGAACATAATCGAACAGACACTGTAAACAAAGAGTGATTGATGTTTTTTCTGAAGAGTCCAATTATCTATCAGTTTATTCATTTATTTCACGTTTAAAGTCCAACCAATTATGAAGTGCACGCCCACACACGCGGGTGCGTGTGTATGTGTGTGAGTGACTTTAAAATTTGAAATTATCTTGGAATGTTAAAACAAATATGGAACGTAGCTTTTTGTGTCTTTTCGTGATTATGACGCCTATCAGTAATTATGTGCCTGTCAGCATTGTAAGTAGGGGACGGGATAGCTGACCTCTACGTTTACCAGCGCTGTAATTGCCCTTCATTCCCTGTAGGGATGCTGGAGTCCTGTAAGATAAACAGCATCCCCACCTTCTGGAAATTCTGTGCTAGGAATTCCCTCTTTTCTATCCCTCTCTTTGTTTCTGTCTTGTTCCTTTTCTTCATGTCACCTCCTTCTCGTCTATTTTCTGCCTTCTTGGTCTATTCTCCTGCCTTTTGTTTCCAGAAAGACCTAAAAGATAGCACATTCTCTCCCTTGCCGAGGTCGGATGTGCTGGGTCTGACCTGTTACACTGTGAGGCGCCTAACGGCAGCGCAAGGCATTTTCGCTCATATGAAACAACAAAACTTGTTGTCTGAGCGTTCGACGACGACGAAGACGAAGAAGAATTACCCTTCATGGAATGATTTAATGTCTTTTTGAGTTGACCTGAATTGACTTGAAGTCAAAACTAGGGCTATCATCGCATTCCATTATAAAATTTACATCAACATTCACATCAAGTTCAAACGCAGCCGATACCAATAACTCCCCCCATCCCTTCCTTCTCCGCCACATATCAAACACAATCAACCTGGAAAAAAGTCACAGCGAACACATCAAACGGAATAATGCCCCAAATACTTTAAACTCTTAAAGCCAATAAAAGCAATCCCTGCTGGGGACTCCAGCTATTCAACTGAATTTTTCATTCATATCGTACAAAAAATTAATTTACTAGCAACCACACACGTTAAAGTAATGAAATATAATTATCAATGCAATATCATATTGGCAAATAACAACACAGAACTGACACTCTGTGGCTATCCTGAAGTCCACGTAATTATTCACTACCTGTTTACAGAAACTAAACGTGTAACTGTGTCAAGAAAAAAAATCTGTTGTTAGATTTGTGGAAAAATAAAGGGCAGGTAAATGTACTGAGTAGGATGAACAAAAACGAGAGAGAGACAGAGACAGAGAGAGACAGAGAGAGACAGAGACAGAGAGACAGATACAGAGGACAGAGAGGACAGAAGAGACAGAGAGGACAGATACAGAGACAGAGATAGAGAGCAGAGACAGATACAAAGAGAGACAGTAAAGAGAGAGAAGAAAGAAAGAGAGAGAGAGAGAGAGAGAGAGAGAGAGAGAGAGAGAGAGAGAGAGAGAGAGAGAGAGAGAGAGAGAGAGAGGAGAGAGAGAGAGAGAGAGAGAGAGAGAGCCAGATTCAGAAAGGGACAGAGGCTGAGAGATAGAGAAAAAAGATAGAAAGAGACAAAAACCAGGGACAGAGCTAGTCAATTAATGATTGATGTAAGCGAAGTGCCGCAATGTACATTAATCTGTTTTTGTACTTAAAACTGTTGTTTGGGGATTGTATTAGCCCGTGAGAAGCGCCTAGCCTAGCAACACGCATCCTCCCCTAAACCAATCCTGGAAAGTCGGAGTATGTGTGCCTACAATAGCGCCACATTTGGGAACAGCCGTGCACAGGAACTTCTCACCAGTATGCACTTTCACGGTGACTGCTAGGTGTGATGAGAGAGACAGAGAGAGAAAAGAGAGAGAGAGAGAGAGAGAGAGAGAGAGAGAGGAGAGAGACGAGAGAGACAGAGAAGAGAGGAAGGAGAGAGAGAGAGAGAGAGAGAGAGAGAGAGAGACAGACAGACAGACAGACAGACAGACAGACAGGCAGACAGTAACACAGAGAGAGAGACAGATAGACAAATTAAATATGACCAATTTTTTAATTTCGACGATAATGAATAAGCACCCATGTGCTTTTTTACATCCAGTCCCCGCCCTTAGTGATATATATGATACTAAAATAGACATAGAGAGAGAGACAGTGACACCCAATAGAGAGAGAAAGAGAGAGAGAGAGAGAGACAGACAGACAGACAGACAGACAGACAGACAAACAGACCGACAGATAGACAGAGTAAGTACAAAGTCGTCTGGGTGACCTCCAGGGCGGTGAAACCGAGGAGAGCCTCGCACCTCTACACCACTACAGTGGCTGAACAGGAACACCTTTAATACGGATTGTTTAGAAGGTGCGAATACCATTGATACCTTTTTTTAACCGTCTATACCCAAGGAGCCTCTGGGTCCCACTGGAAGTCGGATAGAGTCCTATGGTCACTATGGTCACTCATTCGAGTATCGCTGGCTCCTGGTCAATTTCTAAATCAGTTTTAAGAGCAGACCTGCCATTGCCATTATCGCCTTTCTGAGAAGTCTTTGCCGAGGATCAGGTATTTATGGTGAAGTAGTTCATGTCTCTGTTGATTAGAGAGAAAGTACTCAACAGACCTGAGACTTCCGGCACATTGGTGAGTGCAGTAGTAAAACAAAGGTAAAGATAACGGTGTTCCCACAACGTATGTATAACACTTATGTGGTCGTAGGGGAGCGAGGCATCAGAGACCTCAGCTTCTCTAGGGGCCAGCAAATTGAGGGCGTCGCCCGTCTTCTCTCCCTCGCTGCTTTACCTTCCCTGGCCCTAAAGAGGCAGGTACCCATTTTACAGGTGGGGGAACTGGAGGAACTGTACTGAAGCCAAGGCGCGCAAACGGTCACCCATCCAACTGGTAACCTTAGCTTGGGTCTGGCGGCTGCTGTGACTGCTGAGCTATCCCGTCCTCCAGCACAGCACCAGTAAAGTACCGGATACATTCTTTGCCTGGCGTATGCCGTGCAGTACACAATTAATGCAATGTGGCACTAGCAGTGGCATCTTTTTGCAAAATCTAAAACCAAATGCGACGAAAAAACCCAAACACTGGTACCTTCAAGGTAGCAAAGCTGCTACACGTTTTCTCGTTCAACTTCAAACTATTTACTTCGGGCTGCACTTCTTGTTTTCCACATCCCCAAATCCAAATAACCCAACACATTATGCGTGATTAAACCCGATACCCTGCCGTTCTAGAGCCATCGATTTGTTCTTATTTGCGTGGTGATGCGAGAAGTGAGGTGGCCATATTTGTTATGGGCATAATGATGACTGTAATGGCTGCAGAGCTGACATCAGACATGAAAGCACAGCAAGCGGACCGATGGTTGATGTCTTTTTTATATATATCAGGAGATGAAGATGCAGGGATGAGAGTGGAGCATCGTTACTGTCGTAATGGATGGAATATATGGTTATGCGCTTCACGACACCAACCGCGTCCTGTGCCTCCTGATGTCATCCATCCGACATGCTCTTGGCTTTATCGTGGGTGGTTGGGTGCTTTCGTTTTCGTCGCTACATTGCATACTAGTTACTTTTCTTGTCTTTTTTGGTCTCATCATTTTGCGATGTACCAGTATTTACTGTTCCCTCGCCGCTCATTCCAATCTCATCACAAACAACCACTCCCCGGGCTTTTCTTCTATAACATGATCCGATTAAAAAAAATTAAAATCTGAGTGTTTAGGCCGCCGTGAGACTGTTAGCCTGAGGAGGCCAAGGCTGTTATTGGGCCACTTTGGTGGTATTCAGAGGCGCCTATTCTGATCAGTGTGCCTAGAAGACAACTTAGTAAGTCCCCTTCTAATAAAAACGAAGACGACATCATTACAAAGCCAGACTGGGCGAACTGCCAATACTGTGTGTTGATGGTCCCCGTACAGCTTCAACGACAGGCTTCTAGTGAATTCTTAAAGCTCCAAAATGTGACAGGTACTCTCTAACGGAACAGAAACAGAGGAAAAATCAGAAATGAGGTCACAATCAGACTGAGCAGCTCCCCTGTGAAGATGCCGGGAACCTGTCAGTATAACTGAATTCCCCACCTTCTGGAAATTCTGGGATAGGATTTCCCTCTTTTCTATCCCTTTCCTTGTTTGTGCCTGGTTCCTTTTCTTCCTGTCACCTCATCCTTGCCCATTTTAGGCCTTCTTGGTTCATTCTCCTGAATTTTTCCCCCCCAAAGACTTAAAAGATAACAATTTTCTCTCCCACTCCGAAGTTGGATGTGCTGGGCCTGACTTGTCAGGTGCTTAACGGCAGCGCGACGCATTTTCAACCGTATGGCAGACAACAGTAGTTGCTGTCTGAGCGGTCGAAGAAAAAGAAGAAGATTCGCTTAGATATCAGTGGCAGGGGCTTATTCGGATGACATCGACAATGCACATTCTAGGTGACCCCCATGGCTTTAAGTTTGAGAACGCATGACAACAACAATAACAACAACAACAACACCACCAACAACAGGATTTCTCGCATCAGATTGAACCTGAATCTACAGTGTCTAGCAATAGGAAATATGACTAAGAAAAGATCAAAATTGATATTTTTTTCTTTAAGACAACAACCAACTACCCAGCCTAGTGTTTCAACATCTTTCTGACCTTAATAAAAAAAATTGGACGGCTTTATAATTATAAATAAAGCACACTACAAAAAAAGTTCACAGTAACCTTTTTTGTTGATGATGATGTCAAGACACATGACATTATAGTCCGAACAATGTTTTACTGGTCATCGTGTTTTGCTTCTGTGTCTTTCTGTGCTTTTTTGTTTTGTTGTTGTTGTTGCTTCAGATGAGTGAATGACCAGACAACATAAACAAACTGTTTTTCGATTGTTTACTAACTTCCCTTTTATTAATTTGGTTTTGTTTGTTGTTGCTGGATTTTATTAGTGTGTGTGTGAGTGTGTGTGTGTGTGTGTGTGCATACTGGACACATCGAGTCAAACTGACTGTGTTTCTTTAGCCTGTCTATATTTCTTCATTCCCATTTTCTATTTATTTTATTTTATTCTTTTATATCGAAGATAATGGAATAAGCACTTATGTGCTTTTTTTTTACATCCAGTCCCCGTATGTATGTGGTTTTGTAAATTCTGAAAGGAAGAAAAAGCTAGGCTTTGCCTAGGTGAGTGTGTGCATATGTGTGTGTGTGTGAGTGTGTGTGTGTGTGTCTATGTTTGTACGTGTGTGTATGTGTGCTTCTATGTTGGTATGCTTGTGTGTGTGTGTGTGTGTGTATGTGTGTATGTGTATCTGCGCACCATGATGCACTGAACCTCCATTTCTGACAGCACTAGACATTCATTGGTAATGTCAGCTATTAGCTAGGGCTTACGCTCTAAATAATTCAAGACATTGCTACATTTCAAGTCAAACACGAAGTTTTTTCTTCCCTAAATAAGCCCCACCCCCAACCCACCCCTCCTTCCCCATCCCTACCCAATGTTAGTATCTATTTTCGTCTTCTTGCGTTGATTCATTTTAAGTTTTACACTGTACACTGAGTGTACATGCACTCATAGAGTGCGTTTTAAAACAGTCATGTATGTTAGCGTGTGTGTATGTATGTGTGTGTGTGTGAGAGAGAGAGTTAGTGTGTGTGTTGTGTGTAAGTGTTTGTGTGTGTGCGTGTTTGTGTGTGTGTGTGTGTGTGTGTGCGTGCGCACGTGCGTGCGTCCATGTGTGTGCGGACGTGTTTGTTTGTGTGTGCGTGCGTACGTGCGTGCGTGCATGTGTGTGCGGACGTGTTTGTTTGTGTGTTCGTGCGCAAATGAGTGCGTGCGTGCTGCCAAAATCGAGCGGAAAGGTCAACCAGGATGTGCGCCCATGATCAACCTTGATCAACACAGCCCTGCCTACAACAACTGCCGATGACGACTGTTGATGAATTAATAGAGAGCCTGGCCCTTACACAAGATAAGAACACATCATTTGAATGATTAAGACACTTCTGTAGAATGCATAGTGAGGTAAAGGTAGTATAGTATAGTGTAAGGTAAACCTAAAGGTCTATATCATAGTAAGTTACTATATCAAAGTAAGGTAAACGTAAAGGTGTCCCATAACCTATGTGGACGTAGGGGAGTGAGGCATCAGAGACCTCATCTTTTCCAGGGTCCAGCATATTGAGGTCGGCGCCCATCTCCTCTCCCTCGCTGCTTTACCTTCCCTGACCCTTAAGAGGCAGGTACCCATTTACAGCTGTGTGAACTGGGGAACTGTGCCAAAACCAAGGCGCGCAAACGGTCACCCATTCAAGTGGTAACAACGCTCGATGCTGCTTAGTTGGGGAAAGCGAGTGCTCTGACCACTGAGCTATCCCTTGTATGTATAGCACCAAACGAATATGAAGATCTTTACTTTTTCCTCCGTCTTTCATGGATTTACCACGATTATGCAGATTTCGAATTTCTAGTCAATCATTCACGTATTCGCCACCTCCATTCCTCTAAAACCGACAAAGATTGGCGTCGATAGATTTGATCCTCCAGCTTTCATACAGACAGCACAGAAAACTGTCCAACTTAGCCCACAATGTTTGTTTGTTTGGGAACTTCACACTGTTACAAAAATGGTTGTTGATTTTGTCGTTTTGCATAGATACAAAAACCACCCATAAATCAATAAATAAACAAGTCAATCCACATAAAGATGGAAAATGCAGGAAGGAAGTAGCTATACGCGGGCTTTCAATTCCAATCATCTGCACAAAACTTCGTTCATTTTTTTGTGGGTTTTTTCCTACTGTGCTGATTGCTAGTATTCTGTAGTTCTTATTTTCATTTCTTTGGCTGTTTAATAAGAATGTGCTGAAGTGGAAGACACTTGTGCTTAAGGGTCAGTCCTTTCTTTTCTTGATAGAGGGGAAATGTATGTAAAGAAAAATAAAATCGAGATAAAAAGCGTGTGTACAAAGGACGTGTTTACTCAAACATATACACAGACAAACAGACACAGATACACACATACGCGCGCACACACACACACACACCACACACACACACCACAACACCACACACACCACACACACGCGCGCGCGCGCACGCGCACGCCGCGCCACGTAAAAAGCACATGGTTGCTTAT
>CM054134.1:18152160-18164660 GCA_028751875.1 Rapana venosa
CCCCACGACCTTATAGGTTATGGGACTCCTTTACCTTTTTTCTTTTACACACAGTTTGAAAGCTTTAAAAAAACATCCAGTTAATAAAGGCAGGTTTTGCGGTGAATGGTCACAGAGGTCTTACTTTCTTTTCGTTTTAATACAGTCACAGCGGAGCTATCCGATTTAGGAACTATATCAGTCAACCCCCCCCCCCCCCCCCACCCCTTCCCACCAAACAGCTCTTGTGAGAGACAAACAACTACGTTAGGCACTATTTACTGGTTCCATTTATTGGTAAAAGTTGCAATAATATAGTATCTCAGTATAATCATTGGGGGAAATTTGTTCTGAGATAGATGATGGCTTGATGAAAAAAAAAAAAAAGCAAATGCATTGCTTATTCAATGTACCATCTGGAAAAAAAAGTTTGACTTGACTTGACTTGACTGTGACGCGCTGTGAATTCCGCGGTCACAGAACGGGATTGTCACCGGTTCAAATCACCGGACACATCTCCGAAGTCGGAATGCGGGTACCTAAATGGAGGCGGAGGAAGAAAAAAAAACGTTCGCGTACGCAAAAATCTCACCATGGGTGAACCTCGGAGCTCTTTAGCCGAGAAACGAAAATAAAAAATGAAAGAGAAAACATTTTAAAAACAGATTTCAGAGTCTTGGGCTAGCGCTTTGTTTAAAAAGTGGGTTACACACAGGACCGAAGAACATGGCGTGTCCGAAATACTTGTAAAAAAAATTAATGACGTGGAATATCCTGTCACGTGATTTCTTTGGTGGGTTTTTTTTGGTGTAAACCGTTATATTGGGATAGAATCACAACACGATCATAATGGCAGAATCGTATCATCATCATCATCATCATCAGCTTTACTCCGTTACAATGCACTGCAGTCATGGAAACGAACAGTCTGAGTTGAACTATCTCTGGGTGTTGTTCAAGAATTTAGGCGCGCAGCAAAAGGTTGTGAGACTTGATTGAAATTGGGGGGGTGGAGAGAGAGAGAAAGAGAGAGAGAGAGAGATAGAGAGAAGAGAAGAGAGAGAGAGAGAGAGAGAGAGAGAGAGATGAGAGAGAGAGAGAGAGAGAGAGAGAGAGAATGACAATGAAAATGACAAATTCTTTTATTTCGAGGATAATGAATAAGCACACATGTGCTTTTTTACATCCAGTCCCCGCCCGTTAGGGATACATCTTAATAATAATAACCCAATACTTATACAGTCTCACAATAAAAAACAAGGGGAAATAACCCTTTTCAAAACAGCTACCCCCTAACAAGAGAGGAGAGAGAGAGAGAGAGAGAGAGAGAGAGAGAGAGAGAGAGAGGGAGAGAGAGAGGGAGAGAGAGAGAGAATCTTTATTCCCAAAGTTTACAGATAAGTATTGACATACTTTTTCTCATCCGGCCCTTGCCCTAAGAAGGGACTATCATTAATAATTACAACTAGTAATTTCAAGAGAGAGAGGGAGAGAGAGAAAGAGAGAGAAAGAGAGAGACGGCGGGGGGAAGGGGGGGGGGGGTAGGGAGGGAGGGAGGGAGGGAGAGGAGGAGAGAGAGAGAGAGAGAGAGAGAGAGAGAGAGAGAGAGAGAGAGAGAGAGAGAGAGAGAGAGAGAGAGAGAGAGAGAGAGAGAGAGAGAGAGAGAGGACGGGGTGGGGAAAAGCGAGGATGGGGAGATAATGCGAGGCAAGCTAAGTCAAAATTTTTCATTTCGAATATGATGGACAAGCATCAAAGTACTCTTTTGGTTTTAGCATCTAGTCTCTGCCCTTCCAAGGGACAATATTATTACAGTACAATATTCCCGAAGTCAAGGTGCGGTTACCTGAATAGCTGCGGGATAAAACGATCCGGGTTCGATTCCCGATCAAGGGGATATTTTCCTCTGGAGTTAACATCAGTGCACACTCCACTCTCCCCCAAAAGTCCTTCGGATGAGACTATAAACCGAGGCCCCTTGTGCGAACGCACGCAGAACATCTTGCGCACACGTTAAATCCTGTTCCGCTTTTCGTAGGAGTAGGCCATTGAGTGCCGGTGGGAACAGATGACAGAATTCACAAATCCGCATACACACGGGGACAGGATGTAAAAAGCACATAAGTGCTTATTCCATTATCCTCGATATAAAAGAATAAATAAATAAAATAAACAAAACAAATAAATAAACGGTCGCATACGCAAAAAGTTCACCATCGGTGAACCTCGGAGATCTAACCAAGGAATAAAAAAATATATAATAAAAAATACAAATGCCATAAGAGTACAGACCCCCCCAAAATGACAAAAAAAACCCCAAATGCATAATTTCAGAGAGACAGACAAACAGAGAGACAGATGGACAGACAGACGTACGGACAGACAGGGAAGAGACATGTTCCTTTCAAGGCTTAAATGTGAAAACTGTCTTTTCTGAATAGTTTCGCTTAAAAAAATACCCAACAAAAACAAAACTCAAACAAAGAACCGCTGAAAACAATCTTGTTTAAAATGGCAGTTAACCTATAGCATCCAACTCTCTCCTTCTCTCTCTCTCTCTCTCTCTCTCTACTCTCTCTCTCTCTCTCTCTCTCTCTCTCTCTCTCTCTCTCTCTCTCTCTCTCTCTCTCTCTCTCTCTCTCTCTCTCTCTCTCTCTCTCTCTCTCTCTCTCTCTCTCTCTCGCACTCTCTCTCTCTCTGTGATTGTCACAACAATAAAACACCAACTCACCCACTCACAAACACACACA
The DNA here is from genome assembly GCA_028751875.1 of Rapana venosa. NCBI lineage: Eukaryota > Metazoa > Mollusca > Gastropoda > Neogastropoda > Muricidae > Rapana > Rapana venosa. Next base: position 18,154,890 of record CM054134.1, read on the forward strand.
CATCAACACACACAAACATCAACACACACACACACAACATACAACACACAACACACACACATACACAAACACACACACACACACACCTCACACACAAAAAAACACACACACACACACACAACACACACAAACACACACACACACACACAACACAACACACACACACACGCATGACAAACAGACATAGGGATTAAAAGAAGAAGGAAAGAAAGAAAGAAAGAAAGATGGAAGGAACAAGAAAGCCAGGGAGTGGTAATAACAGATTATCTTGGCAATATCGGATTAATTTTTCAAAAACAGGTGAGATTAAGCCGGATCTGAAGGGAAAAAAGTCAGGACTTGGCATAAATATTTTAACCACTCAAGCTCTTTTCCTTCATCGTCCCTTTTTAACGGAAATGCTGGCTGTCTACTTGAAAACACACACACACACACACACACACACACGTGCAAGTGCGCGCGCGCGCACGCAGACACATATACACTCAGGCACACACACACATTCTCTCTTTCACACACACTCTCTCTCTCACACACACACACACTTTATCTCTCACTCTCCTCTCTCTCTCTCACAAACACACTCTCTCCCCCTCTCACTCACACACAAACACATCCATCCATCCTTCCATCCATCCATCTATCCATCCTTCCACCCATCCACCCACCCATCCTTCCACCCATCCATCCTTCCACCCACCCATCCATCCATCCATCCACCCACCATCCATCCATCCTTCCACCACCCATCCACCCATCCTTCCACCCATCCATCCATCCACCCATCTTTATATCCATCCTTTCAATCATCATCCATCTGTACATCCATTAGTCTCTCCAATCCATCCGGCCAGTCAGTCGCTCAGCCAGTCCGACACCAAAAACTGAATAACAGTAAGGAGGAACACATGTACAGTACAGTACAGTAGACTGGACATGTCCTACACAAAGGGTGGGTCAATCGCTCAGAGCAAACTATAAATACCTGCCCCACCCCCAAAATGATCATGGGAAGAGCAGTAAGACTCTAACAGACTGACTGTGAATACTAGCTGATGACGACAGACAGCAGGCAGCATGGGAGAGAGAGAGAGAGAGAGAGACAGACAGACAGACAGACAGACAGACAGACAGATTGACCGACAAACAAACAGAAACAGATAGACAAGATTTCAAGATTTTATTTCAAGAAAACCCCCTAGGGATACATGAAATTTAACAAAACAGAGCAACAGACATACATTAATTTTATATCTAACTATCTATCTATCTATCTATCTATACATACACATACAAATACCAACCCACAACCCACTTTTCTTAAATGTTAGAAAGCACTCTGCTACGGCAGAGTGTTCACCAGTTCCTCCGTCTGTATTATAGACTACCAGTATTCGGAAGCTGCAAGGATGCCAGACAATGCACCCTAAGTTCTTCACGCTCTTTCCTACAGCCAACCTTTCCCTTTCTTCACCTTATTACAAGCATTCGTCCATTTGTGTGGCCGGTTAATAATGACCACACTTTGGCCAAGAACTCTTTGCTTTTGCTACACATCACATTTTATTTTTGTATTGGCCACTTTTCCTTCTGTTTTCCTATATTACTCTTGCATTCACACCACGCGTACTATCGCATCCACAGAATTTTGCTTAAAATAAACCATGACCATTTGTTCGGTGAAAAACTAGCCTCTGACTCCAAAACTCGTGTGATTTTGCACAAACTTGGTAAGCTTGAATTTTGTTTTTATTTTACAGCAAACACAGTGCCCTCTCAGTCCTTTGTCGTCTGCTAGCTTCCTAAGTACAATACGCATGCGCGTACATAGTCAATACTGTAGAAATACGAGCAATCCTCATTTGATAATCATTTCCAGCTTTCTCGTCACTACCTGGTACAAAACAAAACAAAACAAAACAAGTTTACAGTGCATTCTTTCATACTTTAAAAAAAAATCTGCACAAAAACATCAACAGAAATAATGTTTTGGACTAGCGCTTCATAAAAGATACGATATGACCCGGAAGCTAAATGTGGAGTGTAGCTTTTATGATGATGACACTTTTGGTCAAAAAGCCGGTGTCCATTAGCTTATGGACTAGTCTCTGTCCAGTCTCAGAGGCCTCTGTTCAGAGGGGTTATTTTTTTTATACACATAATATGAAGCGTAGGGAGACAGGATTTGACTGGCGTATGTAGAGGTGACCTCAAGGTTAAGGCTATATATTGTGGTTGGGGCTACTTTAGCCCAGCTTAGTTGAGTGGTGTCATTTTTCTTTTTCTTTCTCCTTTTTCCCGTTTTATGCTACGCTGACGTGCACGAGCACGTTCACGCACACACAGGCGCTCTCTTACATATGCACACACGAAGGTATGCGCGCGCGTTGTCTTGCATTTACACGTTCGTGCCCGTGCGAGCGCGCACACACACACACACAGACAAAAATGCACACACTCGCTCACGCGTGCGCGCACACACACACATGCACACACATGCTCATTCGCGCGGGCGCACCCACGCTCGCGCGCGCACACACACACACTCATGCACACATACGCTCATTCGCGCGGGCGCACGCACGCGCGCACACACACTCACATAGGAGAGAGAGAGAGAGAGAGAGAGAGAGAGAGAGAGAGAGAGAGACAGACAGACAGACAGACAGACAGACAGACAGTCAGACAGACAGACAGACGACAGACAGAGACAGACAGAGACAGATACAGACAGGCAGAGACAGAGACAGGGAGAATTGTATTCGAACAGTACCATATTAGCATTTTTTTTTCTCAATGCATCTTTTTGACTTGTTCAACTGCTTGTCTGTCTACTTCTCAATCTATTTTCTGCCTCCACCCCCACCTCTTCTTGTTTACAGTGCCTGTATCTTTCAGTTGCTAGGAAACCAGCTAGCCTTTGTCACTCATACAAATTCTAAATCACTTTGATGCGCTATCTCGCGTAATGCAATATCTTGAAAGGCTAGTCCGAATTGGGGACACTTCCACAAAAGCGACGAAATGAAGAGATGATTTTCTTGACAGTTGAAGGACAAAAAACCCCTCCAAGTTTGATCTGCAGAAATATAAATTGGCCGAAGAAACTGATGGTGAACGCGCAGAGCAGTTATAGAAAAGTTGAGAACTGAAATGTGTTGAAATCTCTCATTGCAATAGATGAATGGTTAATTAAATGATTTTTATTTATTTATTTTCTATTTATTCTTTGATATTGAGGATAATGGAATAAGCGCTCATATGCTTTTCAACATCCAGTCACCGTGTGTATGCGATTTTGGAATGTTCTGTCATCGGTTCCCACTGTCACACAGTGGCCTACTCTTTCGAAAAGCGGAACATAATTTAACGTTTGCGCAAGATGTTCTGCGTGCGTTCGGCACACGGCCTCGGTTTACAGTCTCATAGCTGGTTGTTGCAGGGAAATGGGGAAGGTTTGATTTTGTTGTTGTTAATATTGCAGTATTTGCACTGTGGTCTCAGATATTGTCTTGTGTTGTACTGTACTCCACTTTGCAATCTACCGCTGTCAGTTTAACCCACTGTCAGCTGCTCTCAGCTGCTATCCATCCCAGCCCAGCCCAGCTGGTGCTAATCACAGCAGGAACTGACCACACCTGGACTTGGTAAAAGGAAGGGGTGCGCTTAATTTATCACTCTTGGGTAAGTGATGTTGGATTTCTGCGCTGTGTTTCATCAGCTCTGATCAGTGACAAGAAACATGCGTTAGGATAATACAGCAGGCAGGAGAAAGGCATCAAGCCACGGCTGGTTCTAAATCAGCTCCGTTTGAAGTCACAGATCTTTCTGTGTGAAATACAAGTTGCTCTCCCCAACAAGAGCGCGTCACCATAAGTTCAGTGCCATCCATATTTCATAACCAAGGCAAACGACCATGACAGACTGACCCGACTTCTGACCAAGACTGACCGCTGGTAGGAGGTCAGCCAATTCCACTTTCACTGTTGCATGTCCCAAACTGCAACAGTGAGAGGAGATGCTTCTGGCAATGAAGACCCTGGACGCCATTTTGAGTTGGGTTGGCCTACTGCCTTCAAGATGTCCCAAACTGGACACACAGAACAAGCTACAGCTAAATGCAGATAAAACTGAATCCATGCTTGTATGGACCAAACACAAACTCTCTCCCATCACAACAGCTTCAATAGAGTCTGGAAATACGTCAGTTCCTCTATCCACTGCTGTGAAGTATCTCGGGGTCATTATAGACAACACACTCACCATGCAAAAATTAATCACCCATACCTACCAGTCATGCTACTATCAATTACGGCATATTAGTGCAGTTTGAAAGTACCTAACCACTGATGCAACATCCAAATTTGTCACGTCTCTCATTCTTTCACGTCTGCACTATTGCAATTCTCTTTTGGCTTGTCTGCCATCATCATCAATCTACTCCGTTCAATGTATACAAAACTCTGCCGCTCGACTAGTCCTCAAAAAGAAAAAAATCTGATCACATAACTCCTCTCTTGCAATTTCTCCACTGGCTGCCTGTGCAACAAAGAGTAAACAATAAGATCAGTACCCTCTGTTACATGTGTCTCCACAAAACAGCTCCCTCCTACCTATGTGAATGTCTTCACTGTACACTACGTCTCTGTTGGTTACCAGCAAGCTTTCTCTCCGTCATATCAATTTTGAAATTACTTCATTTTTATATTATGCAGCGTCCACAGAAAGGTTGATCCAAAATGGCGACATTTCCACAGAGTAATGCAATGATTTTGTATTTTCTTAACAGCTGAATTTTAAAAAAGCCATTGATCTGCTTAAATGAAAGACCCTAAACAAACTGTACGGTAAAAGTGCTGATATGTCATAAAAATATATCTAAAACCCTGAATGCTTTGAAAATTTTACACTTTATTTGTATCTGTTTACAACATTAAGTCACGGCAAATTTCTCTACGTGAAAGTCGGGCTGCTAATCCACGGGAAGAGCACGTCGCCACAAGAGTAGCGCCACCATTACATTTTTTCTTTTCCTGTCTGTATAAAATTATGTATATTTGCTTCCCTATAAGCGTGGCTTTTTTCTACAAAATTTTGCCAAGGACATCTCTCTTGTTGCCGTGGATTCTTTTACATACGTTGCACAAGAGACCTCCGTTTATCGTCTCATCCGAAAGACTAGCACCCAGACCACCACTCACGGTCTAAGTGGATGGAGGAAAAGTTTTGTGCACAAGCGGGGAACGAACCCTGACTGTTTGCTTTCTAGGCAGGTGCGTTGCCTCTAGACTACCAGTCCACTGTGAGGAGAAGGCTAAACCGCTCCCTGAGTTGGGAAAAGAAATAAGAAAAGGATTTTGTGATCTGTTCCTTTTCCAGTAATTGAATTTTGGTCGCAGGAATTGTTTTGCTTTATACTATGCTGTGATTATACCGGGGAAACGGGATAGCTCAGTGGTCAGAGCATTCGCTTTCCCCCAGCCAAGGTTAAGCAGCGTCGAGCGTGGTTACCACTTGGATGGGTGACCGTTTGCGCGCCTTGGCTTCAGTACAGTTCCCCAGTTCACCAGCTGAAATGGGTACCTTCCCTCTTTAGGGTCAGGGAAGGCAAAGCAGCGAGGGAGAGGAGATGGGCGCCGCCCTCAATATGCTGGCCCCTAGAGAAGTTGAGGTCTCTGACGCCTCGCTCCCCTACGACCTGATAGGTTATGGGACTCCTTTACCTTTACTTTTACTATATACCATTTTCAGTCGCAGCAGATTTTCTCTTCGTGAAAGTCAAGTTTGTTCTCCTCAAGGAAATCGCATCGCCACAAGACCAGTGCCACTCTTACTTCAAACACTTATTTCCCTACCTGCATATGGGTTTGTATTGCCTTATATCATAATTATTGTATTGTATGGTGTTGGATCTATGCCGGCCTGTTTCTGTCTGTATCTACATATGACGGACGCCATAGCCCAGTGGTTAAGGATGGTTCGACTTCAACCCCATGGGCCCATAAAATCATGGGTTCGAATCTCGGCGACGTCTGGTGAATTAAGAGTGGGAGGGTTTTTTTTACGATCTCCCAGGTCAACTTCAAGTGCAGACCTGCCATGCTTGATATCCTTCGTGTACATACACATACACAAGTTCAAATGTTTACGTTAAAGATACCGTAACTCATGTCCGTTTTCGGTGGATTACGGAAACACGAACACACCCAGCATACATTCCCGAAGTCGGACTGTGGCTGCCTTCATGGCGGAGAAAACGATCGCATACGCAGAGTCTCACCAGTGATGAACCTCGGAGCTCTAGCCGAGGAATGTGTGGGGAAAAAGTCTATCTGTGTCCTTAAGTGACTGTGATATAAACAAAGCTTTCTCTCCTTCCTATAAATTGGAAATCACTTCATTTATTCATTTATTTATACCACTTTTAGTCACGGCAGATTTCTCTGCATGCAATTCGGGCTGATCTCCCCCCGGGCAGAGCGCGTCGCCACAAGAGCAGCGCCACCCATTATTTTTTTTTTCTTCCTGTCTGCAGCTTTATTTGTTTCCTTATCAGAGTGGCTTTTATCCTACATAATTTGGCCAGGAACAACTCTCTTGTTGCCGTTGGTTCTTTTACGTGCGATAATTAATTATGTGTAACACACCTAGGTTTACCGTCTCAACCGAAAGACTAGCACCAAGACAACCACTCATGGTCCAATGGAGGCAGGGAAGGGGAGGGGGGAGGGGGATATTTTGGTCCAAACGGGGATCAAACCACCGCACACTTCCGACCCGGACTTTTCGATTTCTAGGTAGGCGCGTTATATCTAGACCACCGATTTGATTGATTGATCTTTCTTTCAAATCTTGCACTTTTCACAAAAACGTGGATCCAAAATGGTCCACAGCACCACAAAGCGATCAAACGAAGCGATTGTTTTCGGAACAGTTAAAGGCGAAAGCAAAACAAAAAACAAAAAGCAATCCTGGATCAACTGAAATGAAAATTGCTGACTGAACTGACGGAAAGGCACGGTACTTACTAGTCACGGAAAAGTAGACAAGTTTCATACTTTGAAATCTCTCACTTTACTGGGAGAGGATTAAGTCTTTTGTTCGTTAAGGTGGAAGGGGTGGGGGTGGGGGTGGGAAGGGTGGAACTATGTGTGCCAGTCACTGATTGGCAGTTTTCATAGAAGGTTATTGTTCCTTGTAGAAGTGGCGAGTTCTATAAATAGAATAGCCCCTTGAGGATTTATATAGAACTAGAACCTTTTTTTTCTGTGTCATGGTGTGTTGTTGTACTGTGCTGTGCTGTGTGTGTGTGTATGTGTGCTTGTGTCCGCGCGCGCGCACGTGTATGTGTATGTATACGCCAGGCGTATGTGTTTGTGTACAGGTGTCTTTTTTATGGGCTTTTGTTTCAACTTTACTAACAATGTAATATCCCCTATTCTACCTCCTCCTCTTCCTAACCTACCCCTCCTCCCACCTAACCTACCCCCTCCCAACTAACATACCCCTTCCCTACCCTAATCTCTCCCCCTCCTTTTAACTTACCTCCCTTCCCTATTTTATCCCCTCTTCCACCCTAACCTAAAGTTATCCCTAGCTCCCCACTAACCTCCCTCCCCTCCCTCTCCTACACTATCCCCTCCTTCCCCCTAACATAAACACATAGTTATATAATAAAATAGAATCAAAGCTTTATTTATTAAGCACGCACAGCGTGCTTGAAAATCTAAACACGGGTAAAGAAGATTCAAATGCATGTAAAATAATTCACAACTTGAAGAGGGTGAGTTGTCACTGGCAAATCATTTCTCTAGGCAATCCTCACCACACCTCACCTCACCTCACCTCACCTTACCTCACCTATCCCGTAGTCCCTTGGACCGTGGGGGCACTAATGAAAGAGTTTGCAACATTCCTCTCTTAAATAGCGAAACAACTTTCACAGATAGACGCAAAGATGGTGTGAATTGATTTTCTCTATGAGATGAATGGGCGATGTAAATTACTAGGGATTATGCGTTCCTGATGAAATTCCTTATAGGAGGACAGCTGCTGCTATGCTCCGGTTGCTGTCTATCAGTTTAAATAATTCTCCTTAAAGTGATGGTATCATTATCAAACCAAATGAAAAGTACAGCTTCGTTTGTAGTCCATCGTAACTGTTTGTTTGTACTGAGGTGGTTTGACAAAAGAAAGTGGATAACTGTGCATTTGAGTATCCAGTTTGGTTTCTGTGCTGTTGTTTCTTGCTTCTGTCTGTCTGTTTCTGTCAACTTCTGTCTGTCTGTCTATCTGTCAATCTGTCTGTCTGTCTGTCTCTTCTCTGTCTGTCTGTCTGTCTCTCTCTCTCTCTCTGTCTCTCTCTTCTGTCTGTCTGTCTGTCTTCTCTCTCTACGTGTACATCAGGAGTTAATCCTCCCTCTTAACTCTACACCCTCCCTTCTTCCCTCCCCATCCCCCCTTAATCCACCCCCAGCCTAATTATTAAGAGTAGGCTTGGAGGGGAGGGTGCGGGGATTAGAATCTCCTCCTTCTCCTCCTCCTCCTCTTCTTTCTTCTTCTTTTTCTTTATCTTCTGTTATTGTTTCATTGTTCATAACATGTTTGCATTTTTCTGTGGTCAGGATTTTTCTCTTTTACTTTCTTTTTGTCTGAAAATTTGTTAGTCTTTGTGTTGGTTGGTTTATGCAGACCTGCCAATGCCTTAATTCTCTGTATACAATCTTTATGCTGTGTATCAAAATATTGCACGTTAAGGATGGTATGACCACACAAAAAGGGTAAAGAAGACTTTGATCATGGTTATCAACCTGCAACCTGATGATATTCAGTGAAGAGCAAACAAGGAAAGTCAAGTCAAGTCAGGTCAAATCCTTTTATTTCGAGGATAATGAATAAGCACTCATGTGCTTTTTTTTAAACCCAGTCCCCGCCCTTATCGGGACAACATCAATATAGAAAAATGACTAATGAAAACAATAGTAACAACAATAACCATAAACAAAAACAACAAAAAACCAGCAAAAAACCCCCAAACGAACAAAATAGGAGACAAAAACAACAATAATAAAGAAACAAAAAACAAGAACTGAAAGACAATAATAAGTCATAACAAAGACACACACACACACACATAGATCTAAAAACAAAAAATAAACAATCAAATTACGACAATAACAACAAAAGGGGCAAAAAAAGCAGCAAACAAGAAAACATAACAGTCAAGGAACTGAAAACATCATCCCACCCCCATCCATCAACAAAATAAAACATATAAATCATAATAACTATTTTAGTACAAGGGGACGACAAGAAACAACCAATATCATCATTATGAGGAAGAAACAGTACTACCAATAGCAAACTACATAAAATATTTATCCCAAATTCAAAAGAAAAGGAAAATAAGCACATATCAAGCAGTGAATTGACACAAAAACTTCAATAATACCCTCAACCCCAGTCAGGATCTTCCCTCTTTCATCCAAAAAGAAATAACTGTACTAAATTGACGTCTGGCCAACATCTGTTCATTTCTTTTCCATCCTGCCCCCTCTCCTATTTCTTCCTACTATTTCAATCTTGCCCATGTCTTCATTTCTGTAGCCAGTCTGCTCGGACAGTCACTGACTAAAGCGTCTGTCCACTGTGGGGTCTTATGTGATTATGGTCTGGATTCTGTGGCCTCCTTGGAGATGCTATTCTTAGATGATGCGCGCAGGTGGCAGAAGCACGAAAGGGAAGCAATGAGTTTAGCTCGCTAGAAGTACA
>CM054134.1:18169660-18182160 GCA_028751875.1 Rapana venosa
ATTATATAGATTACAAAAACAAATGTTTTAGTTTGGTTTTTTAAGTATGTTTACTTGAAACTATTAGCTCTGATTATTAACGATCGTACCTTCTCACACTCGCTTTCCCCCAGCCAAGTTAAGCAGCGTCGAGCGTGGTTACCAGTTGGATGGGTGACCGTTTGCGCGCCTTGGCTTCAGTACAGTTCCCCCTGTTCACCCAGCTGTAAATGGGTACCTGCCCTCTTTAGGGTCAGGGAATGTAAAGCAGCAAGGGAGAGGAGATGGACGCCGCCCTCAATATGCTGGCCCTAGATAAGTGAGGTCTCTGACGCCTCGCTCCCCTACGACCTTATAGGTTATGGGACTCCTTTACCTCCTTTACCTTACTTGAAACTATTAGCTCTGATTATTAAGGATAGTTCCTTTTCAGGGCAAGGGCTGGATGAAAAAAAGTATATCAATACTTATCTGTAACCCTTGCGAATAAAGATGATCAATTAATCTCTCTGACTCTCTTCTCTCTCTCTCTCTCCTCTCTCTCTCTCTCTCTCTCTTCTCTCTCTCTCCTCTCTCTCTCTCTCTCTCTCCCTCTCACTCTCTCTCCTCTCTCTCTCTCTCCTCTCTCTCTCTCTCTCTCTCTCTCTCTCTCTCTCTCTCTCTCTCTCTCTCTCTCTCTCTCTCTCTCTCTCTCTCTCTCTCTCCCTCTCTCCCTGCCTGACAGACAGAGAGCAGACAGAACATCAGGTGTCTCTAACCTGTGTAATCATTATGGTGACTGAGTTCAGGTGATAATCAGCTCTGCTGACACTACTCTCACTCTTCCCTCTCTTCACGGAAGATTTGCACACGCCTTTGTCTGCTTGCCTGCCTGTCTGTCTGTCTGTCTGTCTGTCTCTGTTTTCTTTGTGTTGTGTTGTGTTGTACTGTGCTGTGTATGTTGTGCGCTGTGCGTGTGATGTTTGTGTAGGTGGGTGGGTGAGGGGTATGTGAGTGGAGGAAGCTGGTTGCAAAATGTACAGTGGTGTCCCGAGGGTCTACTAGGCTACGGGATAGGTGAGATGAAGTGAGGCAGTGTATGCTACTGAATTCTGCCATGAATGCTCGCAAAGACACTAACGATCGCTACACAACAACAGCAGCAACAACAACAACAACAACAACAACAAGTCTCTCTTCTTCCTCTCGTGGTTAGATTTTTTACCCAAGAAAAAATTCCAAGCATCTAGGTATAGATATCCTTTTGTGACTATTCTGCAAACTTTGCCTTCAGTAAATTCAAGCATCTTCTTTGTTTTCAGCTTCAACAGATCAAAGTCCTTTCTCTTTGCACTTTCAAAAGACCAGTCTTCATTAACAAAAAGTGGATTGCTAAAATCAAATCCGTTTCGGATCAATGTTTTGTGTGTGCATGCGTAGTTGCGTATGTGTCTGTGTATGTGTATGTACTTGTGCGTCTGTCTCTCTGTGTCTGTCTCGTTCAGTGTATGTGTCTTTTTGAGTTAGTTAAAAAAAAACCCACTAGGTTAAAGAAACGAGAAAAAAGAAGATGCAGGTATTGTATACAGTGCCCTAGCGTATGCTCGCTCTTGTAGCAGTAAACGTCCATTGAGTTATACATTTTGTAATATCTTAAAGTTTTCTGTTTAGGTCAATAAGGTGCATTTTGATCACATTTCATTGTTTTGTTTTGTTTTAAACTGTTATTCTACAAGAGGAGACGGGATAGCTCAGTGGTCAGAGCACTCGCTTTCCCACAGCCAAGGTTAAGCAACATCGAGCGTGGATACCACTTGGACGGGTGAGCGTTTGAGCGCCTTGGTTTCGGTACAGTTCCCCCAGTTCACCCAGCTGTAAATGGGTACCTGCCTCTTTAGGGTAAAGGAAGGTAAAGCAGTGAGGGAGGGGAGATGGGCGCCGCCCTCAATATGCTGGCCCTAGAGAAGTGAGGTCTCTGACGCCTCGCTCCCTTACGACCACAGAGGTTATGGGACACCTTTACTTGTTTTAGATGTGAACACTTCATTCCTGTAGTTTGAAATCGGTGACGTTAATGCCACCGTTTAGGAATTTTTTGGTGTTATTTCTTTTATTGTGGAAGTGTGTGAGTTGTTGTGTGCGTTGTTTTGAATTTACAGTCGATGGACATTTTTTTCTGATGTTTTGATGATGCCAACAGTTTTATAGGTCATCTGCCCTCTGCAGCACTCGCTTTTGCTTTGTTTTCTATTTCCTCCTTGTCTTCTCTGAACACCCTTGTAAACAGACGAGTAAGAACAGCAGGATACCTTGGCGCACACATTCATACTCATATAACAAATCAAATTCTTGCGTGGGTGCGCGCGCGCGCGCGCACACACACACACACACACACACACACACACACACACACACACACACACACACACACACACACACACACACACACACACACACACACACACCGGCCGTCTAATATCACTAGAAGTGAACAGACGTAAAATTGAAGTCAACAACAACAACAACACACACCAACCTCGGTGTATTTACTTAATATTTTCAAGTATGAACGTGACAGAAGCGGTGATATTGTAACCTGGTACTGCTATTTTGTTTGTCTTTGTAATCCAAGTGTGGGTGTGAACGCGCGCCCATATGTTTTGCAGTATACTTCCTTTTTAAAATGGGTATATGATATTCTTATGTTTTGTCGTAATAATATTATAACTACATATCATCGATATTTTTATTCCTGGATAGGATGGCTTGTTGAAAAAAACAAAAAAAAACACCGCATCACTTGTTCAATGCCCCATCTGAAAACAGACACTTCACTTGACTCCACTCACACGCCAGGGAAGATGCACAGGACTGCACAAACAAGTCTCCACTCCTTTTCCTTGACCCCGCCATCAGACTACACTGATTCCCTTCATCCAAAAAAGCTCTCTGCTGCTGTCTCAGGGTAGCCTACGACAGTTCAATACGTCTGAGTTCAATACTCTGAGTTCAATACGTCTGAGTTCAATACGTCTGAGTTCAATACTCTGAGTTCAATACGTCTGAGTTCAATACTCTGAGTTCAATACGTCTGAGTTCAATACTCTGAGTTCAATACGTCTGAGTTCAATACTCTGAGTTCAATACGTCTGAGTTCAATACTCTGAGTTCAATACGATGTCTGTGGCCAAATGAGTGGTGTGTGAAGCTCTGGCATAAAGCACGAGTTCACACAGCCTGACAACTTCCCAAGAGGCTTGGCTTCCTGATGACATTAGGCCTGAGCGCCTTTGTGGGCGTCGAGCAGTGGGTCCTCAGCTGCCGCCTGGATCAGCACAGCGCTAGCTGCACGTGACAGGTGGGGACTGCTAGAGGTGATTGCCGTTTTCCTTCCAGTGGAGGAGGAGGAACAATGACGGGTAGCCTGTGTGCTACTTGCTACGCAGGGAGGGTTGTTTTTATAATTATTATTATTTACTTTTCAATGGTTACAGCGAAACTTTCACTGTTTTCTTTCATCATCATCATCATCATCATCATCATCATCGTCATCATCATCATCATCATCATCATCATCATCATCATCATCAATTTTTTTTATATTTCGAGGATAAAGGAATAAGCACTGAAGTGCTTTTTTACACCTAGTCTCCGTGTATATGCAGTTGCGTAAATTTTTCATCCATTCCAACCGACACAACACCACGGTGCATACAGTTTTTTTAAAACAATTTAATCATCCGTTCTATTCGGCACGTAATGGCCTACTCTCCCAAAAAAGGTTAGAACGGTTGTTGTTGGTTTTTTAAACATGTGCGCAAGATGTTCTGCATGCAGTCACACAGGGGAGGGTCTTGGTCAATAGTTGTATCCAAGAGACTTTCGGGGGAGTGGAGACGATACTGATGTTAACTCCAGGGTAAAAAAAAAAATCCCTTTTAACGGGATGCCTCGGTAGTGGTTCGAGCTCGAACTCGGGCCATCAGATCACGAGCACAGCAGTCTAACCACTTAGGCCACCTCGCCCCACCCATCTTTGAGGATTGGAAAGGAGGAGTGTGTTCCAAAGCGCTGCACTGGCGACGTAACTAGCTTTTCGCTGGCGGAGTGCTTCCAGACAGGCTGCGACAGGGACTTGCATTTCGCCACAATGGAATGGTGGCCGGTTGACACGTCTTGGGAAGATATGAACTAAAGCCTAGGAGATAGCAATGGCCTAACATGGTTGTGTGACCCTTCACCACAAAATGAGTCGCGTTGCACCTGGTTCACTTTTTCTGAAGGCAGGTTGTTGATTGTGAGATTTCGATTGATTAATAACACTATAAGCTTTAAAAAAAATTTAGCTTGTACTAACATATCAAGTCATAGTATTTTTCCTTTTGCTTTGCAAAAAACCCTACAAAAAACACCACGATTAAAAACACCTAAGCCCTCATCCTGACCACTTAATGCAATGCAAAATCTGTCCAGTTCTTCATTTTGTCACTTCTTGGGGGTCTAGTGTTTAAATTTGTGATAACTCTTCATAGAATGTTCCAATGTTTCAATCCGTTTGTTTTGTTATTGGTAAAGGTAAAGGTAAAGGTGTCCCATAACCTATAAGGTCGTAGGGGAGCGAGGCGTCAGAGACCTCACTTCTCTAGGGCCAGCATATTGAGGGCGGCGCCCATCTCCTCTCCCTCGCTGCTTTACCTTCCCTTGCCCTAAAGAGGCAGGTACCCATTTACAGCTGGGTGAACTGGGGGAACTGTACTGAAGCCAAGGCGCGCAAACGGTCACCCATCCAAGTGGTAATCACGCTCGACGCTGCTTAACTTGGCTGGGGGAAAGCGAGTGCTCCGACCACTGAGCTATCCCGTCCCCCGTTTGTTATTGAGTAACCTTTTTTCTTGCATGTTAATAACATGTTAACAAACAACAACAAAAATGAATATCCAGTGTAATGCGACTCATTTTATAGTACAGGCTCACATTTAAGCTGCTTTGGCTTACGTGTGCCCCCCCCCCCCCCCCCCCCCACCAAAAAAAAAAAAAAAATGTCATTTTAAACAGGTTCAGGTGTGTATTAGTCTGGTTGTTGCGTAATTTAATATTCTTTAACGGATTCTTTGGCCTGAATTTGGGTTTTTTTCTTAAAAAATTGGCTTTAACACAAATTATGATGTCAGCTTTCCCTTGTCTTGACGTATGCCTTGTTTTGTATGTTTTTTCTTTTGTGTTCTGTACTTTTTGCCGTGTGTTTTTCTTCTTATTATTATTTTCTTATATATATTATCTGTGCTGAGGGTTCACTATCCTGTGTTGAAGAAATCGTCACCTTCATCACTGTTACCTCATTATCCTTGGTCTGTCTGACTGGAGGTTTTTTCCCAAGATTTTTCCTTCTTTCTATACTTTCTTTGCTGTCTCTGTTTTCTTTTTCTTTCTATTTTGTTTCTTTTTCTTTGCGGTGCGTTTTTAGTTTAAAAAGGAGACCAACAAAAATAAAGAAAGAAAGAAAGAAAGAAAGAAAGAAACGAAAGTTCATCATTCATCGAACGCTGATATAGCGACTTTTGTTGTCTGTCATATGAGTGAAAACGCTGTGCGATGCTGCTATACCGTTCTGTTCTGATTATATTACAGTCCCAGTGGAGCCATACGGTTTAGGGACTGTGGCGGTCGCAAGTCCTCCTCCTCCCACTTGGGCGCCAAAGAGCCATCCGTAAAATCAACGCCATGTGGCTGTGGCGGGGCGATTGGAATGAGCGGCGTGGGAACAGCAGGACGGGGGACGTCGCAGAAGGTGAGGCAGAAGAAAAAGAAAATCAACGCCCACGATTAGGAACGTGACCATTGTAAAGCAATGCGATGATACAGTGCATTCTATCAGCGTTAGAATGTTCAGAAGGTGGGGATGCTGTATGACCGGCTAAGAGTGCAGCATAACAAGATAGAGCGCTATATAGATTCCATTTGTTGTTGTTGTTGTTGCTGTTATTATTATTATTATTATTATTATTATTATTATTATCCTAACACAAGCAGTTGGTGTATGGGTCTTTCACCCCTCCTCCTCCACGGATTTTCCCTCAGGCGGTTGATGGCAGATGAACAGCGCTTTTCTCTTCGTTCTCTCTGTTCCTTTCTCCCCAGTGTGGATGCCTGGGACCTGTCAGCAGAAACAGCTCTCCTGGGAACCTGTCAGCAGAAACAGCTATCACAGGGCTGTCAGCAGAAACAGCTTCACGGGACCGGCAGCAGAAACGCTATCACAGGGACCGTCAGCAGAAACAGCTTCCCCTGGGCTGTCAGCAGATACCAGCTCTCGCTGGGACTGTCAGCTGAAACAGCTATCACAGGGACCTGTCAGCAGAACAGTTGATACTGGGACCTGTCAGCAGAAACAGCTATCACAGGGACCTGTTAGCAGATACTGCTATCAACAGGATCTGTCCATGACAGCTTCCTGGACCTGTCAGCAGAAACAGCTATCACAGGGACCTGTTAGCAGAAACAGCTATTACAGGGACCTGTCAGCAGAAACAGCTATCACAGGGACCTGTCAGCAGAAACAGCTATCACAGGGACCTGTCAGCAGAAACAGCTCTCACAGGGACCTGTCAGTATGAAACAGCTCTCACAGGGACCTGTCAGCAGAAACAGCTATCGCAGGGACCTGTCAGCAGAAACAGCTATCACAGGGACCTGTCAGCAGAAACAGCTATCACAGGGACCTGTTAGCAGAAACAGCTATCACAGGGATCTGTCAGCAGAAACAGCTATCACAGGGACCTGTCAGCAGAAACAGCTATCACAGGGACCTGTTAGCAGAAACAGCTATTACAGGGACCTGTCAGCAGAAACAGCTATCACAGGGACCTGTCAGCAGAAACAGCTATCACAGGGACCTGTCAGCAGAAACAGCTCTCACAGGGACCTGTCAGTAGAAACAGCTCCCCCTGGGACCTGTCAGCAGAAACAGCACTCGCAGGGACCTGTCAGCAGAAACAGCTATCACAGGGACCTGTCAGCAGAAACAGCTATTACAGGGACCTGTCAGCAGAAACAGCTATCACAGGGACCTGTTAGCAGAAACAGCTATCACAGGGACCTGTCAGCAGAAACAGCTATCACAGGGACCTGTCAGCAGAAACAGCTATTACAGGGACCTGTCAGCAGAAACAGCTATCACAGGGACCTGTCAGCAGAAACAGCTATCACAGGGACCTGTCAGCAGAAACAGCTATCACAGGGACCTGTCAGCAGAAACAGCTATAACAGGGACCTGTCAGCAGAAACAGCTATAACAGGGACCTGTCAGCAGAAACAGCTATAACAGGGACCTGTCAGCAGAAACAGCTATTACAGGGACCTGTCAGCAGAAACAGCTATAACAGGGACCTGTCAGCAGAAACAGCTATAACAGGGACCTGTCAGCAGAAACAGCTATAACAGGGACCTGTCAGCAGAAACAGCTATAACAGGGACCTGTCAGCAGAAACAGCTGTCGCCGGGCGCCCCGTGTGTTGGTGGGCGACCTGTCCTGAGAGAGCTTCTCTCTGTCTCTAGGTTCCAATCTCTTTGTCTGTCCTGTGACAAAGCAACTCGCTGAACGCATCATCATCATCGTCGTCATTGTTATTATTATTATTATTATTATTATTATTATTATTATTATTATTATTTATTGTTATTATTATTATTATTATTATTATTATTATTATTATCATCATCATCATCATCATGGTGGATCGGTGGTCTAGAGGTAACGCGCCTGTCTAGAAAGCGAAAAGTCCGGGTCTGAAGTGTGCGGCGGTTCGTACCCCGTTTGGACCGGAAACTTTTCCCCCATCCATTAGACCATGAGTGGTGGTCTGGGCGCTAGTCTTTCGGATGAGACGATAAACCGAGGTCCCGTGTGTTATACGTAATTATTTAGCGCACGTTAAAGAACCCACGGCAACAAGAGAGTTGTCCCTGGCAAAATTCTTAGAAAAAAGCCACTCTGATAGGGAAACAAATACAGCTGCAGACATGGAAAAAAAATGGTGGCGCTGCGCTTGTGGCGACGTGCTCTCCCGCTCTCCCCGGGGAGAGCAGCCCGAATTTCACGGAGAGAAATTTGCCGTGACTTAAAGTGGTATGAAATGAAATCTGAGCGCTTTGATTTGTTGCTTTACAAGATTCAGCGCTATATAAATTCCATACATTATTATTATTATTATTATTATCATCATCATCATCATCAGCAGCAGCAGCAGCAGCAGCAGCAGCAGCAGCAGCAGCAGCAGCACCAGCACCAGCAGCAGTATTTATTTATTTATTTATTTATTTATTTATATCACTTTAAGTCACGTCAGATTTATCTGCGTGAAATTCGGGCTGCTCTCCCCGGGGAGAGCGCGTCGCCACAGAGCAGCGCCACCCATTTAAAAAAAACAATTCTGTCTACAACTGCATTTGTTTTCCTATCAGAGTGGCTTTTTTCTACAGAATTTTGCCAGGGATAACTCTCTTGTTGCCGTGGGTTCTTTTACGTGCGCTAAATAATTTTTGTGTAACATGCGGGACCTCGGTTTATCGTCTCATCTGAAAGACTAGCGCCCAGACCACCACTCAAGGTCTAGTGGATGGGGAAAAATTTTCGGGTCCAAATGGGATTTTAACCACCGCACACTTCCGACCCGGACTTTTTGCTTTCTAGACCACCGATCCACAGTAGTAGTAATAGTAGTAGTAGTAGTTTGATGATGATGATGATGATGGATGATGATGATGATGATGATGATGATGATGATGATGAGTATTATTAGTAGTAGTATTGTCATTATTTCACTGAGATTACAGTTTTGGACGGTCATTTGAACTAACCAAGCGGCAAATGAATCCGAACCCAAAATCCTGATCAGCTTCACACACTACCAAGTATCCGACCATTCCAATTCATAATTGAGAATAAACCGCCATAACACTACAGCAAGCCCCACGCAGTCCGAGACGAACAAATCTGCTGTGAAGCGGTGTAAGGGAAACAACTCGTCTTACTACACCTGCCTGATCTCTACTAAAATGTTTGACTCACCTCCCTTGGCTCAAGGCCACGTGTAGTAAGTGTTCAGGTAGTAAACAGTCGTCTTCTAAAATAAGCCACAAAAATTCTAGTTGGAAGATATAAGACTAATAATTCTGTCATTGATACATCTGTTAACTGTTGTAGGTCATTTGTATATTGCTATCGTCCAAGTCTCGAAGTAACTTAAATTATATTCTTAAATTATTGTCACATTACCAGGAAGGTAGCGTGGCCGAGCGGTCTAAGGCGCTGGTTTAAGGCACCAGTCTCTGAGGAGGCGTGGGTTCGAATCCCACCGCTGCCATTAATTTTTTTTCCAATTTCTTGATTGTCTTCTTTACAACTGAGAATGAAATCGTGTCTAGTGTCAATATATTTTTTTTTCTGCTAGTTTTTTTTTTCTTCCGATTTTGTACTGTACACTACAGTAGTACTAAAAACACTTCCCAATGACTATTATCAACTTACTCCGGAACAGTCTGGGCAGAAACAGGTTTGCAAACACAAAACAAATACTTATTGTATTCGATCGGCGGTCTAGAGGTAATGCGCCTGTCTAGAAAGCGAAAAGTCCGGGTCGAGAGTGTGTGGTGGTTCGAATCCCGTTTGAGGTCGAAACTTTTTCCCCATCCATTAGACCATGAGGGGTGTGTCTGGGCGCTAGTCTTTCGGATGAGACGATAAATCGAGATCCCGTGTGTTACACATAATTATTCAGCGCACATAAAAGAACCCATGGTAACAAGAGAGTTGTCCCTGGCAAAATTCTTAGAAAAAAGCCACCCTGATAAGGAAATAAATACAGTTGCGCACGCACACACACACACACACACACACACACACACACACACACACAAAAGGTGGCGCCGCTCTTATGGCTACGCGCTCTCCCTGGAGAGAGCAGCCCGAATTTCACGTAGAGAAAATCTCGTGACTTTAATAAATAAATAAAAGGATTAACAGGCATTACAATAGCTTTGTGCCCTCCCATAACATCAATAATCATCATCATCATCATCATCATCATCATCTTCTTCTTCTTCTTCTTCTTCTTCTTGGACTTTATATAGCGCTATATCTTGCAAATACAAATCAGAGCGCTTGCATCCAATCCGCTCCTGCACATACAACCAACAATGATGAACAATATTTTAACAAATTCAAATTACACACACACACACACACACACACACACACACACACACACACACACACACACACACAGGTTATACATTTCAGCAGGGTGATGGAAGTTTGGCTGTTAAAGGCAGGGACAGATAATTATGGGATGAAACAGGAGGGGAGAGTCTTAGGTTTGAAATAGGTAAAACACATTAATTAATTAAACGCTCACGCGAGTCCTACACTATGTGTGTCCTTCAGCCCAATGTTATTCACATTAGTGATATTAGACAAAAACAGTACAAAATTAATGTGACCCTCAAAATTCCAACGAACAAGAAAAAGAGGGAGGAGGGGGAGAGGGGATTAGGTAAAGTTATAAACTTTCAATCATGTAAAAAAAAAAAAATAAAGAAAGAAAGAAAAGAAAAATGTTACCCATAATAAATTGAAAACTGAAAACATGAAAAAAAATCAAAACTGAAACGCGGTGTGTGTGTGTGTGTGTGTGTGTGTGTGTGTGTGTGTGTGTGGCGCGCGCGAGCGCTATTTTTATTTTATTATATTCTTTTATTTCGAGGATAATGGAATAAGCACTCATGTGTTTTTTCCCCTCCAGTCACCCTGTGTATGCAGTTTTGTCAATTTTGCCATCCGTTCCCACCAGCACACAATGGCCTACTCTTCCGAAAAGCTGTTTGTGTGTGTGTGTGTGTGTGTGTGTGTGTGTGTGTGTGTGTGTGTGTGTGTGTGTGTGTGTGTGGTGTGTGTGTGTTCTTTCTTTCTTTCTTTCTTTCTTTAATTTAACATCTGTTTACTGAAGGGGATATTATACCAAAGATAAAGTGTTACAATATATAGAGAACGTGCGTGCGTGCGTGCGTGCGAGCGTGCGTTTGTGTGTGTGTGTGTGTGTGTGTGTGTGTGTGTGTGTGTGTGTGTGTGTGTGTGTGTGTGTGTGTGTGTTCTTTCTTTCTTTCTTTCTTCTTTAATTTAACGTCTGTTCACTGAAGGGGATATTATACCAAAGATAAAGTGTTACAATATAATATATAGAACGTGCGTGCGTGCGTGCGTGCGTGCGTTTGTGTGTGTGTGCGTGTGTGTTCACCTATTAGTGTCTGTGCACGAGATAAAAGAAAAAATACAAAGAAATTATGGGAGGGACGAGGGTGAGGTGGTGGTGGGGGAGGGGGGGGGGGTATTCAACAGCTTAAACTGCAGCAAGAACAATTACAAAAGTTTGCCAACGGGCTTCTAACTAAACAACTATCTCCAACATAACATTATCGGCCAATAATGTGTGTGTGTGTGTTGTGTGTGTGTGTGTGTGTGTTGTGTGTTGTGTGTGTGTGTGTATGTGTGTGTGTGTGGCGTGCGTGCGTGCGTGCGTGTTGTGTGTGTGTGTGTGTGTGTTGTGTGTGTGTGTGTGTGTGTGTGTGTAATCAGGAGTTTCCATCCCGCTGTCTTTCATCTCAGTTCCCATGGCCCAAGCATGAAACAGATCAGTATATACAAACTATTCTGTATATGACTAAATTGTCTGGAGAGAGAGAGAGAGAGAGAGAGAGAGAGAGAGAGAGAGAGAGAGAGAGAGAGAGAGAGAGAGAGAGAGACAGACAGACAGACAGACAGACAGACAGACAAACAGACAGACGGAGACAGAGACAGACAGAGACAAAGACAGAGAAAGACAGAGAGAGACAGAGACACAGACAGACAGACAGTCAGATAGATCATAGTTTCTTCTCTTCCTTTCCACCCTTCATTCATTCTTTCATTCATTCATTCATTTCTTCATTCATTATTTATTTATTTATTTCCTTATTTCTTTCTTTTCTTTTCTTTCTTTCATTTTTCTTCTTCTCCCAAACAGTTCATCGATTTCAGTTAATTCATTCAGCCATGACTCAAGCAGTGATCAATAAACAATCATGGCGCCAGAACCAAAAGCAGCCTAGGGAAATCAATATAAAAACAAAGACAAGACTCGAACGATCGGTTCCTTCTCTTCTGTAACGCTGATCTTTCACTTATTTAACAGTCCGTGTACGACTCCACCTCACCTTACCTGACCCCGTATTCTAGTACACCTTTGAGGGCACCACTGAAGATTTGTGCAACCAGCTTCCTCCACTCTTCGCGGTTTTTAGCTTTCTGTAATAGCCAAGTCGTTTCCAAAACTCAAGGCTAGTCCACTCTCTGATGTTGTCTTTCGATTGTTTCTCTCTGTCTGCCTCTTCGTCTCCCTCCTTGTACAGTGTTTCCTGTAGGACAGTCTTGGCTGTGTTGGTAGCACCCCCCCCCCCCCCCCCCCCCCCCCCGTCCCCCACCCCCCAATCTCTCTGTCTCTCCTTCAGTT
>CM054134.1:18189660-18193444 GCA_028751875.1 Rapana venosa
TTTTTACTTTTTTGTGGGTTCTGTTCGTTAACTTTAGACTATCTAGCTTAAAGTGGTGGTGGTGGTGGTAGTGTACTGGAGATTGACAGCATATTACTATTGCATTGGTGTTTGCTGCTGTCTATGGTTATGGATGATTTGGTACAGGAGATCTCTGCCGCGTTCTGGTCTCTGACACTGACAACCAGGGAACTGCTTCTTCATTAATGAATGAGGTCAGAATTATTTTAATGACTGGAAGCAGCACACAGAAAATGTGTGTGTGTGTAAGTGTGTGTGTGTGTGTGTGTGTGTGTGAGAGAGAGTTCAAATAGAGGATAGATGTGGCAGAGTGGGGTGGGGAGGGGGGCGGGGGGCTGGGAGGCTGAGAAAGAAAGTCATAAGATGAGGAACGATGAGTGTTTAAGGGAGTAACCATTGGTGTGTGTGTGTGTGTGTGTGTGTGTGTGTGTGTGTGTGTGTGTGCGCGCGCGCGCGCGCGCGTGTGTATCTGTGTGTTTGTGTGCACGTGTATGTGTGTATGTGTGCGCGCTCGCGCGCGTGCGTGCCCACACACATACACACACTTGCGCGAGCACACACGTACATTATATATGCGTACTGTACAACTGGATATTCTGCAAACCCCTCACAGGACTTAATGTTTACAGGGGCGTACTTTCCACCATCGACACCGGGATTCCTCAGTCAGCTTTGACTGGGTAAACAGCTGGCTGGCTTTAAACCACACTGCTTTCCCGCCTAGCCTAGCTAATAGGCTAGCCTAGAGCCTACAGTGATAGGCCTAGACCTACCTACACTAGGCCTACCTACCCACACCACACTACACTTCACTCACTCAGTGGGCGACAGGTAAACAATAGTGGATTCAAGCGTGGATACCGATCTACACACTTACCAAGGACAGAAAAAAGAAGAAAAAAAGAAGAAAAAAATTGTTTGTGATCTAGAATGACTGACAACTTTATCGACATCTTCAGTTCATCAATGAAATGTGTTTTTTTGAAGATTTTAAGTTTTGTTTGTTTGGTTGTTTTTTTTTTAATTGCCCAGAACAAGGTTCGATTATGTGACCAAGTATAGGTTTAACATATCGGAGGCTTAAAAGTAAATAGCTACATCTGTGTCCAGTGATTTTCCAAGCTGTCCACTGGCTGCCTAGGTATGTGGTCTGTCTGTCTGTGTTGCTGTGCCGGCTTGAGGGGGGATAATTCAGCGCTTTGTGTGTCAGTTGGACAATGGGGTTTCAGTGAAGTGTGTGTGGACGGAACTGCTTCGTTGGTTTCGGCTCAAGCATACAGTAACTGTAGTAGGTAGACCAGACCTATGGTGTGTGGTAGTGTATGGAGTTTTGGATTGTATCCAGTGTGAGCCGGTGTAAGTGTGTTGTTGTGGTGATAACTATTATTGCTGAGGTATTATAGTTGATTGACTCTGTTGACTGTTGAGAACCAAGTCTGCTTTTTCCGAATATGTTGGTGATTTTGTTTTGTTGTTTTGTTTTTTGTTTTATTTTTAATAACCAGGGTTGGAGACATAAAACCACAGAGTAGATCTTTCCTATACGTCCCACTGATTCACATTTTATTCAAGTTACTGGGGAAAGCTTTTTAAAAAAAATGTATTCTTTCTAACATTAATAACATTGTCCAAACTAAGTGATACATCAAAGAAAACAAACATGAAACCAAAGAAAGGCTGATAATTTTAGTGAAGACAGTGATAGGCATTTGCTCCTACATATGATATTTAGGTAGGTAGGCTGGATAGATGGGAAGTGTGCAAAACTTCTTTTCAAAAGTGATTTGGTAGCGCGCGCGCACACACACACACACGCGCGCGCATTTATGCATGCACTAAGTACATAGAGACTCAAGTAAACTCAGCTGTGTCCATCGCTGCTGTCGTTGGTAGGAACTCCACGCTATGCCACCAAAGCCCGCCATCTCTCTCTGTCTCCGCTGACTTCTACAATCTTCTGCAGCCCTCCCTCCAAGATCACTGATCTCAGTGATGTTGGCAATGTAGGATGAATCATCTTTTGCATAGAGATTTAGTCAACCGATTTAATGTGAAACGTTCAAAGTAAAAAAAAAGGCTACTCAGTTGTACATGTATAACCACTACATGGTTAAATTAAAAACAGCTTTTTGTGTTGTAATTTTAATTTTTACTTTCAAAGCTTTATTTCAAGAATGTGCTACTGTGTGTGGTTAATCAGTTCATAGCATCGTTGTTTATGTTCCCCAGCTTGCGCGCCCTGAGGGGGTGGGGGGTGTGGGTGTGGGGGGTCGCCCTGGGGGGGGGGGGGGGGGGTCACCCAGAATATTCTCTCTGCCTCACTCATCAGATTTAAAATCACCGTGAGAATGTGCACTGGATGAGAAGTTTGTGTGTGTGACAGTTTTCAAATGATCTTACCATATTTATAACCCGCCATACTCCGACTTCAGATGATAGATTGTTGTTAATCACTTTGTCAGCTTTAGTTTCTGTAGTCAACTGCCGACAACAACAAAAAAATGAAGACAGACAAAAGCAGCGCTTAATCAACTATCCCTCTCTTTCTTTCTGCCTCGTTCCTTTTCTTCTTGTCGTCTCCTTCTTGTCTATTTTCTGCCTTCTTGGTTCATTCTCCAGCCTTTTTTCCCCAGAAAGACTTAAAACATAACGATTCTCTCCCATTGTGAAGTCGGATGCGCTGGGCCTGACTTGTCAGGTGTTTAACGGCAGCGCAACGCATTTTCGCTCATATGACAGACAACAATAGTTGCGGCCTGAGTGTTCGACGACGAAGAAGAATATAGTAGTGCTAGTGTTCATCATGGCCAATTTGAGAGGCATTCATTGAGAACCATCCATATGGATACTATTGAAATGATGACCTGTTACAGTGATGTGGCAGTGGGCTTTAAGGAAACATATTATTATGTCCTGTTGAACACACGCTGAGGCCACCAGCAGTAGTAATGGTCTAGTCCTCCGAAAGCGAGACACTTACCTTCTTCACGCATCAGAGCAAGATGTTGCCTTTTGTATTGATCCGATACCGTAGTGGTGTGTGTGTGTGTGTGTGTGTGTGTGTGTGTACACGTGTTTGTGAGTGAATGACTGAGTGTGAGAGAGAGAGAGAGAGGCGCCACACATTCGAGTGCACATCCTAAAAGCTTATAACTAACCTCTCTCTCCTCACTCCATCCCTATTCAATTCTTCATTCTTTGGCCATAGCTTGTGACGGGTCTCCAAAAGGCACACACACAGAGACACACACAAAATATAAAGAATAATATACAATTAAGCAAAGAAAAAAAGCATAACACACACACACGCCCCGCCGCGCGCGCGCGCGCACGCCACGCCTGCCACTCGTCTCACTCGCACGAGCATGTACCACAACGCAAAGCACGTGCGCACGTGCGTGCAACTATCACTCTATCTCCACCCCACAGTCAGGACAATCGAGGCTTTGCGAGACTGACACTCTCTCTCTCTCTCTCCCTCATCACCATCTCTCCTCTCACTCTCACACACACACACACACACACCACACACTGTAGTCGGAGAGATAGATAGGGCAATCCGACCGTGTTGGTGGTTTTTTTTTTACATCAAAGGTCCCGCCACAGAAAAAAACCCACCAACCAGGTCCACCTGCCCCCCCCCCCCCACCCCATCTCCCCCTTACCCCCCTCCCCCTCCCCACTTACCCCCCCCCCCCCCCCCCACTCTCTTCCCTTGGCCCAGTCAGACAAGCTGGCTACTTTCTCTTCTCCTCTCATTGTC
>CM054134.1:18193944-18201444 GCA_028751875.1 Rapana venosa
TCTTTGCCCCTTTTGCTGTCTTCCTCTATCTCTGTCTTCTGCTTCATCTCTCCTGCCTGCCTCTTTTCTCTGTCTGTCTGCCTCTATCTCTGTCTGTCTGCTTCTATCTCTGTCTGTCTGCCTCTATCTCTGTCTGTCTGTCTCTATCTCTGTTCTGTCTGCCTGCCTCTATCTCTGTCTGTCTGCCTCTATCTCTGTCTGTCTTCCCCCTATCTCTGTCTGTCTGCTTCTATCTCTGTCTGCCTGCCTCAAATCTCTGTCTGTCTGCCTCTATCTCTGTCTGTCTGCTTCTATCTCTGCCTGTCTGCCTCTATCTCTGTCTGTCTGTTTCTATCTCTGTCTGTCTGTCTGCCTCTATCTCGGGTCTGTCTGCCTGCCTCTATCTCTGTTCTGTCTGTCTGCCTCTATCTCTGTCTGTCTGCCTGCCTCTATCTCTGTCTGTCTGTCTCTATCTCTGCCCGTCTGTCTGCCTCTACTCTGTCTGTCTGCCTCTATCTCTGTCTGTCTGCTTCTACTCTGTCTGTCTGCCTCTATATATGTCTGTCTGCCTCTATCTCTGTCTGTCTGTCTGCCTCTGTCCCTGTCTGTCGGGCCTCCATCTCTGTCTGTCTGTTTGTCTGTCTGCCTCTAAAATATGTCTGTCTGCCTCTATCTCTGTCTTCTGCTGCCTCTATCTCTGTCTGTCTGTCTGCCTCTATATATGTCTGTCTGCCTCTATCTCTGTCTGTCGGGCCTCTATCTCTGTCGGGGTCTGCCTCTATCTCTGTCTGTCTGCCTCTATCTCTGTCTGTCTGTCTGTCTGCCTCCATCTCTGTCTGTTTGTCTGTATCCCTCTATCTCTGTCCGTCTGCC
Organism: Rapana venosa; assembly: GCA_028751875.1. Classification (NCBI taxonomy): domain Eukaryota; kingdom Metazoa; phylum Mollusca; class Gastropoda; order Neogastropoda; family Muricidae; genus Rapana; species Rapana venosa. The sequence goes on from CM054134.1 coordinate 18,194,797, forward strand.
TGCCTCTATCTCTGTCTGTCCGTTCCGTCCGTCGTTTTGTGTGTCCGTCCGTTTTGTCTCTCTGTTTGACGGATTTGATGGAAACTCAGTTTGCCCACGAAACACCAACGCCTGCAAAAATTCAGTTCAGTGCTCTAACCTTAGAAGGAGTTAAGGGAGAAACAAATCTGGTACATTCCGTCAATGAGGCCTAAAGGATTGGGTTGGCGGGGCAGAATAGCCCAGTGGTTAGAGTGTAGCCCTAGCAGTTTGCAGGGCTCGATCTTGGAACTGATTTGCGATTGTTCATGTCGTTTCAGAGGACTTTCAGTTGGTCATTGCAGCTGGGGTCTGGGCTATCCTGGAGAGAATTCAGGTTTGATTCTTCATCCGATACTATACTCCCTGATGTTAAAGCTGTGGACAGTCTCAATTTTTTTTTGTTTGCTGTCAATAATTATGCACGTGATATTTCGCTTAAAGTTGATCTCTGTGCGTATATTTTAATATTTTATACACAGAAAGAAAATAAAGCACTGGCTGGTCTACCCTTGAAGTTGAGCTGGAAGATCGTAAAACACCACCCACGCTTATTTCACCAGAACACCAAGGGGATTTTATTTTTAAAACCTGGAGATAACATCCCTACTGACTCCACTTCCCCCGAAAGTCTATTCGCTGAGACAATAAACAAAGACCCCGTGTGACACACAGTCACGTAGGCCTTGACACTTTACTGACATTTATACCGGACAAAGCTTTCGGCCTGGGCCGTATAGGCTGAAGTTTGAGATGGGCATCTAGCGTACAGATGTGACACTAATACAGCGCATTGATTTTATGGCTAGAGAGTTCCGCTGGGTCAGTCTGTCTTGTGGATTCAGGCCTGTCCATATAGAAATATCGGTTTACACGTGAGACCTCACAGGCTTTGATACTTACCAGTACCCCCGTGTGTGCCTGAGCATTAGTACACACAGATACAAATTGTCTCTCTCTCTCTCTAAGTGAAATATTTCATTGTTATTTGAAATTATCTTGGTTTACTATTTAACTGATTTATTCATGCTTGTTTCAATTTCTTCCCCATGGGGGGCCTGTGTAAAGAAGCCTCTGGCTTATCCATTTACCCTCATTAAGATTTTCGAGTTCGAGTTCGAATTCTCTCTCTCTCTCTCTCTCTCCTCATCTCCTCTCTCCTCTCTCTCTCTATAATATATATATATATATATAATATATAATATATATATATATATATATACAAACATATATATATATATATATAATATATATATATATATATAGTATATAATATATATATAGAGAGAGAGAGAGAGAGAGAGAGAGAAGAGAGAGAGAGAGAGTGTGTGTATGTAATATCTTGTAGTTAACTGTTACTGATAAAGTTGTTTCTTCTTAGATGGCTTTGATGAAAAGAACCCCAAGCTTATTCAATGTACCATCTGGAAACAACGAAATTCACTGTTACAAACATTCGCATGTGCGCACCTATGCATGTATGCACCACACACACGTGCGCAAGTGCACAGTACAGAGAGAGAGAGAGAGAGAGAGAGAGAGAGAGAGAGAGAGAGAGAGAGAGAAGAGAGAGAGACAGACAGACAGACAGACAGACAGACAGACAGACAGAGAGAGAGAAGAGAGAGAGAGAAGAGAAAAGAAGAGAGAGAGAGAGAGAGAGAGAGAGAGATCCCCCTGTTTAACGTCCTTACATTAAATAAATCAGACGGGAAGTAAGTGGTGTTTGTGTGTGTGTGTTGTGGTGTGTGTGTGTGTTGTGTGTGTGTGTGTGGCGCTGTCTGTAAACTGTCTGTCTGTGTGCCTGAGTGGGGTGGGTGCGTGGGTGAACGCGTAATTTTGCGTGCGTGCGTGCATGTGTGTGTGCGCGTGCGTGCGAGTGTGTGTGTCAATGTGTGTCTGTGTTAGGTAGGTGGGTGCACGCGCACGCCGTGTGTGTGTGAGTGTATGTGTTTGTCAAATTGTGTCTGTGTCTGTGGGCTGTCTGCTTGTCTGCCTAATGATCTGTGTCCTCTTATGTGTGATGTAGGCGGTAAGGTGTTGTGTGTGTGTGTGGGGTGTGTGTGTGTGTGTGGGGTGTGTGTGTGTGGTGGTTTTGTGTGTGTGCAATGTCTTGTTTTAAAAAACCCTTTTTAAAGCAGTCGTGTTGAGAACTCAGTCAATATTTCTTTGCCGTAGTAGGGACTTGTAAATCTTAATTCTCTCTCTCTCTCTCCTCTCTCTCATCTCTTTTCTCTCAATCTCTCTCTCAAATCTCTCCTCTCTCTCTCTCTCTCTCTCTCTCTCTTGCTGCCATGATTATATAGACATATCAGACAAAAAAACTCTTTTTTTTTAAAAAGATATAAATAGCACAATGGAGATGACCACAGGTTGCTGTGTCATCATGTAAGCAAACACTGGAGGATGAGGTACAGTTTGTGTGGTATTGTCCAGTGTTTCGACGATGTCATTCAAAAATACATCCCAGTGATTTACAGTAGACAGCCTAATTTATTAAAACTATGAGTGAGATAGACAGACAGCGACCAGACGCAGACAGAGGCAGATGAGTCTGTGTCGGGTGGTATGGATCAATGGGACAAACGAAAATTGATGAAAAGATAAGTTTTAGAAGAGCAGACATTTATTGCACATAAGTGAAATTAGTTAATGTTTTCCCCTTCAAATAATCACTATTTTTTCTTGCTATTGTGTGTACGAGCACACACTGCCCCTAAATGTTTTCATTTTAATCACGTTCTGAACTGCTAGTTCACATATATAATCTTGCTTGCTCTTTTCATTCATAACAAGAACTTCGTAGTGACCAAATATTTTCAAAAATTTTCCACGGTCACGAAATTCCACTAAGTGTATCAGTTTCCAGTTTAAAATCGAGGAAACAGTTTTGCGAAACCTAACACTGAACTAACCCAGTCATATCAATAAGTTGCCCAGATGGCCCGTTGCCTGGCAACAAGGGAGACAAGGGCAGGTTTTCTCCCAAATGTCAAGAGTGGTTGATCTTGGCCACTTTAGGTGGCTGTGTTATCGCGGCTTGTCTGGTTTTGTTTGGACTGTCTACAGATGTGTGGGATTCCTGTCACGTTAATCTGCTGTTTGTCGTCTGTGGTATGGAGCCTGTCCCTCTGTCTGTCTGTGTCGGGACTGGAATTCGTTGTTGTTTTTTAAAACAAATATGTCCATTCAGTTAACCTGTTGTTGTTGTGATTCTGTTGTTGTTGTTTTTTATCTGTACGTATCTGTTTTATCAAAATATCTTCTTCCCAGTGGATGCTAGAGTACCTGTCAGTATAAATAGCATCCCCACCTTCTGGAAATTTGGTGTTAAGAATTCCCTCTTTTCTATCCCTTTCTTTGTTTCTGCCTTGTTCCTTTTCTTCCTGTCATCTTCTTGGTTTTTTCCTGCCTTTTTGGTTCATTCTCCTCCGTTCCCCCCCCCATGCAATGTATGTATGTATGTATGTATGTATGTATGTTTGTATGTTTGTATGCATGTATGTATGTATGTATGTATGTATGTATGTATGTATGTATGTATGTATGTATGCATGCATGCATGCATGCATGCATGTATGTATGTATATATGTTTGTATGCATGTATGTTTGTATGTATGTATGTCTGTATGCATGTATGTATGTATATGTATGTGTATGTATGCATGTATGTATGTGTGTATGTATGTATGTATGTAATGTATGTATGTATATCCTGTCTGTCTGTCTGTCTGTCTGTCTGTCTGTATGTATGTGTGTGTATATATGTATGCATGTATGTATGTATGTATGTATGTAGTTATGTATGTATTATGTATGTAGTATCTATGTATGTATGTATGTATATACATGCATGTATGTATGCATGTATGTATCTATGTATGCATGCATGTATGTATGTATGTATATATGTATGTATGTATGTATGTATGTATGTATCTATGTATGCATGCATGTATGTATGTATGTATGTATCTATGTATGCATGCATGTATGTATGTATGTATCTATGTATGCATGCATGCATGTATGTATGTATGTATGTATGTATGTATGTATGTATGTATGTATGTATCTATCTATCTTGGGCGTTCCCTAGCTTAGCAACCAGGGGACCACCCATGACGTGTACTTGAGTCTCACTCATCCAGCCTAAGAAACCCCTGTAAGACCTTATAAAGTACTCACTGAATGAAAGAATCATGTGTTTTAAGCGGTTTTCAAGTATCTTGCCATGTAGGCAGCAATATTCCGACTTCAGTGGCATTTTTGCTCTTTGAAAGGAGTGTTTTAAAGCTGACATGCTAAGAACTTGTCACAGCTGAAGACATGTGTGTGTGTGTGTGGGTGATGGGGGGGGGGGGGGTCAACACATGCGTGCGTGCGTCCGTGCGTGTGTGTTTGTTTGTGAGCGTGTGTTTATTTTAATTTTATTTATTTTAGTTACTCTTTTATTCTTCTATATCGAGGATAATGGGAATAAGCACTCATGTGCTTTTTTACATCCAGTCCCCGTTGTGTATGCGGTTTTGTTAATTTTGTCATCTGTTCCCACCGGCACACAATGGCCTACTCTTTCGAAAAGCGGAACAGGATTTAACGTGTGCGCAAGATGTTCTGCGTGCGTTCGCACACGGGGCCTCGGTTTATAGTCTCATTCCGAAGTGTGTGTGTGTGTGTGTGTGTGTGTGTGTGTGTGTATGTATGTATGTGTGTGTGTGTGTGCGTGCATGTACGTGCGTGTGTGTGCGTGTGTGAGACAATTGAATTAAAACATATTAATGATCTGAATCTAGGCCTCGGCACATTGCTGACATCAATCATTGTCAAAGCCGTTATTTTGTGCTTGGGCGAGGAATCCAAACATCAGACAAGACACACCAACACTCTGAGGCCCGATATCTGGCCCACTGACCTGCTGATGAGGGACAAGCTCTTCGGACCCCTGGAGGGAGGGAGGGCCATCAGCACACCAGTGGCATTTCTCAGGGTGTCTGGAGTTGCTGTCTGAGCTGTCGACGCCTAAGAAGAAGAAGAAGAAGAAGAAGACGTATTTTTGTTTTATCATTGCAACCAGTGTAGAAGACCGTTTGGTAGTGCAGTCATCCCCGTGAGAAAAAATATACATTAGAGATTGTTAGGTGTGGCCAGCTTTTTAGTGCGTATAAATGTTGTTGTTGATGTTGTTGTTGATGTTGTTGTGCGTTCCCCAGCTCAATCAACACTCTGGAGGTCACCCAGAATGTGCCACTCTTGACTCACTCCCTCATCCCACCTGGGAATCAACCGTGAGATTGAAATTGCACACACTAGATGAGAAATTTTTGTGTATGACTGTTTTTAAAGAACCTCGCCATATAGGCAGCCATACTCCGACTTCAGAGGATTTTTTTTTAATCTCCTTTAAAAGTGAGTGCGGGTTGTTATGTAAAGAGCTTTTCAAAGCTGAAGGCAATCTCAACACAACGTTTTACAACATAACAACATGTTAGTGTAGGCCTTGGCAATAAGCTGATATCAATAACTGACACAGCTTTTGGCCTGAGCCAGGTGCGTGTAGATAAACCTGGAGAGGGGTGGGCTGTGTGAGGTTGTTGGTTTTTTGTTTTTGGTCTCTTCCATTCGAGTCTGTTCCATACCTCCGCGTGTGCACACTGTTTTGTTTCATTCTATTGCTTCATTCTACTTCTGTTGATTTGCATGACGTTTATTGTGTTTCTTTCTACCTCGGGATAGCCTAGTGGTTAGAACATTGCGCTCGCAACCTGACGACCCGGGTTCGATTCCCGTTCAAGGGGATATTTCCCCTGGAGTTAACATCAGTGCAGACTCCACTCTCCCCAAAAGTCCTTTGGGTGAGACTATAAACCGAGGCCCCGTGTGCAAACGCACGCAGAACATCTTGCGCACACGTTAAATCCTGTTCCGCTTTTCGGAAGAGTAGGCCATTGTGTGCCGGTGGGAACAGAAGGCAAAATTCACAAAACTGCATACACACGGGGACTGGATGTAAAAAAGTGCATGAGTACTTATTCCATTATCCTCGATATAAAAGAATGAAATAAAATAAAATAAAATAATAAAGGGCTGTGTATGTTTCATCTTGTTCATAGGCTTAATCTGCTTCTCTGGCTTGGGACAAAAGCTGTGTCAGTTATCGATGTCAGCTCATTGCCAAGGCCTACACTAAAATGTTGTTATGTTGTAAAACGTTGTGTTGAGATTGCCTTGGCTTCAGCCATGACAAGCTCTTAACATAACAACCTGCACTCTTCTTTAAAAGAAGAAAAAAATCCTCTGAAGTCGAGTATGGCTGCTTATATATATATATATATATATATATATATATAATATATATATATATATATATATATAATAAAAAATATATATGGCGAGTTACTAAAAAACAGTCATACACGCAAACTTCTAATCCAGTGTGCAATTTCAATCTCACAGTGATTCCCAGATGGGATGAGTCAGAGTGCACATTCTGGGTGACACCCCCCCCCCCCCTTCCCGAGTGTTAAGCTGGGGAACGCACAACAACAGCAGCAACAACTGCAGCAGCAACAACAACAGCAACAACTACTTCTTCGGGAAATTTACTACGTCTGCAACCCCTGCTGGTC
>CM054134.1:18211444-18214731 GCA_028751875.1 Rapana venosa
TCTCATCTTTAATTCTTTGGTTTCCTCATCTCTGTTCATCATCTTCATCTCTCTGTCTCCTCCCTCCATTCTCTCTTCTCTTACTTCTCTCTCTCTCTCTCTCTCTGTCTCTCTCTTTCTCTCTCTCTGTCTCTCTCTTCTCTCTTCTCCTCTCTCCTTCTGTCTCTCTCTTCTCTCTCTTCTCTCATCTTTCTTCTCTCTCTCCTCTCTCTCTCTTTCTCTCTCTCTCTCTCTCGTCTCTCTCTCTGTCTCTCTCTCTCTCTCTCTCTCTCTCCTCTCTCTCTCTCTCTCTCTCTCTTTTTCTCTTCTCTCTGTCTCTCTCTCTCTCTTGTCTCTCTCTCTTCTCTCTCTCTCTCTCTCTCTCTCTCTCTCTCTCTTCTCTCTCTCTCTCTCTCTTGTCCTTCTCTCTCTCTGCCTTTTCTTCTCTCTTGTCTCTCTCTTCTCTATCTCTCTTCTCTCACTCTCTCTCTCTCTTCTCTGTTCTCTCTTCTCACTCTGTCTCTCCCCCTTCTCTCTCTCTCTTTTCTCTCCTTCTCTCTCTCTCTCTCTCTTCCTCTCTCTCTCTCTCTCTCTTTCTCTCTTCTCTGTCTCTCTCTCCTCCTGTCTCTCTTCTCTCTCTCTGTCTCTCTCATCTCTCCTTCTCTCTCTCTCTCTCTCTCTGTCTCTCTCTCTCTCTCTCTGTCCCCTTCTCTCCTCTCTCTTCTCTCTCTCTCTCTCTCTTCTCGTCTTTCTCTCTCTCTGTCTCTTTCCACTCTCTTTCTCATCTCTTCCTCTCTGTCTCTCTTCTCTCTCTGTCTCTCTCTTCTTTTCTCCTCTTCTTTCATCTCTCTCCTTCTCATCTCTCGTTTCTCTCTCTCTCTGTTCTCTTCTCTCTCTCTGTTCCCTCTCTCTCTCTATCTTCTCTCTCTCTCTCTCTATCTCATTCTTCTCTCTCTTCTCTTCTTTCTCTCTCTCTTCTCTCTTCTCTCTGTCTCTCTCTTCTCTCTCCCTCTGGTATTCTCTCTCTCTCTCTATCTCTCGTCTTCTCTCTCTCTCTGTCTTTCCCCTTTTTCTCTCCTCTCTCTCTCTCTCTCTCTCGGTCTTCTCTCTCTCTCATCTTCTCTTCCCGTCTCGCTCTCTCCTTCTCTTTTCTCTCTCTCTCTTCTCTCTCTCCTCTTCTCCCTCTCTCTCTCTCTTCCTCCTCTCTCTTCTCTCTTCTTATTCTCTCATCTTCTCTCTCGTCTCTCTCTCTCTGTCCTCTCCTTCTCTCTGTCTCTCTCTCTCTCTCTGTCTCTCCTCTCTCTCCTCTGTTTCTCTCTCTCTCTCTCTCTGTCTCTCTCTCTCTCTCTCTCTCTGTCTCTCTTCTCTCTCTCTATCCTCTTCCCTCTCGCTCTCTCTCTCTTCTCTCTCCTCTCTCTCTCTCTCTCTCTCTCTCTCTCTCTCTGTCCCCTCTCTCTCTCTTCTCTGTCTCTTCTCTCTCTCTCTGTCTCTCTGTCTCTCTCTCTCTCTCTCTCTCTCTCTCTCTCTCCCTCTCTCTCTCTCTCTCTCCTACCTCTCTCTCTCTCTGTGTGTCTCTCTCTCTCTCTCTCTGTCTCTCTCTCTCTGTCTCTCTGTCTCTCTCTCTCTCTCTCTCTCTGTCTCTCTCTCTCTGTCTCTCTGTCTCTCTCTCTCTCTCTCTCTCTGTCTCTCTCTCTCTGTCTCTCTGTCTCTCTCTCCCTCTCTCTCTACCTCTCTCTCTCTCTCTCTGTCTCTCTCTCTCTCTCCCTCTCTCTCTACCTCTCTCTCTCTCTCTGTCTCTCTCTCTCTCTCCCCTGTACTGTGTTGTCATTTGCTTGTCTTTCACCTGGATGGGTAGGAGAATAAAAGGAGGGGATAGGGGGAGGCAATAATAATAATAATAATAATAATAATAATAATGATAATAATAACAATGTATGGAATTTATATAGCGCTGAATCTTGTAAAGTAAACAAATCAAAGCGCTTGCATTCAAATCATTCATACGCATGCAACCATCCATAAATATCAAGATAAACAAATATCAAATTTATACACACAACACGCTTAGGTGGGGGTGGTGGAGGTGAAAGCAGCTATTGACATGTAGGAACAGACAACAGGGGAAGATCTCAAGTAGAGTATAAGTGCGTTTTGAGGCTAGATTTGAAAGAATCAAAAGAAGGCTTTTGGCGAAGTGGAAGAGGGAGGTCGTTCCATGTAGAGGGACCGGAAACAGAGAAAGAGCGACGGCCAACAGTGGTTTGTTTAAATCTGGGTGTTCGAAAGCACAAGGTATCTGCAGCTGAACGAAGGGAACGGGGCGGAGTGTACAGGTGAAGACAGTTACAGAGATAAGAAGGTGCAGATTTGTGGAGACATTTGAAACAGAGGGTATTAATCTTATACTTTATTCTTTGTGAGACAGGCAGCCAGGGAAGAGATCGCAAAAGAGGAGTGATGTGTTCAGATTTTTTCAGATTCAGGCAGAGAGATACAGGTTCATCATATCTAAGTCGTCAGATTTCCCCCAGTGGAACGGTGGTCTATTACTTATTCTTTTATTTATTCTTTTATATCGAGGATAATGGAATGAACACTCAAGTGCTTCTTTACATCCAGTCCCGTGTGTATGTGGTTTTGTAAATTTTGTCATCTGTCCCCCGGCACACAATGGCCTACTCTTTCGAAAAGCGGAACAGGATTTAACGCGTGCGCAAGATGTTCTGCATGCGTTCGCACACGGGGCCTTGGTTTATAGTCTCATCCGAAGGTCTAGAGGTAACACGCCGTCCGGGTCGGAAGTAATAATAATAATAATAATAATAATAATAATAATAATATATGGAATTTATATAGCGCTGAATCTTGTAAAAAACAAACAAATCGAAGCGCTTGCACTCAATCATTTACAGGCATGCAACTCTCCTTAAACATAATGAACAACAGATTTCAAATCCATGCGCGCGCACGTACGCACGTGTGCGGAAGTGTGCGGTGGTTCCAATCCCGTTTGTTCCCGAAACTTTTTCAACCATCCATTAGACCATGAGTGGTGGTCTGGGTGCTAGTCTTTCAGATAAGACGAAAAACCGAGGTCCCGTGTGTTACCGAAAATTATTTAGCGCACGTTAAAGAACCCACGGCAGCCAGAGAGTTGTCCCTGGCAAAATTCTGTTTAAAAAAAGCCCTTCTGATAGGGAAACAAATACACTTGCAGACAACAACAAAAAATAGAGGAAAAAGTGGCACTGGTCTTGTGGCGACGCACTCTCCCCGGGGAAAGCAGCCCGAATTTCCGCAGAGAAATC
>CM054134.1:18220231-18230231 GCA_028751875.1 Rapana venosa
TCACGGCAGATTTCTCTGCGTGAAATTCGGGCTGCTCTCCCCGGGGAGAGCACGTCGCCACATGAGCAGCGCTACCTTTTTTTTCTTTTTTTGTCTGCAACTGTATTTGTTTCCCTATCAGAGTGGCTTTTTTTCTATATAATTTTGCCAGGGACAACTCTCTTGTTGCCGTGGGCTCTTTTACGTGCGCTGAATAATTTTGTGTAACACACGGGACCTCGGTTTATCGTCTCATCCGAAAGACTAGCGCCAAGACCAACACTCATGGTCTAATGGAGGGGAGAAAAATTTCGGGCCCAAACGGGATTGGAACCACCGCACACTTCCGACCCGGACTTTTCGCTTTCTAGACAGGCGTGTTACCTCTAGACCACCAATCCCCCGTTTTATCATTGCCACCAGTGTAGAAAACCGTTTGGAAGTGCAGTCATCCCCGTGAGAAAAAAAATACATTAGAGATTTTTAGGTGTGACCACCTTTTTAGTGCGTATAGATGTTGTTGTTGTTGTTGTTGTTGTTGTTATTGTGCCTTTCTCCAGCTCAATAAACACTCTGTAGGTCACCCAGAATGTGCCACTCTTAACTCACTCATCCCACCTGGGAATCAACTGTGAGATTGAAATTGCACACATTGGATGAGAAGTTTGCGTGTATGACTGTTTTAAGAACCTCGCCATATAGGCAGCCATACTCCGACTTCAGAGAAAATTTTTTCTCTCCTTTAAAAGTGAGTGCGGGTTGTTATGTAAAGAGCTTTCCACAGCTGAAGGGCAATCTCAACACGTTTTACAACATAACAACGTGTTAGTGTAGGCCTTGGCAATTAGCTGACATCAATAACTGACACAGCTTTTGGCCTGGACCAGGTACGTGTAAATGAACCTGGAGAGGGGTGGGCTGCGCGAGGGTTTTTTGTTTGTTTGTTTTTGGTCTATTCCATTCGAGTTTGTTCCATACCTTCGCGTGTGCACTCTGTTTTGTTTCATTCTATTGCTTCATTCTATTTCTGTTGATTTGCATGATGTTTATTGTGTTTCTTTCTACCTCAGCCACTCATCCTTCGGATGAGACTATAAACAGAGGCCCCGTACGCAGAACATCTTGCGCACACGTTAAATCCTGTTCCGGTTTTCGTAAGAGTAGGCCATTGTGTGCCGGTGGGAAGAGATGACAAAATTCACAAAAACTGCATACACACGGGGACTGGATGTAAAAAAGTGCATGAGTAGTGCTTATTCCATTATCCTCGATATAAAAGAATAAAAATAAAATGAAATAAAATAAATAAAATAACAAAAGGCTGTGTCTGTTTCATCCTGTTCATAGGCTTAATCTGCTTCTCTGGCTCGGGCCAAAAGCTCTGTCAGTTATTGTTGTCAGCTAATTGCCAAGGCCTACACTAAAATGTTGTTATCTTGTAAAATGTTATGTTGAGATTGCCTTCAGCCACGACAAGCTCTTAACACAACATTATATAACAACCCGCACTCTTCTTTAAAAAAGTAAACATCCTCTGAAGTCGGAGTATGGCTGCTTATATATATTTATGGCGAGTTACTCACAAATTGTCATACACGCAAACTTCTATTCAGAGTGTAATATCAATCTCACAGCGATTCCCAGGTGGGATGAGTGAGTCAGAGTGCACATTCTGGGTGACCCCCCCCCCCCCCCTTCCCGAGTGTCAAACTGGGGAACGCACAACAACAGCAGCAACAACTGCAGCAGCAACAACAACAGCAACAACTACTTCTTCTTCGGGAAATTTACTCCGTCTGCAACCCCTGCTGGTCTACTCTTTTTGCTATTTTCATTCCACTCTCTTCTGTTGTTTTGGTTCTATTCTGTTTTGATATATTTTTTCCATTCTGTTTTATTCTTTTTGGTTCTCTTCTAAACTGTTCTTCTCTATTAAATTAATGTTCTATCATGTTCTATTCTATTCTATCCTATACTCTTCTATTATATTCCGTTCTATCCTATTATGTTCTTCTCTTTTCTGTTCTCATCTATTCAGTTGTGTTCTAGACTGTTCTGTCCTGTTCTAATTTGCTCTATTCTGTTCTATCCTGTTTATTCTGTTCTATTCTATTTATTCTACTCTGTTCTGTTCTATCTCATTCTGTTCTGTTCGCTCTTTTCTGCTCTATTTTATTCTATTGTGTTTTGCTCTATTCTATCCTGTTCTATTCCATTTCAGTTTATTCTGTTCTATTATATCTGTTCTGTTCTAGTCTATTCTGTTCTGTTCTATTCTGTTCTGTTCTGTTCTGTTGTATTATGTTCTGTTCTATTCTGTTCTATTCTATTTTATTCTGGTCTGTTCTATTCTATTGTATTGTATTCTGTTCTGTTGTATTCTATTCTGTAGTATTCTATTCTGCTGTATTCTATTCTATTCCTTTGTATTCTGTTCTGTTCTATTCGTTGTATTCTATTCCTTTGTATTCTGTTCTGTTCTATTCTGTTGTATTCTATTCTGTTCTATTCTGTTGTATTCTATTCTGTTCTGTTGTATTCTATTCTGTTCTATGTCACAGGTTCAGTGCTGTTCCACGTCCAGGCAAGGTGGTGTGTGTTTACGATGGCAGAAAATGGCCAGTGGTAAGTGCTTTGTTTGTTGGCTTGTGTGTGTGTATGTTTGTTTTGTTGTTTGATGCTCGGTCTGTTTGTTCTCTCAGTAATTATATATTCTCTCTCTCCCTCCTTTCCTATCTCTCTCTCTCTCTCTCTCTCTCTCTCTCTCTCTCTCCTCTCTCTCTCTCTCTCTCTCTCTCTCTCTTTCCCTCTGTCTCTGTCTGTCTGTCAATCTGCGTCTGTCTGTCTGTCTCTATCTCTGTCTCTGTCTGTCTAACTCTCTCTCTAACTCTCCCCCTCTCTCTCTCTCCTCTCTCTCTCATCTCTCTCCTCTCTCTCTCTCTCTCTCTCTCTCTCTCTCTCTCTCTCCTTCTCTCTCTCTCTCTCTCTCTCTCTTTCTCCCCCACGCACGCGTACTTGTCTGTGTACACACACATACACACACACACCACACCACAACACATCACACCACACCACACACACCACACTACACACCACACCACACACACACCACACCACACCACAGACACTCACAACAAAACACACCCCTCCCCACCCTCCACCTCTACCCCTCCCCACACATGCGCGCGCGCGCACACACACAAAACACAACAAACACAACTTAACCCCCACATAACCATACCCCCTCATACCCCCTCAATACCCCCCCCCCCTCCCACCCCCCACCTCCCCCACACACACAACTTCTAAACTCTTCGGTCAATCAATCAATCAACCTCCCCCCCCCCCCCCCCCCCCCCCCGATACAATACAATATATATCTCTGTACCCTGAAAATTCCATGCATTTTATGGCTGACAATGGATATAGATGAATGAAGAGACAAAAGGAACACTCTTCTCCTGGTTTGTGAAGCAGCGGGCTGTTTTGGGCTTGGCTAGGCTGTCTGTCTGGCTGGCTGTCTGGCTGTTGGGTTGAGCTGTTTGACAGTCGGACAGTAGTGGACAGCGGTGGACAGTAGTGGACAGCCCTCATCTCATGGCCTAAGCCTTTCTCGGTCACTCACCTTTTATTCTGCTTTCTGAGGGGAACCTCTCTCTGTTTTTCTCTCTGTCACAGTTTATCTGCGGCTGTGTGTGTCTGTGTCTGTCTGGCTGTATTTATCTGTCTGCTTAGTCTGGCTAGCTGGCTGTCTGTCTGGCTGTCTGTCTGTGTCTGTGTCTGTCTGTCTGTCTGTCTCTCTGACTCTGTTTCTGCTCTTTCTCTGTCTCTCTCTATGATGAAAAATAAATCTGAATGTTTATCTGAAACTCTTGGAGATAAAAGATTATCATTCATCTCTCTCCGTCCGTCTGCCTATCTGTCTGTCTGTGTCTGTGTCTGTGTCTGCCTATCTCTCTGTCTCTGTCTCTGCTCTTTCTCTGTATCTCTCTGTGATGAAAAATAAATCTGAATGTTTATCTGTAACTCTTGGAGATAAAAATTATCAATCATCTCTGTCCGTCCGTCTGCCTATCTGTCTGTCTGTCAGTCTATCTCTGTCTCTGTCTATCTCTGTCTGTCCCTGTCTCTCTCTCCCTCTGCCGCCTCTCTCTCCCTCTCTTTCTCTTCCCACCCCCCCCCCCCCCCCCCCCATATACACTACAACCATTTTTCTCGACCCTCCATTCTGTTCTTCTTGTTCAACATCTCAGTCTGTGATGCATAATAAAGGCTTAGTGTATGAAGACCGGTCCCTCTCTCTCTCTCTCCCCTGCACTGTGTTGTCATTTGCTTGTCTTTCACCTAGATGTGTAGGAGAATAAAAGGAGGGGATAGGGGGAGGCAATAATAATAATAATAATAATAATAATAATAATAATGATAATAATAACAATGTATGGAATTTATATAGCGCTGAAACTTGTAAAGTAAACAAATCAAAGCGCTTGCATTCAAATCATTCATACGCATGCAACCATTCATAAATATCAAGATAAACAAATATCAAATTTATATACACAACACACTTAGGTGGGGGTGGTGGAGGTGAAAGCAGCTATTGACATGTAGGAACAGACAACAGGGGAAGATCTCAAGTAGAGTATAAGTGCGTTTTGAGGCTAGATTTGAAAGAATCAAAAGAAGGCTTTTGGCGAAGTGGAAGAGGGGGGTCGTTCCATGTAGAGGGACCGGAAACAGAGAAAGAGCGACGGCCAACAGTGGTTTGTTTAAATCTGGGTGTTCGAAAGCACAAGGTATCTGCAGCTGAACGAAGGGAACGGGGCGGAGTGTACAGGTGAAGACAGTTACAGAGATAAGAAGGTGCAGATTTGTGGAGACATTTGAAACAAAGGGTATTAATCTTATACTTTATTCTTTGTGAGACAGGCAGCCAGTGAAGAGATCGCAAAAGAGGAGTGATGTGTTCAGATTTTTTCAGATTCAGGCAGAGAGATACAGGTTCATCATATCTAAGTCGTCAGATTTTCCCCCAGTGGAACGGTGGTCTATTACTTATTCTTTTATTTATTCTTTTATATCGAGGATAATGGAATGAACACTCAAGTGCTTTTTTACATCCAGTCCCCGTGTGTATGTGGTTTTGTAAATTTTGTCATCTGTTCCCACCGGCACACAATGGCCTACTCTTTCGAAAAGCGGAACAGGATTTAACGCGTGCGCAAGATGTTCTGCATGCGTTCGCACACGGGGCCTCGGTTTATAGTCTCATCCGAAGGTCTAGAGGTAACACGCCGTCCGGGTCGGAAGTAATAATAATAATAATAATAATAATAATAATAATAATAATATATGGAATTTATATAGCGCTGAATCTTGTAAAAAACAAACAAATCGAAGCGCTTGCACTCAATCATTTACAGGCATGCAACTCTCCTTAAACATAATGAACAACAGATTTCAAATCCATGCGCGCGCACGTACGCACGTGTGCGGAAGTGTGCGGTGGTTCCAATCCCGTTTGTTCCCGAAACTTTTTCATCCATCCATTAGACCATGAGTGGTGGTCTGGGTGCTAGTCTTTCAGATAAGACGAAAAACCGAGGTCCCGTGTGTTACCGAAAATTATTTAGCGCACGTTAAAGAACCCACGGCAGGCAGAGAGTTGTCCCTGGCAAAATTCTGTTGAAAAAAGCCCTTCTGATAGGGAAACAAATACACTTGCAGACAACAACAAAAAATAGAGGAAAAAGTGGCACTGGTCTTGTGGCGACGCACTCTCCCCGGGGAAAGCAGCCCGAATTTCACGCAGAGAAATCTGCCGTGACTTAAAAGTGGTATAAATAAAATTAAATTAAATTAAATTAAAATGCCAGGGGGCTCGTCTGATTAAATAGCATTCCCACCTACTGGAAAATTATGTGCTAGGATTTCCCTCTTTTCTATCCCTCTCTTTGTTTCGGCCTCATTTCTTTTTCTTCCTGTCATCTCTTTCTTGTCTGTTTTCTTGCCTTCTCTGTTCATTCTCCTACCTCTCTTTTTTAAAAAAAAAAAAGGTTAAAATATAGCAGTTCTCTCCCACGCCGAAATCGGATGCGCTGGGCCTGACTTGTCAGGCGCTTAACAGCAGCGCAAGGTGTTTTCGCTCATATAACAGACAACAATAGTTGCTGTCTGAGCGTTCAACGACGAAGAAGAAGAAGGCCGTCAGATTGTATTAATGCGCGCGACTGACCCTACCTACCCACCAGACGTCTTCTTCCGCCTTTTCTCCCATTGTTCTCACTACTCTTCCACTTTCTTTCTTTTCCGTTTTCTGTTTTGGTTTTGTTTCAATGTTGTTGGTGTTGGTGGTGGTGGTGTTTTAGTTGTTTTTTTCCCTTTTGATTCCTATCCCATGCCCTCTCTCATGACTTGACTTGACTTGACTTGACTTACCTCCTCCTCTAACTCCTTGTAAAGTCATTTGTTTTGGCTCTGTCTGTTTCTCTGTATGTCTGTCTCTGTCTCTGTTGGTCTCTCTGTCTCTCTCTATCTCTCTTTGTCTCCGTGTCTCTGTCTATCTATCTGTCTGTCAGTTTGTCTGTCTGTCTGTCTGTCTGTCTCACTCTCTCCACCCCCCTTCTCTCTCCCTTTCCATCCTTCCTGTCCCCTACCCCATCCTTCTCTCCCTCCCCTCCCCTCTCCCCCTCCCCTACCCTCTCCCCATCCCATCCCATCCCCTCTCCCCCTCCCTCTTTCCTTCCCCCTCCCCCACTCTCTCACAGCCAAACGTAGACTAACCCGAAGCACTCAGACAGTTCCAAAGTTAAATTCCTTTCCTCCATGGCTGGTCAGGAGACGGTCAGTTAGTGTGACGGACCTTGTCAAGCCTGTTTTTGGTACAAAAGCAAGGCCTTGTGAAATGGGGCCCTGCGGTTAGATCATTGTTTTGTCAGCCATGTGTCATGCATTGTTGTCCATTCTACAATGGCATCAGGACGGGATAGCTCAGTGGTCGGAGCACTCGCTTCCCCCCCCCCCCCTTCCCCCCCAAGCTAAGGTTAAGTGCATCAAGCGTGGTTACCGAGTTGGATGGGTGACCGTTTTTACGCGCCTTGGTTTCAGTACAGTCCCCCCAGTTCACCCAGCTGTAAATGTTTAGGCTACCTGCCCTCTTTAGGGTCAGGGAAGGTAAAGCAGCGAGGGAGAGGAGATGGGCGCCGTTCTCAATATGCTGACCCCTGGAGAAGCCGAGGTCTTTGATGCTTCGCTTCCCTACGACCACAGAGGTTATGGGACACCTTTACCTTTGCCCATTGTCACAGAGCTACTTTACTGCCCTGTGTACTACACCAGCGTGGAGGGGACACGAGGCCTGCTGAAGCAACTCCCGGCTGAAGGAGAGAGTTTCTGTTGGTGGCCCTGGGAGTTTAGGACACACACACACACACACACACACACATATAATATATATATATATATAATATATATATATATATATATATATATATATATATACATACACATATACATACACACACCACCCACCTCATCCCACCACCCCCTCCCACACACACACACACACCGCCACCCACCTCCTTCCCCCCCAACCCACCACACACAACGACACAAACACACACATACACAAATCATTCCAACACGCTCGCGCACACCTGGGAAAGAAAGGGATGTGAACAAAACACGGCAATTACTCAATGGTCAGACAGACAGACAGACAGACAGGCGGCCAGCCATAGGGGCAGGTCTAAAAGGACTCTAAAGAGACTGAAATGACCGCACTTCGCTGCTAATGAAGGCCTGGTCAGAACAGGAGTTTAAATCGGTAATTACTTTGCACGCACAATTACCCGGCCCCTACCTCATCGTCAGACCAGACCTGACCATCCCGCCCAGTCCAGTCCAGTCGAGTCCAGAGCACATCCTGATTAGACAGAGCTTTGTCCAGTGTGTGTGTGTGAGGGGAAAGAAGAATTTGGACAAGAAGACTAGTTAGTAGCATTGGCTATAGTGTAGGACTAACTTTGTTCACAAGGTAGTAGAACGTGTAAGACTCAAAATTTAAAGATCGGAAGATAAGATATTAAGGAGGGTTGTGCGTACGGACGTAATATTTTCAATCTTCAAGTGTTCACGGGTTTCTCTTATTCACAGTTGAGACCCAAAAAAATGAAAAGAGAGAAAATAAATCCGTAGTTCATTCCTTACGCCGTCTGTAAGGAGGTAGAACACAAACCAAAACAACAAAACAACAAAACCTCCACTCAACAAAGTAATAGTAATAAACGCAGTTTTTCGTTACGCGGGCAGAACAGAAGAGAACTAGAGGAATTTGTGTGTGTGCGCGGAGAGATGGATGGCTTAAGTTAAGTATCAGGAGGGTGTAAATGTCTGTGGCAATGTAACCTGAGATCTTCGTGTGAAGGTACAGGTCTGTACATGAGACAGACAGACAGACAGACAGACAGACAGACAGAGACACAGACAAAGAGCTGTTTTTGGCTTCGTCAACTTAGCGTCAATACCCACAATTGTATTGGCCTGGCTAGAATTCCACCACCCAACTCTTGACGTGGAGGAGCTGAGGGGTACAGGCGTGTCTGCTGTGCTGTGTTGTGAGGACACAGCTGTGTTGTGTTATGGGAAAACAGATGTGGGGAAACTGTTGTGTTGTGGGGAAACAGCTGTGTTGTGAGGAAACAGCTGTGCTGTTAGGAAACAGCTGTGTTGTGTTATGGGAAAACTGTGTTGCGGGTAAACAGCTGTGTTGTGAGGAAAACTGCTGTGTTGTGGAAGATTACTGTGTGGTGGAAACTGGTAAAGACAAAAGCTCAACTTTGCAATATTTCTATGGTCTGTGTTCCTGAATCTTGCAAGTCGTGACTTTGAGTAGCTACGCTGGTGACCTGGTGATCTGCCCAAAATGAATGGTTTTGTAGAACTGTTTTATATGAAATTTGTTTGTGTTGTGGTGTGATAGCATGGACTGTCACAACTTTTCAAGTTTATTTAGAGTATTTTGTTCATAGATGTTCAAGACAAAAAGGTATCAAACCCCCCCCCCCCCCAAAAAAAAAAAAACAACAACCGACCAACCAAACAAAAAAGAAGCAGGGGTTTTTTTTGGCTTTTTTTTCAGAATAACTGAATGTTGGCACTTATGTGCTACATCTTATTTTCAGTGCCTGTCAGTTTTGTATGTCGAGTTCTTACATTTCTAGATATTTGAAGATTTTCAGATGTCCTCAGTAACGGTAACAGCGTTTTCTTTCAAAATATTATCGATATAGGTCTGTGAACAGTTCCTCAATTCTCTAGTTTGTTTGTTTGTATTTTCTTAAATAAAAGATGAGTGTGTTTGAGTCTAATAAAGATATTCGAAAAACATCCTCAGGGATAATTACTACCTGACCTGACCTGACCTGACCTATCCCATAGTCTTGTAGACCGTTGAGGGCACCACTGAAGATTTTGCAACCAGCTTCACTCAATGTATGTACAATCTGTACAGAAAAGGACTTTGTAGTATCTTTAGATACTCCACACACCACTAGTTTATGACGAAGAAAGAACATGAATTCTCAATAGCATCAGGCGAGTGACTGCAAAAAACCCAACGATGCTAAATAAATTACTTTAAGTGCCACTATCTGTGAAGATGAAGAGAGTGAATTTTGTAAGGTAAAGAAAGTAAAGGTGTCCCATGACATATGCGGTCGCAGTGGAGCGAGGCGTCAGAGACCTCAGCTTCTCTAGGGGCCAGCATACTGAGAGCGACGCTCATCGCCTCTCCCTCACTACTTTGCAGTGACTGTAAAGAAAACACAATGACGCTAGATTACTCTAAGCGCCAAGATCAGTTAAAAAGATGAAGACATCGAACTGCCTTCAGTGACTACAGACAAGAACAATGGCAATAATCATCCGCCTGCTTTTAACAACGAACTAAAAGACAGTACCAATGTGCCAGACCATCAGCCAGGACTCTCTAATTACTAAGCAGCAGCCATGAGCGGCCAAA
>CM054134.1:18250231-18267731 GCA_028751875.1 Rapana venosa
TTCTATTTACACTAGCATATATTGCAATCGATGCCGGATTTTTACATATTTTATTTGTTTACACTCTGCAGCTCATAACCATCATTTTCATTGTTCAAATGAGCACACCGTAAGTTACAAGCTTGCTATTGCTATGACTAAAAATGCTGTTTGTTTTCAATATTTATTCCTATCAAAAAGGTGGAAGATAAAGGTGTTTCCATAACCTATGTGGTCAAAGGGGAGCGAGGCGTCAGAGACCTCAACTTCTCCAGGGCCCAGGTTATTGAGGGTGGCGACCATCTCCTCTTCCTTACTGCTTTACCTTCCCTGACCCTAAAAAAGAGCAGATACCTACCCACCCATTTACAGCTGCGTGATCTGGGGGACTGTGCTGAAACTAAGGCGCGCAAACGGTCACTCATCCACTTGGTGGTAACCACGTTCAATGCTGCTTGGGGAAAGCGAGAGCTCTGACCACTGAGCTATCCCGTCCCCCATTACTGAAGAAGAAGAAGAAGAAGAAGAAGAAGAAGAAGAAGAATCACAATAATAAAATAATAATAATAATAAAAATAATAATAATGTATGGAATTTATATAGCGCTGAATCTCGTAAAACAACAAATCAAAGCGCTCAGATTTTTTTTCTTCCCCCGAGGGTAATGGAATAAGCACTCATGTGCTTTTTTTTTTACATCAAGTCCCCGTGTGTATGCGGTTTTGTAAATTTTGTCATCTGTTCCCACCGGCACACAATGGCCTACTCTTTCGAAAAGCGGAACAGGATTTAACATGTGCGCAAGATGTTCTGCATGCGTTCGCACACGGGGCCTCGGTTTATAGTCTCATCCGAAGGACTGAAAGGCCAGCGTATTTCAACCTATTTGAACCAACAGTCCAGCCACAAGAGTCCGACAGCTCCAAGCCCTTGGTCACCACAGTCCATTATCATCACAACGACGAGAAAGATGAAAGGACTGACGCTGACATTAAAGGCAGAGGGACAAAAGGTCAGATAGGAAAGTGAGGAGAGGAGAGGGGAGGATGGGGGGTGAGGGGTTGGAGGTTTGGGGAGGGTAGGGGTGGGGGTGTGTGGATGGTTATAATGGAAATGAAGGTGGTGATGTTGTGCCCAGAAGGCATTCTTCTCTGTAGCGAGTGTCGATCCATCGCTGATGGAATGTGGAGCATACATACTGTAGCTGTCACTGGGTTTAGAATGTCGACTAGTTTGTTAGCTTTGTTTTTGAGAACATGGGGAAAAAAAGTCATGTGGACTGGGAGAAGTTTATCATGTGTGTGGTGCTGTGTGTGTGTGTGTGTGTTGTGTGTTGGTGTGTGTGTGTGTGTGTGTGTGTGTTTGTGTGTGTGTGCGTGTGTGTGTGTGTGTGTGTGTGTGTGTGTGTGTGTGTGTGTGTGTGTGTGTGTGTGTGTGTTGTGTGTGTGTGTGGTCCTCCTCCCTCCCTCTCTCTCCCCCCTCCATCCCTCCATCTCTCCCTCCCTCCCTCAGAGAGAGAGAGAGAGAGAGAGAGAGAGAGAGAGAGAGAGAGAGAGAGAGAGAGAGAGAGAGAGAGAGAGAGAGAGGAGAGAGAGAGATGAGAGAGAGAGAGGAGAGAGTAGGCCATTGTGTGCCGGTGGGAATGGATGTCAAAATTTACACAACTGCATACACACGGGGTCTGGATGTAAGCGCACGCACACGCACACGCACACAAACGCGGCGCACACACACACACACACACACACACACACACACAACACACAACACACCAAGAAACAAAAACGAACCCAAAGCGTTCAAGGTAATGCCTTGCATAGAAGTAATATGTAAGTCTGTTATCACAAGAATCATAATTCATCATCTCAACACTGCATGCCCACCATATAATATAGTATCTAGTCGTTAACCAAAGCCTGTCGAAAGTCCTCTGTACCAGCTGTGCGTGTGAAAAGGGATGCTGCCAACTTTGAGTGGAGCTGAGCATGTGAACTGCAGTAGACTTCGAGTTGTTGTTGTGTGTTCCTCAGCTGAACACCCTGGGGGTCACCCAGAATATGCTCCCTGACTCTTATCATCCTACCTGAGAATTATTGTGAAGAAGGCAAACAAATGCCGAAAAGTTTGGTTGTAAAAAAAACAAGTTTGTTGTCTTTGTAGTTTTCATCTCACTGTCTGTCTGTCTCTGTCTTTGTCTCTGATGTCTGCCTGTCTGTCTGTCTGTCTGTCTCTCTGTCTCTCTGTCCCGTGTCTGTGTCTGTCTGTCTCTCTGTGTCTGTGTGTCTGTCTGTCTCTCTGTCTCTGTCTCTCTTTCTCCTCTCTGTCTGTTCTGTCTGTCTGCGTCTGTCTCTGTTTGTCAATCTCTCTCTCCCCCCCTCCCCTCTCTCTCTCCCCTGTGCGTGCGTGCGTACGCGCGCGCACGTGTGTGTGTGTGTGTGTGTGTGTGTGTGTGTGTGTGTGTGTGTGTGTGTGTGTGTAGAACACACTGAACGAGAGAGAATTGTGTATCGTATGACTCTTTTAAGTACCTCGCCATCATGTAGGCAGCCATACTCAGACTTCAGAGGATTTCATTTCTCTTTAGAAGCGTGTGCAAGTTATTCTGCTATGAGCTTTGTCAATGCTGAAAATAATCTCAATCTCAAGATCATATCTATTTCAAAGTATATTTTATTTATACCACTTTAAGTCACGGCAGATTTCTCTGCGTGAAATTCGGGCTGTCTATCCGGGAGACCGCGTCGCCACAAGAGCAGCGCCACCCATTGTTTTTGGTCCTCAACTATATTTGTTTCCCTATCAGAGTGGTTTTTTTGTTCCAAATTTTGCCAGGGACAACTCTCTTGTAGCTGTGGGTTCTTTAACGTGCGCTAAATAATTATGTGTAACACACGGGACCTCGGTTTATCGTCTACTCC
Source organism: Rapana venosa (assembly GCA_028751875.1). Classification (NCBI taxonomy): domain Eukaryota; kingdom Metazoa; phylum Mollusca; class Gastropoda; order Neogastropoda; family Muricidae; genus Rapana; species Rapana venosa. Next base: position 18,253,129 of record CM054134.1, read on the forward strand.
GAAAGACTAGTCCCCGAGACCACCACTCATGGTCTAATGGATGGGGGAAAAGTTTCGGGCACACGCGGGATTCGAACCACCGCACACTTCCGAACCTGGACTTATCGCTTTCTAGACAGGTGCGTTACCTCTAAACCACCGATCTACAATGTTGTGTTATAGGCCTCGGCATTTATTGTACATTTATTGTACATGATCACTAAGCAAACCTACAAGCATCCTTGAAGAGAATTACTCCTGTGTGTGGGCGCTGAGACATGATCGCAATTTTGCCTTAATTAAGGCCTTGAAGAGTCGCTACGCCTCGTATTTAAATTTTAATTAATAATAATAATAATAATAATAATGATGATGATGATGATGATGATGATGATGATGGTAGTGATGATGCTGATGAGGAGGAGGAGGAGGAGGAGGAGGAGGAGGAGAAGGAGAGGAAGAAGAAGAAGAAGAAGAAGAAGAATGTGTGGAATTTATATAGCGCTGAATCTTGCAGAGGAGCAAATCAGTGTGCCTCGGAACAGTTGAACCCAGCGGAGCCCATCCCCTCTCCAGGTAGAAGGCTGCATGCTGGGTAGGGTATGTCCATGCCTTTGACCAAAACATGGTCTTTCTCTTCTACGAAAAGGGGAAACGATTTTAAGCGAGTGTGTGCGAGGTAGTGTACACGTGTTTGCCCCAAGCCCTGAAGCTGTGGGTTCGATTTCTCGTTTAGCCAGCGATCCTGGAGGAGAAAAACAAAAAGCAACAGCTGAAAAACATCCAGAGATTTTGATCAGGATGTGGCCTAGCCCCCCTCCCCTCCCCCCCCCTCCTCTTCTCCCCCCCCTCCCCCCCCCCCCCCCCCCCCCCCCAGCAGTGTTAGAATGGTGTGGGCATTATAGGGATTATACAGTAGGAAACACGGCCCTTCGTAAGCTGCAGTCATTCATTTGATCCTAATGGGTCATTGTGATGATCCTCAGGCTCCACAAGGCAAGGCTGGATGGGACAGTCTTGTTCCCAGGACCATGCTTTGTCAGTAAGTTATAGATTTAGTCTTCAATACCAAAGCCTACACGAAAAAAATGTGTGGGTTTTTGTTGCTGTTAAACAGTATGTTGATATTGTCTTCATCATACTACAAGCCTTTTCATTATAAAAAAAAATGCAGGCTGTATTAAAGGAGGGAAAAAAATCCCTCTGAAGTCGGAGTATGGCTGTCTATAGTTATTATGCCAAGGCGCTTGAAAACAGCCAAACACGCGGAAAACGTTTAGTCTAGAATACACTTACTGTCCCACTTTGATTTCCAGATGTGATGAGTAGGATATTGTATTGTAGTGTAGTGTATCTATTGTATTGTCTTGTAGTGTATTGCATTGCATTGTAGTGCAGTGTAGTGCAGTGTGCTGTAGTGTATACAATTTCAAGTCACGGCAGCTTGCTCTGTGTGAAATTTGGGATGCTCTTCCCGGGGAGAGAGTGTCGCCACAAGAGTATCGCCACCCATCATGTTTTCCTTTCTGCATGTCTATTTTAATTCCCTATCAGAGTGGGAGGTTTTTTCTACAGAATTTTTCCAGGGACAACTCTCTTCCTGCCGTGGGTTCTTTTATGTGCACTAAACGCGTGTTGCACACGGCACTTCGGTTTATCGTCTAATCCGGAAGACTAGCACCCAGACCATCACTCACGGTCTAAGTGGATGGAGGAAAAGTTTCGGGCACAAACGAACCTGGACCTACATCGTACCTGGGCAATTTGCTTTATAGGCAGGTGCGTTACCTCTAGACCACCGATCCACATAAGCAGGGTGATCATCGTGTCAAGCTGGGGAACACACAACAACAGTATGTTGCAGTCCACAAAATGCTAAACAGAGCCTTTTGTAGAATTGTGGCCGTTTACTGGATCCTTGTAGGTCATCGTGAACATCGTTCCCATCCAAACAGAGTGGGTGTGACGCTCTTTTCCTCATCGTGTATCTTTCCCCTACTTTCATCTTTCAACGTTTGTGGCACCTACGTCTACCTGGTTAGTCTGGCACCTACGACTACCTGGCTAGTCTGGTTAGTCTGGCACCTGGTACAGTCTGTTTGAAAAGTTGGGCTCATTAGCACTGGAATTTAGCCTTCGTAGGCGAAGAAACACACCCAGTGTGTGAACAGCCAATAACAGGAATAGCAAGTCAACAACGTCTATCATATCATCATCGTGTCTCTTCGACGTTCTCTCCTCCTAATCATCTTCATCATCATCATCATCGTTTGCACCATATCATCATACATGTTGTCGTGTCGTCTCTCCTCGTCCCCCTACCTCTCCTCATATCATCGTCGTCGTGTCGTCGTCGTGTCACCTCTCATCATCTCTCGTCACCAAACAGATGGTGTATATTCAGCAAGGATGGAAATGTGTCAGAACTAGGGTGAGATACGATCCGATCACTCGGTTACCAACTCACCCCACCACCTCCATCACACCACATCACACACTCCTCCACCACCACACTATATATCTTCAAAACAGAAGGTGTATATATCATCGAAGAATCAACGTGAGCGAAAATAGGGTGATAGACGCCGATCCTGACCTCCTGTCTGTCTACCAACTCCTCACCACAACTACAATCACCACTCACCACAACACCAACACCATCACTCATCATATATCATCATCATCATCATCATCATCATCATCATCACCACCATCTCAAACAGAAGGTGTATACAATGCAGAAGGAATCGAAATGTGAGTCAGAAAAACTAGGGTGTATAGAATTACGATCTGAATCCATTCTGGTCTACCAATCTGCACCGCCACTCCACCACCACCACCACCATCACCATCACACACTACCACCACCATCTCACCATCACCACCACCATACCATCACACTCCCACCACCATCTCACCATTACATCATCATCCAAAGAGAATGTGAATGCAGGTAGAACCGAAAATATGTCAGAAAAACTAGGGTGATGAATACCGATTCTGAATCAGTTTGGTCTACCAATTCACCACCACCACCACCACCACCATCACCATCACCTCCTCCATCACCACCACTATCATCATCTTCAAAACAGAAGGTGTATATTATCATGCGGAAGGAATCGAAACGTGAGTCAGAAAAAACTAGGGTGATATAGAACGCCGATCCTGAACCATTCTGGTCTGTCTACCAACTCCTCACCACAACTACCACCACCACCACTACCACAACCACCCCCTTCACCATCACTATTACCATCATAATCACCATCTCAAACAAAAGGTGAATATTATCATGCAAAGGAATCGAAATGTGAGTCAGAGAAAAACTAGGGTGATGAACACCGATTCTGCACCATTTCGGTCTGTCTACCAACTTGTCTGAAGGCAAGAGTTGACAGCTGACCTTTAAATATCACAAACACAACATAGATTTTGCGTGTCCTCCTTTCTGAAAGAAAGAAATAATAGACTTTTGGAAACTTTCTTTTAGTTAGGACCAAGAGTAACTTGAAAATAGAAGCATAATGATAAACTGTACAAGCGTTTGTTAGGAACAAAAGTAACTTGAAAATAGAAGCATAATGATAAACTTTACAAGCGTTTGTTAGGAACAAAAGTAACTTGAAAATAGAAGCCCATCTTTCATGTCTGTTGTCTGCTGTCTGTGACTGAAAATGAAGTTGCCCACATCTGTTGTCTAGCTAGCTAGGTAAACAGTGGGTCTGTTGACACAGGTTAGTCAATAGTGAAGTCTACTGATGTCAGTCACACACACACACACACACACACACACACACACACACACACACACACACACACACAACACACACACACACACACACACACACACAGATAAACACGCCAACACACACGCGCACGCACACGTGCACTAGGCACGCACACACGCACGTACACACGCACGCACGCACGCGCACACGTTGAATCCTGTTCCGCTTTTCGTAAGAGTAGGCCGTTGCGTGCCGGCGGGAACAGATGACAGAATTAAAAGAATTGACAAAACCGCATACACACGGGGACTAGATGTAAAAAAAAAACCCACATAAGTGCTTATTCCATTATCCTCGATATAAAAGAATAAAATAAATAAATACAAAATAAACGCACTCGTGCATTTACGCACATACGCTTATTCAATATACCATCTGGAAATAAAAAATTTGACTTCACATACAAATGCAAACACACACACGCACGCACGCAGGCATCCACGCACATACACACACACCACGCACACCATAGCAACGCACACACCACAGCCACACCACCGCACACACACCTCACCTTTCTAAAGTAGCACGCGCCGCAACAATACAACATAAAAAATGACAAACACGCATACACACGGACAATGTAAAACAACACCCCACATAATGTGTTTTTTATCTAGATAGAGAGCATTGAATAGAAAAATAAAAATAAACCACTGCTTCATTTAATGTTATTATTAATAAAAAAAAATTGATTCACTTTAAACATTGCCTCACACACACGCAAAACACACACACACACCACACACACACACACAACACACACACACACACACACACACCACCACACCCACACAGACATCGCACGCATACACGCACGCACACACGCACTCATACACACCACACACACACTGATTTGTTCGTAAAAGGCTGATGGTCAGCACGATGCACACATGACATCTAAAAAAACTTTCACTAACGTTGCCTCACGCACACGCACACACACACACACACACACACACACACACACACACACACACACACACACACACACAGCACAGCACATGCCCTCATGGGTAAGTTTTTATATTCATCCGTCACATCTATCACCGAAATAAAGGATACATAGATAAAACCAAAACAAAAATATACACACACACAACACACACACAACACACACACACACACACACACACACACACACACACACACACACACACACCTATCTGCATTTATCTAGTATGTGCTTGACGTATCGCATCAACACTTTTCTCTGGGCAACAAACACCCAGCCTCTGTCTGTAGTTATAGATCTATGACATAGAGCCCCAAATATATGGGGTGTGTGTGCGTGCATGTTCGTTCTTTACATTTTACGTCTTTTCACTATCAGTGATATTAGACGGAGGGAGACAGGGGGAAAAGAAGAAAAGCAGATGCTTGTGTGTGACTAAAGTTTGTTGTTTTGTCATTGTGTGTGTGTGTGTGTGTTGTGTGTGTGTGTGTTGTGTGTGTGTGGAGAGAGAGAGAGAGAAGAGAGAGAGACAGAGAAGACAGAAGAGAAGAGGGAGAGAATGAGAGAGATGTGTGTGTGTGTGTGTGTGTGTGTGTGCGTGCGCGTGCGAGAGAGGATGAGATGATTTGGAGTGTGAGCGCGCGAGGAGAGTGATGCGAGAGTAGTAAGAGGAAGCGACAGACAGACAGAGGGGAGTGAATGATGTAGCAGTGATGTGTTGTGTGTGTAGGTGGCGCGGTGTGCGTTATGTGGTGTGTGTGTGTTGGTGTGTGGCGTCGCGTGTTCTGTGTGACTCTGTAGCGAAGTAAACTCGATTGATAAACATGAGTTACATGTGTCAAATCGTTTAATCGTAGTCATGGTGTCGTGTGTGTGTGTGGTGTAGGTGTGTGTGTGTGTGTGTGTGTGTGTGTGTGGTGTGTGTGTGTGTGTAGGAGATGGTGAGGGAGGTGAGCTGTCTGGTGTTCTAGTGATGTGAGACGCGCAATTAAACATTGAGAGAACTGTAATAGTGTCTCGTATGGTTCCTCCTAGTGTTGTGAACGCGGAATTAACACATTGAGTAAAGTGTATTATGTGTCTCAACACGTAATCGAGACCTGGTTAAATCAGTGTTCACTCCCTCCACCATGCACTTCCGGACCCCCACCCCCACCCCACCCCACCCCCCATCCTGCGCCCCCACCCCCCCCCACCCCCACCCACCGACGTTTTCTGTTAACTGTCAACAGAAAACAGTATTAAAAAGCTTAGGGCCATAGAAGAGTTCTTTAAAAGAAAAACGATACACCCCCGAACTCCCCCAAACAAACAGAAAAGCTCAAGCAAGCAGGCAAGCAAGCCTTCGACAACTTTTCAGACTAAATATATACAAAATACCCCCCCCCCCCCCAACTCCTCACTCCCCCCCCCCCCCCCACCCTGCAACAAAGCAACAGCTACGTTGTGTATGGGAGTAGCAATACCCCCACCCCCACCCCCTACCCCAAGGGGAAAAAAAATGGAAGGAAGTTTTGTTATGCAACAGCATACAGACATGTAACGGGGTTTTTATTTCCTTAGTTCACCTACACTTTACCTCTTGTGTTGTATTGTGTTGTGTTGTGTTGTGTTGTGTTGTATTGTGTTGTGTTGTATTGTGTTGTGATGTGTTATATTGTATTTTTTTTTACACGCTTTTAATTACGGCAGATTTCTCTGCGTGAAATTCGGGCTGCTCTCTCCTCAGGGGAGAGAGCGCGTCGCCACAAGAGCAGCGCCACCCATGATGATGATTATTATTGTTGTTTATATTATTATGCCATCACCATATTATATTATATTATTATTATTATTATTATATCATTATCATTATGTATTATTATCATTATTATATTAATATTATTATTATAACTTTTCACGTCTTCCAGTTCAAGAGAAAAATAAAGGAACAAATTCGTTACGCTATGGCAAACAAAAATCTAACTGCACTTTATCTCGCGTCACATAACCTACTTTACTCATCTCAAACCCCTCCCCCCCCCCCCCCCCCCCCCCCAAAACCGGAGCCTATCTTCAGAAATCTGTACATACGGCTGTAAACTACATCATGACCGACAGTATGATCAGTCCTTACAGAACCACCACACTCCAAATCCTTCTCGTCAGTAGTGCCCCGTCATATTAGTGTGATGGTGTGGTAAGTACATTACCTCCCATGCGAACAGGGCGATGTGTTACTATTTTGGGACACACCTGCAAATTGCGCAGTGCTCTGTTTCCTTGGGTGGTGGTTGACAATTACCTGTTGTATACACTTTGTTTTAGCGGTAAAATGTAGCGTTCATGCAGCCTTTGTCTTAGAGGCCACATCCTTTCTGTTCAAACTGTGTTGACGTAGCTGAGAAGTTGTACAGAATTGTGGTAGATCACATATCTGCATTTTGTTCTTCTTATTTGTTTATACCACTTTTAAGTTACGGCGTAATTTACTGCGTGAAATTTGGGCTGCTCTCTCCCAAGAGCAGCGCCATCCATTTTATTTTCCTGATTGTAACTGTTACCCTATCAGAGTGGGTTTTTTATTCTACAAAATTTTGCCAGGAACAATACTCTTGTTGCCGTGGGTTCTTTTACGTGCGCTAAGCAATTTTTGTGTAACACACTGGACCTCGGTTTATCGTAAAGACTAGCACTCAGACTAAAGGATGGGAAAAAAGTTTTGGGTCCTAACGGGGATCAAACCACCGCACGCTTCTTACCCAGATTTGTCATTTTCTAGGCAGGCGCATTACCTCTAGGCCACCGATCCATATCATAGTCTATTGTAAAGACTAGGATATGTGCTATCCATTAGCTTGAATATGGTGTTAACGGAAAAGTAAATAAACAAGCAGGCAGGTTGTGTATATGTGCTGAAAGACGAACGGTGTGTGCGGTGTGTTGTTGTGTGTGTGTGTGTATCTCTTTTCTATGTTCCGTAGATCTGGGTAGATGTTTTCCTAAAGATTGTGAAGGGGGGGGGGGGGGGGGGGGGGGGGGGGGGGGGTGAGGGGAGGAGTGAGATATGACATGAAGTTGTAGATATGATCTCTCTCTCTCTCTCACACCACACACACATACACAAACACACGCACGCACGCACATTAACGCACTCGCGCGCACGCAGATAACCATGTTTTAAAACACACACATATTCACACACACATTCACACACACAACACACACACACCCCACAACACACACACACACACTCACAGACACATTCACACACTCACACACACACACATTCACACACTCACAGACACACACACACACACGCACACTGGTGGTGGTGGTGGTGGTGGAAAGTGAGCCGTTAAGTGTCTACAGAAACTACGGTGGACTGAAACGTGAAACCCACGCAGCCACCAGAGAGAAAAGCACCTGTGCATATCAGCCGAGTGTGTCCAATCTCTCACAGCCCCCCACCGATCACCCTCCAATCGATTTCAATTTCCCTGTATACATAACACCCCCTCCCCTTCCCCCTTGCCCCCCCCCCCCCCCCCTACACTTCCTTTGCACACACGCACAAACACGTACACACACACACACATGATCGTGCGCGCACACACACACACACACACACATGCACACAGAGGCAAATAGACACAAACACAACACATACACACGTTCACACACACACACACACACACACAGATACAGACAGACACAGACAGATAGACACACACACACACACACACACACACACATAATATAGATAATTATAGTTGATGTTTTTGTTGTGTCAAATAAGTCTACATGACTTAAATGGCAATAAAATATTCTGAATCTGAATCTGAATCTGAATCACGCACATACAATACACACAACACAACACACTACAACACACATAGCACACACATACCACCCTCACACCCCCCCCCCCCCCGCCCCCCCCCGCGCGCACCATCACTACCATCACCACCACAACAACAACACAACGCACATACCCCCCCCCCCACACACACACACACAATACTAACACACACACACAAACACAACACACGACACAACACACGACACAACACACACACACCCCACACACACACACACAACACACACACACACACACATGCGTCTAATATCACTAAAAGTGAACAGACGTAAAATTGAAGTCAACAACAACACACACACATATACAACATCCCCCCCCCCCCTGCCCCTCTCTCCACACAAGCACACACACACACACACACACACATACAACCCCCCCCCCCCCCCCCCGCCGCCCCCCCCCCCCCCCCCCCCCCCCACACACACACACACACAAACACATACCAAACACCGCGACACGTGTGGCAAGTGTGCCTATTACGAAGAGAGTCCTACAGCACACGAAGTGTAGTGTGGCGGGTGTGTGCAATCGACACAAGCCCGCGTTGCTCTAGTTCAGTGTTTTTGTCGCCCTCGTCAGTTTCACTACTCGACTGTCACTCACCTCCTCCCCCCCCAAAAAAAAAGTCAAGCGACTCTTTGGGATCAGTTGCGTATTATACGCTTGTGATGATTGAAAAGTCTGATGAGTGTGACGGCGCTTGGTTGTCAGTTTCTGGGCGTTGTGATGGGAGCTGTTATTGTTGTGGTGGTTGATGGTGATGATGATGATAGTAGTTTGTGACTTGTGTAGTAATAGGAAACAGTGATAAAGAAGTGGTTTTATAATCATAGCTGTTTGGTGTTTGTTTAAATTTTGTGTAAAAAGTTCTAAAAACATGATATTTTTTTCCCAAGTCCATGATGGCGTTTTGATCAACTGTTTTTGTTACATTAAAACCTACAGAAAGAGTGTATAAGTAATGGAGGAGGAGGGGAGGAGGAGGAAGAAAAGAGAAGAGAAGAGAAGAGAGAAGAAGAAGAAAAGAAAAGCAAGAAAAGAAAAAAAAACAAAAGAAAAAGAAGAAGAAGAGAGAAAAGAAAAGTAACAAAAAACACAAAAAACAAAAAAAAAAAATGGCAGTAAAACTTAAAAGATGAAGAAAAAAAAAGAAGCGCGCGACGAAGCACAAACATATTGTTAGCAGCAAAACACAGAACAACAACAACAAGAAACACAACATATAAAAACAAAAACGCGTAATCCAAAACTTCACCAAGGAACCTCATCCCTCTAGCTAAAACAAAAACTAAAAACAAAACCCAAAAAAAATACATTCTCAAACCAACTAACTTACCACTAGCTCTAACAACTATTACGACATAACAAACTACACATTCTCAACCAACTTTTAATTTATTAGTGATGTAACCTACTAGCTACGTGCGCGTGGAAATGCCAGCTACAAGATTAGTATTGATTTGCGAGTGTTCTTTTTGCTGCTGCTGTTGCGCTGTGACTGCGTAGCAATTAGCACATGGATTGCCTATGTGCCTCCAGGACTGCCGCTTCAGCCTGCCGAGCCTGGCTGCTGAGCAACCATCAGTAGCCAAGGGGATTGCCTATGCAGAGCCAGGGAACTGCACGCTAGGCCCCGAGGCGTGGCGAGCCACAGAGCCACCCTCAGGGTAGGCCAGAGGAGGATGTATTCAGAGAGAGGGAGAGAGAGGAGAGAGAGGGGAGGGGGGAGGAGAGAGTGAGAGAGGGGGAGGGGGGGGGGAGGAGAGAGACGGAGAGTGAGAGAGAGGGGGAAGGAGTGAGAGAGAGGGGGGGGAGAGGAGAGAGACGGAGAGTGGAGAGAGAGGGGGAAGGAGAGAGACGGAGAGTGGAGAGAGAGGGGAAGGAGAGAGTGAGAGAGAGGGGGGAGGATGAGAGACGGAGAGTGAGGAGAGGGGGAAGGAGAGAGACGGAGAGTGAGAGAGAGGGGAAGGAGAGAGACGGAGAGTGAGAGAGATGAGAGAGAGGGGAAGGGGGGAGAAGGGGGGAAGGAGAGAGACGGAGAGTGAGAGAGAGGGGAAGGAGAGAGCGGAGGAGGGAGGGGGGGGGGGGGAGAGAGATAGGGAAGGAGAGGGAAGGAGAGAGAGATGGGAGAGAGAGAGAGAAGAGAGAGATAGAGATGGAGAGAGGGAAGGAGAGAAAGAGAGATGGGGAGAGGGAAGGGGAAAGAGAGATGGAGAGAGGGAAGAAGATAGAGATGGAGAGAGAGATGGGGGAGAGAGAGATGAGGGAGATGGAGGAGTGAGTGAAGAGACAGACAAACAGACGGACAGACAGAGGGGAGGGGGGGAGAAAGGGAGAGGGAAAAGGGAGGAGGAAAAAAGAAACCCAAAAAAATGGGAGAAAGGAAGAGAAGAGGGAGGGGGAGAGATAGGGGAGAGAGGGGAGACAGAAGAGACAGAGAGGGCCAAAAAAAAAGGACAGAAAAATTGAGAAGAGGAGACAACAGACCGAAAGGAGAAAAGAGAGAAAAAGGGGGGAGGGAGAAAGAGGAAGGGGGGAGGGAGAAAGCCCGAGAATGAGGGGGAGAGAGAGAGAGAGGGGGGGGGGGGGGGGGGAGGAGGGGGAGAGGGGGAAAAAGGGAAAGGGGGGGAGTTAGGGGGGGGAGGGAGGGGGATCAGGGACAGAGAGGGGGAAAAGAAAAAGATTTTAGAGAGAAACAGGGGGCAGACAAAAAGGGGAGAGAGAAGAGAGGAGGGGAGGGAGGGGAGTACACAAGAAAGAGGAAAATAAAAACAAACAAAAAACATTTGACAGACAGACCCCCAGATTTCGTGTGTTTGGGGAAAACAGAAAAGGGCAGAGACACAGGGAAAACAAGAGAAGGCCCGACAGACCGACAAACAGACAGACAGTAGAACCCGACAGACAGTAAAAGGCAAAAAGACGATGCAGTAAATTTTTGAACGTAGGTTTCGGTGGAAAACGGAAACCCGCTCGTCAGCAGGCTTCTCCTTCTCTCCAAAATCTCTTTCCGGACATTTCACGGGCCCCTTATTTGTGGGTTTGTGCCGGGCAAACAAACCGTGCCTGGGTTTTCATTTAGATTTGGGGCAGCAAATTTTTAGGTGGGGAAAAAAAAAATTTAAAAAATAATGAAAATGATAACCAACCTTGATCATACCTACCGTTTGAGGTGGTTTGGGGGGGGTGGTTGTTGTTTTTTGTTTTTTTGTTTTATTGTTGTTTTCTGCTGCTGACGTGGACAGTTGCCCACTATAGAAATCCCAAAACGTTGTTTTTTCGTTTTTTTTTCCCTTGGGATGTAAAAGTGGGAGTGGTTTTTGGGAAGGAATTTTTATGTCAAAGTAAAGTCAAAGTTTTATTTTCAGATGGTACATTGAAATAAGCGGGGCATTGCATTTTTTTTTTCAAGCCCTTATCTAAAGAAAAAAAAAGAAAAAAAGTTTCCCTATATGCAGTGTTATGGAGGTGGGTGTTGTGCGCGCGCGCGCGCGCGCCGCGGGGTTGGTTGTGGTTTTTGTGTGTGGCACGGGAAAAGAATTTTTCGCTTGCACCTCCCGTTGCATTTCCCCCCTTTTGGGGCATTCATAAAAAACGCACACTCACAAACCCCGTGGGGTTTTTACACATACACCACATAACAAACGCACAAACAAAAAATACGCACCCAAAAATTTAAAACACACAAACACGCACAAAAACACACACACAGCACGCACCACAACATCTTTTTTTTCTCCAACCCCCACCGTTCCCCCCCCCCAACCCCCCCATTTAACCCTTTTTCTCCCCACAAAAAAGACCGAAAAAAAAAGTTTTATTTACATCGGAAAAGGAAAATCAAGATTATAAAGGGGAAAAAACGGGGGGGGGGGAGTGAGCCAGGGGGGAAGGAGAGGGATGGGGAGGGGAAAAGGGGAATTTTTTAAAAAGGGGGGGGGCCGGTTGAGGGGTAGGGGGTGGGGGTTTAAAAGCGGATTAATGGATGGGGGACACCCAAAAGGGGTAGGGGGAAAAATTAAATTTTAATTAAAGATACAACAGAGGGGGGAAAAATGAAACCCAAAAAATTTGGGGGGAAAAGAGGGAACAGGGTTTAGGGGGTTTTTTTTTCGGGGGAAATGAAAGGGGGGGGTTAATTTTTTTTTCCCTTTTTTAAGCCAACCTGTAAGGGGTTGAATTTTTTTCCTTTTTTCTTTCCCTTTTTTGTTTCCTTTTTTTTTTTTCCTTTTTTTTTTAGAAAACTTTTTTTCGAATTTTTGGGGTTTTTTGGCTTTTTTTTTGGGGAGGGGGCAGGGGGGGGGTGGGGGTGGGGGGGGGGGGGGGTTCCCCGTAGGCAGTTAATTTTATTCTGTTTGGGGCTTCCAGGGTGGTGCGAAGGGGGTGGTTTTTGGGGTTTTTTTTAATGAGACTTCAGTTTTTGATAGTTTTTTCTGGGGGTTTTTTTTTTTTTATTGCGACTTAGTTTTGACTGTTTTTATTTTTTTATTTTACGAAAAAATTTGTCTTGGGGATATGGGGTTTCCTTTTTTTGTGGTTAGTTTTGCTATGTTATGCAGGGGAAAAAAGGCACAAGGGTTTTGGCCCGTTAGAGACATCGTTTTTGTTCTTTGCTTGGGAAAATTTCTAAGGGTTTTTCCCATAGTTTTAAATGTATGGTAGGGGTTTTTGGGTTTTTGGGTTTTTTTGTTTTTTTAGTTTTTTTGACTATGTTCTTTCTTTTGCATTGTGAAAAAAAAAAATAGTTTTTTCAATAGTTTGGCGTTAAAATGCCAAATTTTTTCCCCCTTGGTGAGACGAGGGGCTCTTCTTTCCACGAAATTTCAATAGTTTTTAAAAAGATAGTTATCATGTCAATGTAATGTTAAAATTTTGCCACCTTTAAAGATTACACTTCTATTTTCCCCCAGAAAATACACATGCAGGGACTTTGATTTTCTTTCAAAAATATAGCGCTATATAAATTCCATTTTTTATTTTCATTTTATTATTATTAAAAATTATTATTATTATTATTATTTTATTTTTTTTATTATTAAAATTTTTTTTGACATGAGTTTTTCACGGATTTAATTTTCCCGCTTTGGGACGATGTTTTGTTTTCTGCACGAGAATACAAAAGTTTGACGATGTTCTGCGGGAAAAGGGGGTTTTTAAGATTTCATTATTTTTCACATTGGTGCGGGGTTGGGGGTTTTTTTCCTTTTTTCTTTACAAAAACAAAAGCTTTAGTCTCTTCGCAGCCCCCCACACACAGGAAAATACTTCACACACACACACAACACCACACACACACACACATCACACCACAACAAAACACACGGGACGCACACACAGAAAATTTCCCCTTTCAGAGAGATCAAATTATCTCGAAAAATATGCATTGTAAGTGGTGTCCCCAAAAAACCGTACAATAGCAGACGGGCGCGGGCCAAACTCAACCGCACACACACGCACACACCCCACACCCACACACCAAACATTAAAACAACATTTTTAACGTAATTTTTAAATATGGAATTTTATAGCTTGAAATCTTGTAAGCATACAACACATAAAAAAACTACGCACAACCCACCACACTTAAAACCCAACACTAATTTAAAAATATTATTACATAAGGAATTTCTATAGCGGAAAATTGTAAAAAAAAAAAACCCAAAAAAAACCCCACACTAAAACACAAAACACTAACACACACACACCCAAAAACACAACACCCCCCTTAAAACCCCACACCACCCCACACAACACAACCACACCAAACACACACCACACAAAACCCAAACCCCACCCACCCAAAAGCAGTCCCTCTAAAATCTTTAGAGTAACAAGGCCTTTAAATTTTAAGTCAACAACAACAAACACACACACCCACTCACACACACAAAAACACACAACACACACAACACACCCCCCAAAACACACAGCCCACACATTAAAACACACTCACACTAAAACCCTTTCCCCCAAAGCACACACACACACAAACACCAAAAACACACACACCCCACACCCA
>CM054134.1:18270231-18297731 GCA_028751875.1 Rapana venosa
GTGGGGTGGTTGGGGTGGGGGTTATAGACGTGACCGAAAGTTGGAATAAAATGGAGTGTGAGTGTGTGGGTGTGTGGGGTGGTAGTAGGCGAACATACGTCCATTCGTTTTGCTCAACAGTTTAAGAGAGAGAGAGAGATAGGAAGGGAGAGAGAGATTTGATAGGGAGGGAGAGAGAGGAGAGGGGGGTGGGTAGGGAGAGAGAGAGAGAGAGAGCGAGCAAAAACTGATGTAAAAAAACAACAACAGATGAATGTTAATGCAATTCTTTTAAACATCAGTATATTTCATTGTTAGAGTAACCCGAATTTTGAGCGAAGAAATGAGGTGTAAGTATACTGTAATACTATGCAGCACAGCATAGTTCAGTACAGACACCACGAGTAAAGCACGACTCATCGCTATACCACAGTCATGCCATATCATGCCATTCCAAGCCGTGCCATCCAATCCAATACACTACTGCAGAATACGATACCATATCATACCATATAATACATTACAATGCAATGGAAAACGACACACTATACTGCACTACACAACACTGGACTACACATACGTACAATGGACAAATGGACGTACAAAGTCCTTCGGATGAGACTATAAACCGAGGCCCCATGTACGAACGCATACAGAACATCTTGCGCACACGTTAAATCCTGTTCCGCTTTTCGAAAGAGTAGGCCATTGTGTGCCGGTGGGAACAGATGACAGAATTGACAAAACCGCATACACACGGGGACTGTATGTAAAAAAGCACATGAGTGCTTATTCCGTTATCCTCGGGAAAAAATATGGGCGCTTTGATTTGTTGCTTTACAAGATTTAGCGTATATAAATTCCATACATTATTATTATTATTATTATTATTACACTGCACTACACTACACTGCTCTGCTCTGCATTACACTACACTACACTGCACTGCACTACACTACACTACACTGCACTGCACTGCACTACACTGCACTGCACTACACTACACTGCACTGCACTGCACTGCACTTCACTTCACTGCGCTGCACTGCACTTCACTTCACTGCGCTGCATTGCACTACACTGCACAACACCACACTACACAACACTTCACTACACTACACTACACTGCACTACACTACACTGCACAACACCACACTACACTACACTACACTACACTACTCTGCACTACACTGCACTACACTACGCTACACTACACTACACTACTCTGCACTCCACTGCACTACACTACACTCTACTGCACTACACTACACTACACTACACTGCACAATACTACACAACACTCCATTCCCACTCCACTCCACTCCACTCCACTACAAAACAACACAACACAACACAATACAGCACAGTACAAAACCATGCCTTACCATACAACACAGTGCAATAAATACACTTTTTTGAAATAATACAACACCATACAACACACTTTATTTCAATACAAGACTTGTGTACTATTGCTTAGAGCTTACTGAGACTAAGAGACACAGGCGGCTTTATCCCTCTACAGCGAACATGACTAGGACAGGAGTGGTGCAGAGCAATTATTGCTTTTGACACCTGCACGACACCTTACTCCAGACTCGCAATACTGCACGTATCTCTGGCAGTCCAGTACGTATCAGAGTATCGATTGGGTACGTATCAGAGTATCAATTGAATGTTGACTGGCTTTGGCACCCTGTAAATGTCAGTGACACTTAATCAAACGATCATGACTACACCATTGAATACTATCGTCCCGCGTTTTCCGCAAATTAAAGACTGGTGCAAATTGGTGTTCGTGCGTGTGTTCTTTTGTCTAATCTCCCCCCCCCCCCCCCCCCCCCCCCCCCCCCCCCCCCCCTCCCCTCACAAAAAGAAAAGATAAAAGGACGATTAAAAAAAGATTTAAGATCCGGAGGGGGACGGGATAGCCTAGTGGTTAGAATATCGCGCTCGCAATCTGATAACCCAGGTTTGATTCCCGTTCAAGGGGGATATTTCCCCCCTGGAGTTAACATCAGTGCAGACTCCACTCTTCCCCAAAAGTCCTTCGGAGGAGACTATAAACCGAGGCCCCGTGTGCGAACGCACGCAGAACATCTTGCGCACACGTTAAGTCCTGTTCCGCTTTTCGTAAGAGTAGGCCATTGTGTGCCGGTGGGAACAGATGACAAAAGTTATAAAACCGCATGCACACGGGGGACTGGATGTAAAAAAAAGTACCTAAGTGCTTATTCCATTATCCTAGATAAAAAAGAATAAAGAAAAAAAAGAAGAAAAAAAAGAGAAAAGAGCTATAGTTGCTTGTGTGGCAGGTTATTCAAGTTGTATTTTCTTCTCTCTTCTTCTTCGTCGAACGCTCAGACAGCAACTATCATTCTCTGTCACATGAGCGACACTTGCGTTGCGCTGCCGTTAAGCGCCTGACAAGTCAGGCCCAGCTCGTATGACAGAAGCGTTCCTTTCCCCCTTCCACTAGACCGAGAGTGGTGCTAGGCTCTCAAAAGAGATGATAAATCAACGTCCCGTGTGTAATACGCATTTAGCGCACGTAAAAGAACCCCGGCAATAAGAGAGTTGTCCCTGGGCAAAACTCTGTTAAAAAAACGAAAAAAAGACAAGTCACTCTGATATGGAAACAAATGCATTTGCAGACAGGAAAAGAAAGAACAAAAAAAATCCCAATATGAGTGGCGCTTCTCTTGTGGCGACGCGCTCTAACCGGGGAGAGTAACCCGAATTTCACGTTGACAATGTTGCCGTGACTTAAAATGGTATACATTATTATAATACAAGCATGTGCCGAGCGAGCAAGTGAGAGAGCGAGAGAGAGAGAGAGAGAGAGAGAGAGAGAGAGAGAGAGAGAGAGAGAGAGGAGAGAGACAGAGACAGAGAAAGACAGACAGACAGAGGCAGAGAGAGACAGAGGCAGAGAGAGACAGAGGCAGAGAGAGAGAGACAGACAGACACAGAGAGAGACACACACACACACACACTCTCTCTCTCTCTCTCTCTCTCTCTCTCTCTCTCTCTCTCTCTCTCTCTCTCTCTCTCTCTCTTCTCTTAATTGTCTAATATCACTTAATGGGAAAAGACGGTAAATTAAAGAACATCCACCGCCCCCTTCCCCTCCACACACACACACATACACACACAACACACCTCCCACACACCCCCCACACATCCACAACACCCACACCCACACACCACACATACACATACACACACATGACACACACACCACACACACACACACACACACACACACACACACACACACACACACACACACACACCACACAACACACACATACACATAACATACACACACAATCAAGTCTAATATCACCAAGTGTGGATAGACTTTATAATTATTGAACAACATACATACATACTCATTCCCACCTGCCCTCCCATCAAACCCACCCCCACCCCCAACGCACACACAGTGTCATTATAAATATACATACTAACCTACAAATCTACTGACACACTTAGAAGGTGACCCTACAAAAACGCAGTAAACCAGTCATTATAAGGAGAACAGAAGGGAAGAGGAGGGAAGCGAAGAAAAAAAAAAGAGCGGTTGCAATTGAGGCCTAATTGCAATTGACGCTACGATTGCAATCGACACCTTGCACGTGTCACTGTGGCCAGACCACCAGTGTGTGAGTGTGTCAGTGTCAGTTTCCAGTTGTCAGGGAGGGGGTTATTGACAGCTGTGAAATTGGCATGGTAAGGGGGGATTATCACACTTTGTTGGGTGTGTGTCTGTGTGTGTGTTGTAGTGTGTTGAGTGTGGGTGTGGTGTGATGTGGTGTGGTGTAGTGTGGTGTGTGTGTGTGGTGTGGTGGGTGGTGGTGGTGTGTGTGTGTGTGTGTGTGTGTACGTACGTGTATGTTTGTGTGTTCATTTATTTTTACTTTCTTTTATTCTTTTCTTTCGTGGATAATGGAAGAAGCAGACATGTGCTTCTATACATCCAGTCCCTGTGTGTATGCGTGTGTGTGTGTGTCTATCTGTCTCTCTGTCTGCCTGTCTGTATGTCTATATGTCTGTCTGTCTGTCTGTCTGCCTGTCTCTCTCTCTCTCTCTCTCTCTCTCTCTCCCCTCGTCCTCCCTTTCTCACCCCCTCTCTCTCTCTCCACCTCTCTCTCTCTCTCTCTCAGTGTATGTGTGTGTGTGTGTTGTGTGTGTTGTGTGTGTGTGTGTGTGTGGTGTGTGTGCATGTGTGTGTGTATGTTGCATGTGTGTTGTGAGTGTGATACATTGTCCAAAATTTTACAATTTGTCTCTTAATTTTCTGTCAGCTTTTTTGTCTAGTCTGTCTGTCTATCTGTCTGTCTGTCTTTCTCTCTGTCTTCGTCTCCCTGTCTGTCTGTCTCTCTTTCTGTTTGTTTGTCTGTCTGCCTGTCTGTCTCTCTATCTCTCTGTGCATCTGATTGATGTCTTTTTACTTCTGTTGAGAGAGACAGACAGACAGAAAGATGGACAGACAGACAGACCGACAGACAGACAGACAGAGAGACAGACAGACAGACCGACAGACCGACAGACAGACAGACAGAAGGGTGAGGGGCCGGCAGGTCCAGCTTCCACCCAGACCTTGTTCAAAGAGATTTTTTTTAACATCACTGCCGACTCCGCTCCGCTCCCCTCCCCCCCCCCCCCCCCTCTATAATCCTTCGGATGAGACTATAAACCGAAGTCCCGTGTGTGAACGCACGCAAAGCATAACAAAATAAAAAAGAACAATGCTATAATGACGGGTGCCAAGACCTCAACAATCCAATGCCCTTTTGTTCGAATAAAGAACAATAATTTTATTATGAAGTCTGAAACAGAACCCCTTTTGGTATGTAGACTTCAGTGACACAACAGACTTAATGACAAATCTCTGTCTGTCTGGCATGCAGACATAATACATAGTCATCCTTCTTTTTCATGTTTTTTTCTTCTTTCTTCCTCGTGAAATATCAGACGTCATCAGCTACTCACGCGTGTCGTCGGTATGTGTGTGTGTGTGTGTGTGTGTGTGTGGTGTGTGTGTGTGTGTGTGTACGTGTGCGGCAGGTGCGGTGCGGCAGTGTGTACGTCAATGCGGACGACACGGCACGCCGGGTGACGCAGACTGCAGTCTGCAGCACGGCAGTGGCGGAGAAGAAGAGACGGGCCGGCAAATACACGGTGGCTGTGGGCACATCTCACGGACACGGTGAGTAGTACAGTGCAGTACAGTGCAGTGCAGCAGCGCTGCAGATGGTGGTGCGGCTTGTGTGTGTGTGTGTGTGGTTTTTTTTTTTCTATGTGTGTGTTGTCGTGTGTTACGTTCTGTTTTAGATTTTTGCAGCGTATTAAGTTTTGGGGTATTAAGTTTTTCTCTCCTTCTCCTTCCTTGCACAGTAGGACGACAGTCTTGGCCGGTCCAGATGTTTGCGTGAGGTGCCCGTACCACATTAGTTTGTGATTTGTTGTTGTTTTTTTTAAAACAGAAATCAGGAGCTCTTCTTCATATGGTCCGATGGCGTTTTAAATTCTGGTCTTGACTTCCTTGTTAGTTCTGTGATCTCTGTATGAGATGTTAGTTCTGTGATCTCTCTATGAGATACCAAGAAGTTTGCAAAAGCATCTCATCTCCACCCTTCTTTCAATGTCTGCTGATATGGTTCGCGTTTCACAAGCATAGAGACTGAGAAAGCAATGCAAAGACGACATCAAAGAGTGGACTGGCCGTGAGTGGAACGACTTGATACGGAAAGCTGAAAGTTGTGAAGAGTAGAGGAAGCTGGTTGCAAAATCTTCAGTGTTGCCCCAACGGTCTACAAGACTACACGGTTGCTTCGAGTATGACCACCACCAACCTCCAATCATCATGATTATTACTATTATCATTTCATCCACATCAGGGTGGTCATTGTCGTTTTTTGGTCAGTTCATCGTCAGACTGGACAGACAGAGAGATGCTCTACTGCCATCATTGAAAAAGTCTGAATGGTCATAGTGGCTTAGCTAGCTTTTTATCAGTGGTGCTGCATGTACCATGTTTATCAACACATATCCCAGGTTGGGAGAGCTTTTTATTTATTTATTTTTTATTTTATTCTTTTATATCGAGGATAATGGAATAAGCACTTATGTGCTTTTTTACATCCAGTCCCCGTGTGTATGCAGATTTGTGAATTCTGTCATCTGTTCCCAGATGTTTCCTGGAGCTTAGTTGTCAGAGCATTTGCTCTCCCCCAAGCGAAGTACGGCTGCCTCACATATATGGGTGACCGTTTGTGCTCCTTGACTTCAATACAGTCCCCCAGTTAACCCAGCTGTAAATGGGCGCCTGCCTTCTTGAGTGACAGGGAAGGAAAGCAGCGAGGGAGAGGAGATGGGCGCCGCCTTCAAGATGCTGGCCCCTAAATAAAGCGGGTCCCTCTGACATCCTCTCCCAATGACTGCATAGGTAGTGGAACACCTTCATTTTTATATTACAGAGCTGCATGGGTCATGTAGACATGAAGCACACACTGCCACCTTATTCTCTAGAGCTGAACTTCCTGGGGTGTTTTCTTTTAACCGGACATCAGTACAGCTTGCAGAAAGAGTTCACCAACATTGACATCGTGTCCGTGTAGCGGTATGGTAGAAAGGAGGACATCTGGCGGGGAGAAGACCAGCATTCCAAGCATTGAGGCCATGGCTTTTGACCAAAAAGCTCCGCTGAACAGGACACGTGCCATGCACGTAGGAATCGCGGTGTCCTGTCCCACACAAAGTTATCCCACGGCAAACATGAGGGAGATGCCCCACGATAGCATTCAATGATCACCTAAAGCGCCAAATCAACGCCACGGGTACCCCCCCCCTCTTCCACCACCACCACCACCACCAATAGCCTGCCCATACAATTCTAAAACAGAATGACTGAAAACAGGGACATCTCAAAAAGCAATTCCAGGATACCTGCAAAGAGAAGCATTAAAGTCTTGGAAACAACGAGAGTGAGGAGGAAGAAGAAAAAAGCCGCAGAGGACAAACCCAGAAAAGGAAAAGCATCAGTACCCGGGGGACGGTGCCCAGGAAAAGGTCCTAAGTTGTCAGTGTGCATCAGGGAGGGCTGCTGAAGGACTTCGCCGTGTGGTCGTCAGGTCGTGTATGTATCACCAGAAACTGCCTTCCCTTCCACAGACAACTGCTGTCACCCTCACCGTCATTATGTATCACCAGAAACTGCCTTCCCTTCCACAGACAACTGCTGTCACCCTCACCATCATTTGTGTATCACCAGAATCTGCCTTCCCTTCCACAGACAAACTGCTGTCCCCTCCACCATCATTGTGTGTCACCAGAATCTGCCTTCCCTTCCACAGACAACTGCTGTCACCCTCACCATCATTGTGTGTCACCAGAAACTGCCTTCCCTTCCACAGACAACTGCTGTCACCCTCACCATCATTGTGTGTCACCAGAAACTGCCTTCCCTTCCACAGACAACTGCTGTCACCCTCACCATCATTGTGTGTCACCAGAAAACTGCCTTCCCTTCCACAGACAACTGCTGTCACCCTCACCATCATTGTGTATCACCAGAAACTGCTTCCCTTCCACAGACAACTGCTGTCACCCTCACCATCATTGTGTGTCACCAGAAACTGCCTTCCCTTCCACAGACAACTGCTGTCACCCTCACCATCATTGTGTATCACCAGAAACTGCCTTCCCTTCCACAGACAACTGCTGTCACCCTCACCATCATTGTGTGTCACCAGAATCTGCCTCCCCTTCCACAGACAACTGCTGTCACCCTCACCATCATTGTGTGTCACCAGAAACTGCCTTCCCTTCCACAGACAACTGCTGTCACCCTCACCATCATTGTGTATCACCAGAAACTGCCTTCCCTTCCACAGACAACTGCTGTCACCCTCACCATCATTGTGTGTCACCAGAATCTGCCTTCCCTTCCACAGACAACTGCTGTCACCCTCACCATCATTGTGTGTCACCAGAAACTGCCTTCCCTTCCACAGACAACTGCTGTCACCCTCACCATCATTGGTATCACCAGAAACTGCCTTCCCTTCCACAGACAACTGCTGTCACCCTCACCATCATTGTGTGTCACCAGAAACTGCCTTCCCTTCCACAGACAACTGCTGTCACCCTCACCATCATTGTGTGTCACCAGAAACTGCCTTCCCTTCCACAGACAACTGCTGTCACCCTCACCATCATTGTGTGTCACCAGAAACTGCCTTCCCTTCCACAGACAACTGCTGTCACCCTCACCCTCACTCTTAGGCATCTCATACAAAGACCACATCACGAATGAAGAAGTCATGGGACGCATTCGCAATGAAATCGGGCCGGCCCTATACTGACCTTCAAACACTCGTCAGACAACGAAAACTGAAGTGGTTTGGTCATGTCACACGCTCCTCTGGTCTTGCTAAAACAATCCTACAAGGCACAGTGAGGGGAGGAAGAAGAAGAAGAGGCAGACAAAGGAAGAGATGGGAGGACAACATTCGAGAGTGGACAGACATGGAGCTGAGAGACACCCTGAGAGCGGCCGAGAGACGCGAGGACTGGAGAAAGGTGGTTGACAAAGCTTCGAAGACGCCCCAAAGGATTCAGAATCTGAGGGATCGGTGACGGTGACGGATCCTCACCATCATTGTGTATCACCAGAAACTGCCTTCCCTTCCCTGTCGAGAGGATTTTTTATCTGGAGTTAACATCAGTGCAGACTCCACTCTCCCCAAAAGAGTCTTTCGGATGAGACTATAAACCGAGGTCACGTGTGCGAACGCACGCAGCTCATCTTGCGCACACGTTAAAACCCGTTCCGCTTTTCGGAAGAGTAGGCCATTTTTGCCTGTGGAGAACGGATGACAAAATTTACAAAACTGCATACAGACGGGGACTGGATGGAAAAAACCCACATGAGTGCTTATTCCATTATCCTCGAAATAAAGAATAAAATAAAATAGAATTAAATAAATGGATAAAAGTCATCATTCGACCACGAAACTACTGTCTACCATCATGAAATGATGGAGCGAATGGAACAAAATTGTGACTTCACTGACGGCCAGTGCAAAA
This sequence comes from Rapana venosa, assembly GCA_028751875.1. Taxonomy (NCBI): domain Eukaryota; kingdom Metazoa; phylum Mollusca; class Gastropoda; order Neogastropoda; family Muricidae; genus Rapana; species Rapana venosa. The sequence continues at coordinate 18,279,307 of CM054134.1, forward strand.
TCTGCCATTGCCAGTGCTTCTGGAATGGCAGGCTATTGGCACACACTAAGGGCAATCCATAATTATACGCCACAGCGCGACACTATGCTCTGGCTCTGTAAATGCTGTCTCATAATAATGATGATGATCATCGCCATTGATAACCACATGGGTGGAGTTAAGTGTAATGTCCACTCACACATATTGATGGTTTTAAGAAGACAGTTTAATGAGGGGGGAAAAGACGTTCTTCCGTTGAAAGGCTTGCCTTTGAGAGAGAGAAACAGGGAGAGGAAAAGAACAGAAGAGAAGAGAGAGAGAGAGAGAGAGAGAGAGAGAGAGAGAGAGAGGAGAGAGAGAGAGAGGAGAGAGATAGATGGGAGAGAGAGAGCGAGGGAGAGAGAGAGAGGGGGGGGTGGGGGGGGAGGGAGGGAGAGAGAGAGAGAGAGGGAGAGAGGGAGAGAGAGAGAGGGAGAGAGAGAGAGAGAGAGAGAGGGGGGGGGGGGAGGGGGGAAGGGAGGGAGAATTGAACTGAATGGAATGGAATTGAAAGAATTTTATTTAAAGAGGGTTATGGCATAAGCAAACATGCTTCTTTTTAACCAGCTCTCTGGGAACAAGAGAGAGAGAGGAGAGAGAGAGAGGAAGAGAGAGGAGAGAGTGAGAGAGAGAGAGAGAGAGAGAGAGAGAGAGACAGACAGACAGACAGACAGACAGACAGACAGACAGACAGACAGACAGACAGAGAGAAGTCAGTACACACAGTGCTGGTCAAAAGTCACATATTTTTGCCGACAACAATACTAATAGCAATATGCCAAAGTGCCAAAACATTTACTGCAAAAAGCTGCCAAATTCTAAATTGCCATTGGTGACAGCGTGTGGTATGATGAGTGAAAACAGACATGGCAGCAGTGTTTGTGGTTGGTTTGTTATCTACCAGTTGTAGATCAGGGGTGTGTGTGTGTGTGTGTGTGCTTGTGTGTGTGTGTGTGTGTGTGTGTGTGTGTGTGTTGTGTGTGTGGTGTGTGTGTGTGTGTGAGTGTGTGTGTGTGTGTGTGTGTGTGTGTGTGTGTGTGTGTGTGTGGTGTGTGTGCTTGGTCTGATTGGAGTGGTGACTGTTTAAGTATAATAAAATATACACACGCATATGTGGTTGTACTCAGGTGCATGCGCACGTGTGCACACACAGATACACACATGCATATGCATACATATACACACTGTACACATGACACACAAACACATAGGCATGTGTGTATATGCATAGTCGCATGCACGCATACACATCAACACACTCACGCACATACCACATACTTGCGCGCGACCTCTCTCTCTCTCTTCTCCTCCTCCCACCCACACTCACCCCCTCGCTCCCTGTCTCCATTCCACCTCCCCACCCCATGCCACCACCTCCACATCCACTTTTAACCTTTTTTTTCTTTTTTAATCTCCCAAATAGTAGGAGACCGTTTTGTAACCCACCGCAAAGAAAAAAGAAATAAAAGTTAACTAACTTTAATGACGTGCTTTATCCTATAATAATCTCTCAACACACACACAAAATAATACACAACACACACCAAGAACGACACGACATACGCAAACAAATACACACACAATGATAAACACACCCCACACAACACACACCAAAACACGCAAACATACACACACAAAAACACACCAACATAATAATACACACTAAACACACTACAAACTCTCTCACTCTCTCAATCGTCTCTCTCTCTCATCCTCTCTCTCTCTCACAACACAAACACACACATACACACACACACACACACACGAACACGAACACACCACACGAACACACACTCTCTCTCTCCTCTCTCATCTCTCTCTCCTTCACGATCTCTCTCTCTCCTCTCTCCACTCTCTCTCTCTCTCTCTCTCTCTCTCTCCACACACACCACACAACACACACACACACAACACACACCACACACACGAACCACACATCTCTCTCTCTCTCTCTCCTCTCTCTCATCTCGTCTCTCTTCTCTTCTCAATCTCAAACATCACTCATCTCTCTCTCATCTCTCTGTCTCTCTCTCTCCTCTCTCAACAACACACCAAAATGACTCGAAGTTAGCTGCTCTATACAAACCTCAAAATGATTTCAGAACCGCACGGAATTTACAACAAAATACTCGCAGCAGGGGGGATAGGAGCCGAGATAGGAGGCAAGTGCAGAGCCAGAGGTATGAGAAATAAAGAAAAAAAAATGAAAGAAAAAAGGAGACTAATAATAATAATGGTGAAATTGGCGGAAGAGAAAAAGTGAATTGCCCGTTTATCCGTCAACTTTTGCGTTTCATAAACATGGTGCCCAGTTTTAGCATTGGTAATGAACATATAGGCCTGGTGATCCTTGTCAGTTGGGGTTTAGCAATGTTGAGTATACATCGTGCAGTTTGGGTTTTATATCTCTAAATATATCTTTCTATCTCTATCTATATATATCTATATCCCTATCTCACTTCTCTCTCTCTCACTCGTTATATAATATCTATATATATAAATATAATGGTGTGTGTGTGTGTGTGTGTGTGTTGTGTGTGTGTGTGTGTGTGTGTGTGTGTGTGTGTGTGTGCATTGTGATACTGGAGGGGGGGGGAATGGGTATGTGTGTGTGTTTCTTATTACTGTTTTTAGTATGCCTATGTACCCACATATTTTTTCTGCGGCATTAGAGAGAATAGAGAGAGAGAGAGAGAGAGAGAGAGAGAGAAGAGAGAGGGGAGCGGGAGAAGAGAAAAGAGAGAGAGAGAGAGAATGTGTGTATGCGTAATGTGCTCGTGCGGTGCTCAATCATGCTTGTGATGCGTGTATTTGCGTAATTTACGTGGCGTCATTGCATTTGTGTTTGTGTGTGTTGCATGCGTTCGCGAGCTTCTTATGCGGTGTGTGTGTGTGTGTGTGTCAAGTCAGTCAAGTCGAGTCAAAATTTTATTTCCCGATGTACATTAATAATCCGCAATGCAGTGCTCATGTGTGTTGTGTTGTGTGTGTTGTGGTGTGTGGTGTGTGCACGCACTCACGTGGCATGCATGCGTTTGTGTGTGTGTGTGTGTGCTTTCTAGTATGTTTGGGTAGTTTTTGTGCGTGCACACCAAACACGGGTGCCTACACATGCGTGCGTTTAATAGTTTGAACTTCTGCCTCTCCAACCCTCCCCTCCCCCCCTCCGCCCCCCCCCCCCCCACACACACACACTAAATACACTGCTCCCTCTCTCGTTTTATAAATCTCACTTGTAGCAAGAGGTGGTGATAGACAATGTCAAGCAGAACGCACATAGTTTTAAATTAGATGAGTTCTCCAAAACTGGCTGAATCAGTGACAAACTTACTGAGTCCATTTTTATCATCACCGGGCGCTACTCTGTGTGTGTGTTGTGTGTGTGTTTGCGTGTGTGCTTTGCGTGTGTGTGTGTGTTGCGTGTGTGCGTGCGTTGTGTGTTATTGGGTGAATGGGTGTGTGTGTAAATTTTTGTCATCCGTTCCCACCGGACACAATGGCCTACCTTAAACGAAAAGCGGACAGGATTTAACGTGGTGCTCAAATGTTCTGCGTGCGTTCGCGCGAACACGGGGCCATCGGTTTATTGTTTTGTGTGTGTTTTTGTGTTTTTGTGGTGTGTGTGGTGTGCGCGTGCGCGCGTGGCGTGCGTGTGTTTGTTTGTATGTTATGTGTATGTGTGTGTGTAAGTGTGTGTGTATGGGTGTATTGTGTGTATTTGTGTGTATGTGTGTTGTTGTGATTTTCTGTCTCTTGCTTGCTTGTCTGTCCAGCTCTCTCATCCTCTGTCTCTCTGACTTTGTTTATCTAAGTCTGTCCCCCTCTCCGTCTCATCTCTATCTGTCCTGTCTGTCTGTCTGTCCTGTCTGTCTGTCTCTCTCTCTCTCTCTCTCTCTCTCGCCTCTCTCTCTCCTCTCTCTCCGTTCTCCATCTGTTCCTGTTTGCCTCCTAGGAATGCATGTATAATACGCACGTATGTGGTGTAGCGGGGGAAGGGGGCACGCGCAATGTTGTGTTGTGTGTGTATTTCGTTGTGTATGTGTGTAGCTTGTTTGAGTGCATCGGCATAAAGAGAGAGCATGTGCGTGCAATGTGTGATAGTGTGTGTTTCTACGTGTTTGCGTGCATTTGGCGTGTGGAATGTCCGTTTTGCATGTGTGCAAGTGCGCGCGATAGTGTGTGGTGTGTGTGTGTGTTGGTGTATCGTGCGTGTGTGTGTAATGAGTGTGTGGTGTTTGTTATTGTGTCTGTGTGTCTGTGTTCCTTCGCTCATTAGATTATCGACTTTTCGCTATTAGTGATATTAGACATGGTAAAAGCATTTATGTGTGTGCACACTGCATGCTGGTGCAACGCTGCATTTTAAAAACTGTTTTTTCTCAACCTTTCCTTCCTCGCACCTCTCGTACCGCTTTCCTTCTTTCAGTTCATTTTTCTCAATGGCAGTAACAGGTGCTGATGAATTCTCTCGTACACACACGTGTCCAATATAAACGAATCTTCAATCCATGTCTGAATGTTAGAAATAAACCTCAAACGTGAGAAAAAAAAACGTTTTATTACAAGTGTGCCGCTGTGTGTGTGTTGTGTGTGTGTGCGTGTGTGTGTGTGTGTGTGTGGTGTGTGTGTGTGTTGTGTGTTTCTGCGTGGTGCTTGCGTGTGTGTGTGTGTGCGTGTGTGTGTGTTGTTGGGTGTGTGTGTGTGTGTGTGCGGTGTTGTGTGTGCGTGCGTAGCCGTGTGTGTGGTGTCGATTTAATGTCTATCCATTAAAATTGAATTTTAGATAGCTGTGTGTGTGTGTGTGTGTGTAGCGCGGCGCGCGGGGTGTGTGTGTGTGTGTGTGTGTGTGTGTGTGTGTGGTGTCCTTTGCGTGTGAGCACGGTGCTTCAGAGAGAGAGATAGAGAGGAGAGAGAGAGAGAGAGAGAGAGGAGAGAGAGAAGAAGAGAGAGAGAGCGAGAGAGAGAGAGAGAGACTGACAGACAAGAGAGAGAGAGAGAGAGAATGGATAGAGAGAGACAAACAGAGAGAGAGAGAGAGAGAAGAGAAGAGAGAGAGAGAGATAGAGGGAGAGAGAGAGAGAGAAGAGGGGTGGAAGGGAAGAGAACAGCGTCATTTCCTGTGTTCTTTCAAAAGTGTTTGATAATCGGAACAAAAGCGTCGATAACGTGAATGGCGTTTTTATAAAAAAAAAATACAATCTATCTTTGAAAAACAGGGTGGACCAAGCGTTGGTTGTCAAAGTAAAGTTTGCGCGTTTAGATTTTTAATTCGCCCCCACTCTTGGCTCTCTCTCTCTCTCTCTCACTCTCTCTCTCTCTCTCTCTCTCTCTCTCTCATCTTCTCTCTCTCTCTCTTCTCTCTCTCCTCTCCGCCCTCTCTCTCTCTCTCTTCCCCCCCCCTCACTCTCTCCTCTATCCCCTCCTCTCTCTCCCTCCACTCACTCACTCTCCTCTCCTCTCTCCTCCGCTCTCTCCTCTCCATCTCTCTCTCTCTCTCACTCTCCTCTCTCTCTCTCCATCTCTCTCTCTCTCGGGGGAACGGGAATAAGCCTGGTTGTTACAGTTATATATTCGTGATCTGCTGACCCGGGTTCCGATTTCTGATCAAGAGATTTTTCCTCTGGTAGTTAACAGCAGTGCAGACCACCACTCTCCCAGAAAGTCTTTCCGATGAGACTATAAACTAGAGGTCCCGTGTGGAACGCTCGCAGAACATCTGCGCGCACGTAAATCCTGTTCCGGTTTTCGTAAGAGTAGCCATTGTGTGCCGGGTTGGAACCGATACCAGAATTGACAAAACCGCATAACACAAACGGGACTGCATTTGAAAAAAAGAACATGATTGCGTATTCCCATTATCCTCAATATAAAAGAATATAATAATTTTTTAAAATCTCTCTCTCTCTCTCTCTCTCTTCGATCTCTCATCTCTCTCTTCACTCTCTCTATATATAATATAAATATATATATAAATATAGATATAAACAACCTTTTTTAGCTTTCCTTGACAGTTTTAAGGACAAACATAGAAGCAAATGAAAATAAGACAGTTTAATAGACAGCACCTGAAAGGGCAAAAAAGACCAACTTTAATACACAGAGAGAGAGAGACATAGACAGAGACAGAGAGAGAACCAAGAAACAGTTTTAATGACAATCAGGTCAAACAGACAAAGGGACTTAGACACCCATATGATTGCAACATCAGAGACATCCAATATCAAATGACGAAGGAAGACTGGATCGATCATGATAGTGACAACTCAGCACTGTTGGCACTCAAACTGAGACGCCTTATACTTACTGAAATCCCCACTACTGAAATCCCCACTACTGAAATCTCACTACTGAAATCCCCAAATCCCCACTACTAATTCTTAGCAGTGCCATACTCCTGTGCCACACTTTGATGACCTTGGACATTCCTAGTAGTCTTCCTCTTCGTCGAACGCTCAGACAGCAACCGTTCTTGTCTGTCATATGAGCGAAAATAAATCGTGCGCTGGCGTTAAGCGCCTGAACAAACAGGCTAGCGCATCCGCCGTCGCGCGTAAGAGAATGTTATCTTTTAATCTTACTGGTGGGACAAAAAGGCAGAAAATAGACGTAAGCGCTGTCCTAGCCAACCACCGATCGCTTATTTATTTTAATCCTTTATTTCGTGATAATAGGAATAACCACTCATGTGGTGTTTATTTTCACATCCACTCCCCGTGTGTATGCTGTAGTGTAAAGTTTGTCATCGTTTCCCACCAGCACACAATGGCCTAGCCTCTTCCGAAAAGCGAACGGTTTTTAACGTGTGAGCAGATGTTCTGGCGTGCGTTCGCACACGGGGCCCCGTCTTAGTCATAGGACCTTTTTGGGGAGATGGGCGTGTGGCACTGATGTAACTCCAAGGGAAAATCCTCTTGAACGGGAATCGAATTCGGGTTAGCAGATCCACAGAGCCGCATCCCACGCTAACCAACTAGCTATCCCGTCCCTCTTAATAAACGCAGCCTAACGCATTTTCGCTCATAGAAGACAACAATATTGCTGTCTGAAGCGTTCGACCGGAGAAGATGAGGCCCCGAAATCTCAGAATAACAAACACCTTGGACCCGGCAGAGGTCTATGACATTCACTGCCTTGGGTCTCCTGACGCGCACACGTTAAAAACCGTTCCGCTTTTCGAAAGAGTAGGCTATTGTGTGCATGTGGAACCGGATGACAACATTGACAAAACTGCATACACACAGGGATCAGGATGTAAATAAAGTACGTGAGTGCTAATTTCACTATCCTCGAAATAAAAGAAATTGATAAAATGGGGCCAAACAAGAAGGAAAATGGCTTTTTCTCTGATGAAAGAGCATAGGAAAACAAAGAGACCGGTGATGACTCTGTCTACATTACGAGAATGGGCAGAGTGATGTCATCATACCTCGGGCGTTGGGCGGAGGGATAGATTTGGGGGGTGGGGGGGGGGAGGGGGGGGGGGGGGGGGGGGGGGAGGGGGGGGGGGGGGGGGGGTCAATGTGTACACTCACCAAGCCTGCGTGCCAGTGTATACACTGCTTGCGTGCGTGCGAGCACTGTGTGTAATGTGTGTGTGTTTGTGTTTTGTGTGTGTGGTGTGGGTGTGTTTGTGTGTGTGTGGTTATTTTATTATTTTTTACAATTTATTCTTTCATATCAAGGATAATCGAATAAGCACTTATGTGGTTGTTGTTTTTTTTACATCAAGTCCCCGTGTGTCTGCGGTTTTGTAAATTTTGTTATCTGTTCCCACCGGTACACAATGGCCTACTCTTACGAAAAGCGGAACTTGATTTAACGTGTGCGCAAGGTGTTCTCTGTGTGCGTGAGTGCATGTGTGTTTGTGTGTGTTTGTTTGTACGTGTGTGTGTGTGTATGTGCGTGTGTTTGTATGTGTGTGTGTGTGTGCGCGCCCTTGAACACATGCATGCATGCATGCCCATCTGATGTAGAGAGCCTTGAGATGCTTTGGAAAAAACACGCTCCCTGTTCTCTACAACTAATCGCCCGCACTGCAATGCGCTCACATACACACACACACACATACGATAACGGCCCAACTGGGAATAGGTCCTGAAGGTCGTTAGAGTCTGAAACGTCTTGTAGCAAAAAGGTGAAGAAGACGGAAGAAAGAAAGATAGAAAGATAGAAAGAAAGGAAGGAAGGGAGGAAGATTAATGAATAAATGAAATGAAAATAAAAGAAAAGAAGAAAAGAAAGAATATAGACAGGAAAAGAAAGGAAGAAAGAACGAACGAACGAACGAACGAATGAATGATGAATGAATGAAAAATAGACGAGAGAGCAATAAAGAAAGAAAGAAGAAGGAAAGAAAGAACGAAAGAAAGAAGGGAAGAAGAAGGAAGGTAGGAAGAAAGAACGAAGAAAAAAAGAAAGGTAGGAAGAACAAAGAAAGAAAGAAAGAATGAAAGACAGAAAGAAACAAAATAAATGAAGAAAAGGAAAAAGAAAGAAAAGACAGAAAGAAAGGATACAACGAAAGAAAAGACAAAACCGACAATTCTAAAAAACAAAACGACATAGATAAAAATACATACAAAAATAGGCTAAAGAAAATTGGCAGTAAAATAGATACCAAAACGAGTGCGAAAAGTACAAAGTTCAAGGGTAGAGGACATAGGATCGAATGTGGATGGCCATGAAATAATCTAATGGGTTGGAGAAAGAGAGAGAGAGAGAGAGAGAGAGGAGAGAGAGAGAGAGAGAGAGAGAGAGAGAGAAAGAGAAAGGGGAGAGAGGGGAGAGAGAAGAGAGAGGGAATGGGGGGGAAAGGGAGAGAGAAGAGAGAGGAGCGAGAGAGAGAGAGAGAGAGAGCGAGAGGAGAGAGAGAGAGAGAGAGAGAGAGAGAGAGAGGAAGAGAGAAGTAAGGTGAAAGGAAGGAGAAAAAGAGACGGATTTGCACACACACACACACACCAACACGCAACAAAACACACACACACACCACCACACACACACAACGATACACACACACCAGATACACACAAACACACCACACACAACAAACACAACACACAAAACACACACCACAACACCACCACAGACAGATACACACAAACACAACAAACACACCTCGATAACACCATAACACAACACACACACACCACCAACACCACACACACTTACACACACAAAAACAATACATAAACACACAAACACAACACAAACAGAAAAGCAACTACAACACAACACACACAACACACACACCAACCACACACACACACACCAACAACACACACACAAAGAAAAAACAACACACACACACACACACACACGCTTTTTTAACTTGCCAATCACACTTCTCTCACAGACCAACGGCTAAACCCTGTCAGCAGCCTTATTTCTCGGTCTGCAACAACTGTACAAGCCGTTGAGGTGGGGGGGTTTTCCCCCATGGTCGTGGTGATAGTAGTAGTGATGATAGCGAAAATTGATGACAGCAAAAATCAGCAGCAGCAGCAGCAGCAGCAGCAGCAAAATTATCGTCATCGTCGTCAACATCATCATCATCATTATCAGCAGCAGTATCAGCAGCAGCATCGTCGTCGTCGTCAACATCATCATCATTATCAGCAGCAGCAGCAGTATCTTTGTCATCGTCTATTGTCACCATCATCCATCATCATTATCATTCATCACGAGCAGCAGCATAACTTTGTCTTCGTCATGTCCAAAACCATCATCATCATCAATCATCATCATCATTATGGACAGCAGCAGGCATATCTTGTCATCGGCACGTCGTTGTCAACCATCATCATCATCATCAATTCACTCCCTCATCAATTAGCACAGAGCCAGCTAGCACCAAAACAAAAACAACAACAAAACAACAACAAAAACAACAACTCAAACAAACAAAGCAAGAAAACAAAACACAATCCACTGTAGCAGCAGCAGCAGCAGACAGGAAAGAATAATTAAACTCCTCTCTCTGGGTCTCGTCTGTCCGTTCTCCTCATTCTCCTCTCTCTCATAACTCCCGTCCTCCATCAGTCTCCTCTCCCTCTCCCATCCACCTCATCTCTCACCATCTCCCTAACTCTCTCCTCAACTCTCCCCTCTCTCTTCTCCCTCTCTCCCTCTCCTCCCCCTCATCTCTCATTCTCTCAGTTCTCAACTCTCCCAATCCATCCTCTCTCAGCTCTCTCTCTCCCCTCTCCTCACTCTCCATCATCTCTACTCTCTCTCTCCTCTCTCTCTCTCCATCTCCTCCATCTCCCTCTCTCTCCCTCATCTTCTCCTCTCTCCCCTCTCTCCCTCACTCCTCTCTCCTCAATCCATCTCTTTTTTCCGACTAAACCTCTCTCTCTCTACCCTCACCCCTCTCCTCATCTCTCTCCCTCGATCTCCTCGTCTCTCCTCTCTCCTCTCTCTCTCTCACCGCTCTCTTCCGTTCTCACTCTCTCTCTCTCTTTCTCCCTCTCAATCCCTCTCTCTCTCCTCCTCGTCTCTTCTCTCCTCTCTCGTCTCTCTCGCCAATCTCTCTCTCTCTCTCTCTCTCTCTCTCTCTCTCTCTCCATCTCTCCATAAGAAGCACAGTGTTAACGTCAGTAGCAAATATGGGTTACTGATGCATTTTTATGTTACAATGTCATCCCCCTTTAAGGGTTGTATGCCTTTTGTAAATAAACTTCTGCGTCTCTCTTCCTCGCTCTCTCTCGCTCTCTTTCTCTGTCTCTTCTCTCTCCCTTGCTCACTGTCTGTGGCTCTCTCTGTTTCTCTCTCCCTCTCTGTGTTTCTCTCCTCACTCTCCCCTCCTCTCTAATCCCACTCTCTCTCTCTCTCACCCCCCCCCCCTCCTCCATCTCCTACACACACACACTACACACACAGCACATCACAACCACCACCATCACACTTTCATTCCCCAAGGGGCAACCAAAAGTTTAAGTGCAGGGTGAATCCCTTAAAACTGTCCCTGCCCGCAGTACAGCACAGCACACACAGGCTAAGGAAAGAGAACAAGAAAAAACAAAGCAACCATCCACACCCTCCCTCCACACAAATCAGACTGATTCAACCATAGCATTGCCCCCCCACCCCCACCCCCCACAATATTAATTAAATAATAATAATAATAACAAGAACATACAGAAAGCTAAAGAAGAAAAAGAAAAGCAACCCCCTCCCCTTCCACCAGTCCACCTCCCCTTTCCTCCCCCCAACAAACTAATCAGCTGATTCAACCATAACATGACCCACCACACCACCACCACCACACACTATAATAACAACGACAACAAACTTTTACTACATACATACAACATTCTGCATCCCTTTGTCAATCTGATTTGTCATTATGTCTAAATTTCTAGACTTTTGAAGAAAAAGAAAAAGAAATGTATTGAAACTGCCAATGGAATGTGTATTTGAAACCCCCAAAAAGAAAGGAAAAAAATGACCTTGAAAGCGAGTCTCTCTCTCTCTCTTTCTCTCTGTCTGTCTCTCTGTTTGTCTGTCTGTCGTCCTGTCTCTCTCCTCTCTCTCTCACTTTCTCTCTCTCTCTCTCTTCTCTCACTCTCTCTCATCTCTCTCTGTCTCTCTCTTCTCTTCTCTTTTCCTTCTCTCTCTCTTCCCAAACTCTGTCACCTCTCTCCCTCTCTCTCCTCTCTTCTCTCTTTCTCTTTCCTCTCTCTTCTCTTCACATTCTCTCTTCCCAAACTCTTCCATCACTCTCGCTCCCTCTTCGTCTCCCATATTCTCTCTCTGTTCTCTGTTCTCTTCTCATCTCTCTCCTCTCCCATCTCTCTACTTCTCTTCTCTTCTCTTCTCTTCTCTCTCTCTCTCTCTTTCTTCTTCTCTTCTCTCCTCTCCATCTCCTTCCTCTCTCTCTCTCTCGTCCGTCATCTCTCTCTCCTCTCATCACTTCTCTCTCTCTTCTCTCTTCCCAACGCATTTCCATCTCTCCCTCTCTTCTCTTCTTTCTCTCTCTTCTCTTCCCAAACCTCTGTCCTTCTGTCCACCTCTTCTCTCTCAATCCTCACATCAGATCATCTTCTCTCTCCTCAACTCTCTCTCTCTCTCTCTCTCTCATCCTCTCTCTCTCTCTCTCTCTCTCTCTCATGGCTTCTCCCCTCTCTCTCTTCTCTTAACTTTCTCTTCTCCTCTCTTTTCTTTCTCTTCTCATTCTCTCTCCCTCCCCTACTTCTCTTTCTCTCTCTCTCTCTTCTCTTCTCTCTCTCTTCCCAAACTCTGGCCAGTTTAGGCATGGGGGCCTTCTGCTTGCTGACAATAGAAAAAAAATGGTCTGGCCTTGGCACTCTTTTGCAGACTGTCCTTTCACTGAGAAAAGTAGTAAGGGCACTGGGGGTGGGGGGGTGGGGTAAGGGAGGGGGGGGGGGTGCGCGTCGCCGGGGCGGGGACGAGGGGAGGGAAGGGGGAGAGGGGGGGATAGAAAGAGAAATAGAGGGATTAGGCTGAAGATGTAAGAGCATAGTGCGTAGAGGGGCAGAGGGAGGGGGAGAGAAAGGGAGGGGGGGAGGGGGGGGGATGGGAGATCCAGCGGAAGGGAAGAAGCATTGGCGAGGCATGGAGTGCATGTAGAAAAAAAAAAAAAAAAAGGAGTGGGGCGAAGAGAAGGTAGGAGGGGAAGGGGGGGGAGGGAGGGAGAGGAAGGGGAGGGGTTGGGGGGGAGGGAAAAGGTGTGGGAGGAGGGGTGGGGGGAACAAATGTTGCGCAGGGGGAGGGATGGGTGGGTGTAGGGGGTGGGAGGGGTGGACATTATTATTAGCAAACTGCGGCCACCCGCGCTGCACGACAGCGCACTACTGAGAGAGAGAGAGAGAGAGAGAGGGGGGGGGGGGGAGGAGAGAGAGAGAGAGAGGAGAGAAGGAGAGAGAGAGGAGAGAGGAGAGAGAAAAGAGAGAGAGAGAGAATGAAGGAGAGAGAGAGAGAGAAACAGAGAGAAGAGAGTGTGAGAGAGAGAGGGGAGAAAAGAGAGGGGAGAGAGAGAGAGAGAGAGAGAGAGAGAGAAGAGAGAGAGAAGAGGAGTAGAGAGGAAGAGAGGAGAGAGAGATGTAGGGGAGACAGAGAGGAAGAGACAGTGAGAGAGGCAGTTTTCCAACGCTCACGACCTTGTCACCTCATGCCCTTCACCCTGTCCCCTTTCTCCCCCCCCCCCCCCCCCACTACTCTCTCTCTCTCTCTCCTCCCCCTCCCCCCTACTCTCTCCTCCTCATCCCCCTGCAATCTCTCCCCCCCCCCCAGCCCCCCTCCATCCCCCCCCCCCCCTCACCTATCCTCTCTCTCCTGTGGTCCATACGTTAACCTTGCAGCTTTATTATAGTTGAGGGCGTCTGCAGTTGCCAACACAATGCATGATGTGAAATGGACCAGTTGTGTGTGTGTGAATGTGTGTGAGTGACATTTGTCTTTCAACGAACTGAATGTACTTGGCCAGGCTAAAAGCTTTTCTTCTAAGTAAGATGGATTACAGGACCCTAAACTAATAATTATCCGTGTGTGATTTTTTTTCTTTTTTTTTTTTTTTGTTGGTTGGTTTTCTTTTCAATTTAAATGTTGTATAGATAGATCTATGTGAGAACGTAACCTTGGGATATGTGTAGGTATTTTTTTTTCTCTTTCTGTGGAATCACTAAGAGGGAGGAGGAGGGGGTCTTTCTCTCTCTCTCTCTCTCTCTCTCTCTCTCTCTCTCTCTCTCTCTCTCTCTCTCTCCTCTCTCTCTCTCTGCATGTGTGCATGTGCGTGTGTGTGTGTGCGCGCATGTGTATTGACTAGGTTGCACAGGGAGGCCCAAAGCAGGGCTTGAGTTAGTGTCACTCTTGAAGAGAGAGAGAGAGAGAGAAAGAGAGTGACGAGTTGGTTTTTTTCTTCAAGGTCACCATCAACACAAGTTGCTGAGTCTTGCAAAGTATCTTGCTTCTGTGTGTGTGAGTTGGGAGAGGAATTTTTAGTCGGATTTTTTTTGGTTATTGGTGGTGGTCTTTTTAATATTGTTTTATGGCTTCTTTCTCTCGGATCGGAGGTTTTGTTTTTCTTTTCTTTGGGAGATGACTAGACAAGAGGGAAAGTTGATGAAAGATTGATTTTGATCGCTGGTTTTGGTGATTTGACGTTTTACAGACGTTTTGGTGTTCTAATATCACTTTTATGTGAACAGACGTAAAATTGAAGACCGTCCAACCAGCGTTTTAAAGAAATAGAGAGATATGCATTGTTTGTGGTAGTGGTAGTGTTGATGGTGGTGGTGGTGGTGATGAGGTTTTGATGGTGGGGAAGGAGCGGCCTCTGTGGTACGTATGTTGGGAGAAGGAAGATTGAGCAGTTGTGTTATGTTGTGAGAAGGAAGTGACAATTTTTGTTGGTAGAAATGTTGGAATGTGTGTGTGTGTATGTGTGAGTGTGTGTTTATGTTTGTGTGTGTGCGCGCGTGCGTGCGTATGTGCGTGTGTGTGTGTGTGTGTGAGAGAGAGAGAGAGAGAGAGGAGAGAGGAGAAGAGAGAGAGAGAGAGAGAGCGAGGGAGAGAGAGAAGAGAGAGAGAGAGAGAGAGAGAGAGAGAGAGAGAGATCGTGCTGTATTCTCCTCTTAGTCAGTTTGTGCCTCTCTCTGTGTCTCTGTCACTCTCTCTGTCTCTCTTTGTCTCTCTTTGTCTGTCTCTCTCTCATAAAAAACAAGTATACCATGTGTAGTAACTAATGATACTAATGTATGGAATTTAATATACAGCGCTGAATCTTGTAAAGCAAACAAATCAAAGCGCTCAAAGCAGTCAAATGTGTCTGTTACTGGTTTAAATTGCTAACACACAAAAAAGAGTAGTGAAAGACTACCACGTAAGGCTTTAACATGTTGAATTATCTAGATGCAATGGGAAAAATTAACTGGGTAACGAATGTCCGCGTATGCGTAATTATGTGAACTGGGGCTGGAGTATGCATGGATTTTTCAGGGGGTAAGTGATAACAAAATATGTGTACAAACTCCTCGCCAACGGCTAGTAGACTGCAAATGGCAAAGTATTCATGTTCATTGCAGTAGTAGTAGATTTGACATACAGAATTCATAGTTCAACACATATCATTATTTTGAAGAAATGTCTTTTGATTACCATAGGCAAACATTACAGATGGCCTGTTGGGAAACTCATAATTATTCAATCAAGTAGTAGATTTGACATACAGAATTCATAGTTTAACACATATTTTGAAGAACTATTTTTCAATTACTATGGACAGACATTTTTTTTAAAAACCAGGCTTTGGTTTAGCGTATCTAAAATTAATATGCATGCTCATCGCTACCGATGTATACATGAAGTTGATTTGTTGTGTCCACTGTGCAAAGAGTTTGTAGATTTCTTTTCTCTGTTTGTTTCATTTGTATGGCTTCGTTTGTGTAGGTTTTATTCTTATGTAGGTATGTATGTATGTATGTATGTATGTATGTATGTATGTATGTATAGTATGTATGTATGTTTTTGTATGTAGGAATATATATATATATATATATATATATATGTGTGTGTGTGTGTGTACGTATGCGTGTTATAATATATATATATATATATATATATGTATATATATTATAATAAATGGAATTTATATAGCACTATGTCTATACATATATATATTTGTGTGTGTGTATATACATATGTATCTCTCTATATATATATCTATCTCTATATCCATCTATCTATCTCTCTCTCTCTCTCTCTCTCTCTATATATATATATATATATATGACTTTTTCTCTCACATGGATGGCTTGATGAAAAAAAGCTTTTGCACTGCGTATTCAATGTTCTCCTGACAATAAAAAATTGGCTTTGACTCTGATGTAGGAGGCGGGATAACCTGGTGGTTAGAGCCTTTCGCAGTGCGTTTGTGATCTGCTGACCCGGGTTCGAATCTCGTTCGAGGAGATTACCCCCCCCCCTCCCCCCCACCACACAACCCCTCTGAATTTAACATCAGTGCCGACTCCACTCTCCCCTCTCCCCCCCCCCCCCCCCCCCCCCCCCCCCCCCCTAGCCAAAAAAAATTCCTTCGGATGAGACTATAAACCGAGGTCATGTGTGCAAACACACGCAGAAACATCTTACGTACACGTTAAAACCTGTTCCGCTTCTCGGAAGAATAGTCCATTGTGTGCCAGTGGGAAAAGATGACAAAATTACAAAAACGTCACACACACGTGGACTGGATGTAAGAAAAAACCCCCGCCATGAATGCTTATTCTATTATTTTCGAAATAAAATATTTTTTTTAAAATGATAATAAAATACTCTATTCGCAAATCTCCCAAACCTTCATTTTCTTACCAAAAAAATTTCGTTGCACCCCTAAAGAAGATTTTGAGTAGCTTCGCTCTATCTACAAGCATCTTCGTGGCACTGTCGAAGCAAACAGGACTGACTTAACTATGAAAAAAGAAAAGAATCTGGTTTTCAACGTGATAATGTGAGAGATTTTTTAGGAATGGTTTTCAAGCAAGTATTTTGCTTTCAGGGTTTGTTTTGGGTTTTGCTTCTCTTTTTGTTTTTTTAGTTGGGTTTTTTTTTTTAGAAGGCTGTAAAAAGTTTACCAAAATGTTTCAATTAAAGAAATGCCATTTTGAAATGCGCCAGCTCATTATTTAGAAGCAAGGTAACATTGAAAGTGCCCTTGAACAGTTTATTTATTTATTTTTTAAAAAGTAGATGATAATTCTACTTGTCTGTCGTTTCTGTCTCTTTTTAGCCGCTTAAAATCTAATTTAGACTGTTTCGTTTTCATTCCGCGGCTAGAGCTCCTCTGTTCACCAATGCTGAGATTTTGCGTATGTGACCGTTTCCCTCCCCCCTTCCTCCCCCCCTTCTCCCCCTCCCCCCCCCCCCAATTACGAAGGTAGCTGCATTCCGACTTTGGGGGAGGGGGGTGGAGGGAGGGAGTCAGACATCTGAAAAAGGCATGAACATCTTGCTCTACGTATTGTCCTCTTACGATGTAAGCTCTTTACAATCTTGTAAAGTTACCAAAACAAATTAGCGGGTAAATAAGAATAAATGTATTCAGGGAGAATTGTTACATTTGGCTTTGAGGGCGTGCTAGCATCAAATGCATTTTTCTTTTCTTTCTGGGAGGAGTGGAGGAGGGGGGGGGGGGTAAGTCAAAACAAAAAACACCCCCCCCCCCAAAAAAAAAAAAAAGTGTAAAGATAAGAGTTGTATTAATATGCTTTTAAAAATGTTGTTAGTATTTTTTTTTTTAATTCTTGAGGGATGCCAAGAAAATGCTTTCAAACCAACCCAAACCAAACAAAAACAAACAAACAAACAAACAAACAAACACTACCCCAGAAACCTAACTATTGGAAACACAATGCATCTGGACCACTTTCACTCTTTTTAAAGCCTGTACAGCTAGTAAAGCCTGCCTGTGTGTCTGTGTGTGTCTGTGTGTGTGGAGCATAGACAGCCACACAGACAGACAGTGCAGGGATGATGTCAGCATCCCTCCCTCCCTCCCTCCTTCTCTCCGCTCCCTCCCTCCCTTCTGTCTGCTTGTAGTACACACACACACACACACACACACACAGTACAGCGAGTGCAGTGCAGTGACCTTGATAGTACTCTGTTTGCCCAATACTTCAGTCTAGACCTCGCATTAGTCTCCTCCAGTCGCTCTCTCTGTCTCTCTCTCTCTCTCTCTCTCTCTCTCTCTCTCTCTCTCTCTCTCTCTCTCTCTCTCTCTCTCTCCTCTCTCTTCTTCTCTTCTTCTCTTCTTCCTTCTTCCCTTCTCTCTCTCCTGTCTTTCCTGTTGTCTGTCTCTCTGTCTTCTTCTCTCGTCTTTCCTGTATGTCTGTCTCTGCTGTCTTGTCTATCTGTCTGTCTGTATCTCTCTTTCTGTATCTGTCTGTTCTTATCGATCTATCTGTCTCTTTCTGACTGTCTCTGTCTGTCTTCATTGCCTGTTTGTTTGTTTTGTCTGTCTGTCTTATTCTCTCTCTCTGTCTCTGTCTGTCTGTCTCTCTCTCTCTCTCTGTCTGTTCTGTCTGTTGTCTTGTCTGTCTGTTTATTTGCTCTGTCTGTCTGTCTCTCTGTCTGTCTGTCTCTCTCTCTGGCTATCTCTGTCTGTCGTTTATGTCTGTCTGTCTCTGTCTTTGTCTGTCTGTGTCTGTCTCTGTGTCTATCAGTGTCTGTATGACTGTCTTTCTGTCTTTTCTCTCTCTGTTTCTGTCTTTCTGTCTGTCTGTCTGCCTTTCTCTGTCTCTTTCTGTCTGTCTCTCCTCTTTTCTCTCTGTCTCTCGTATCTCTGTCTGTCTGTCTGTCTGTCTGTCTGTCTGTCTCTCTCTCTCTCTGCTCTGGTTATTTTTTTCTCTTTGGGAGTATGTCAGTTTGGGGCTTTATTTTTCTATCACGAA
>CM054134.1:18302731-18310231 GCA_028751875.1 Rapana venosa
ATCATCCCCACTTTCTGAAAATTCTGCGCTAGAAATGTCCCCTCTCTATGACTGTCCATCGGTGGTGTAGAGGTAACGCGCCTGTCTAGAAAGCGAAAAATCCGGGACAGAAGTGTGGTGCAGTGGTTCGAATCCCTGTTTGGACCCGAAACTTTCCCCCCATCCGTTAGACCATGAGTGGTAGTCTGGGCGCTAGTCTTTCGGATGAGACGATAAATCGAGGTCCCGTGTGTTACACAAGATTATTTAAACACGTAAAAGAACCCACGGCAACAAGAGAGTTGTCCCTGGCAAAATTCTGTAGAAAAAAGCCACTCTGATAGGGAAACAAAAAACAGTTGCAGACAGGAAAAAGAAAAAAAAAGTGGATGGCGCTGCTCTTGTGGCGACGCGCTCTCTCCGGGGAGAGCAACCCGAACGTCACGCAGAGAAATCTGCCGTGACTTAAAGTGGTAATAGTAAATAGATAAACAAATAAATAAATAAATAAATACATAGTTGACGTGTCTGTCTTTCCTCCTATCTCTCCATTATCTCTCTTGCTTATTATCTGCTTTCTGACTCCACTCTCCTGCCTTTTTTTTTCAAGCAAATCTTACAAGAAAGATTATTTGGTTTAATAATATCTGATAAATAATTATTTTTCTACGGGTTTCGTTTTCAATGTATATTTATATCTTTTATATAGAATAAATGTATAGATATCTAATTTGTCATGATGATAATTATAATGAGTATTAGTTTTATTTAGGGTTTTACAAAGCTTATGAAGATAACCCAAAAGTATCTTTTTGAAGTGGTGATAATTCCACACAGAAAATTAATGATCTTCCACGTTTAACAGTCTTCAAAACATATTTCCATTAAGTCAATGGAAGAAATGTATCCAAAATCGCTTTTATCAAAATTTGATGGTCTGCTGCGAATTGATACGTACATGCAATGCACGTGATAGTTACAATCACCCGTTAAAGTTTTCTTACATGGTTTTATTCACCTTCACCTATCCCATAATTTAGTAGACCGTTGAGGTGTCACTGCAGATTTTGCATCCAGCTTCTTCCACTCCTCAGGGGTCTCAGCTTTTAGTAGCAACTAGTCGAGCTACTCAAGGCTTCCAGTCCACTCTCTGATGTTGTCTTCCCATCGTTTTCTCTGTCTGCCTCTTCGTCTCCCTCATCTGAAATACACACACACACTTCTGTCTCTGTCTCTGTCCCTTCTCTCTCTCTCTCTCTTCTCTTCTCTCTCTCTCTCTCTCTCTCTCTCTCTCTCTCTCTCTCTCTCTCTCTCTCTCTCTCTCTCTCACCTGTTATCGTTTTGCTTATAGTTATAGTGTATCCTGATGAAGGATTCATATTTTATATTTTCAATACTTTATTGGGCTTGTCCGCTGTACTTAAGTTTTAATGAGTGTCCTATTTCAATTCTTATTGTTATATGTAACAAGTATATGTACCATTTGACAATGTGTGGATGTTTATCTTTATGACTTATTAAGTTTGGTTGTTGCTATTTTTCTTGGTTTTGTTGTTGTGGGTTGTTGTTGTTGTTTTGTTTTTTTCTCTTTTTTCTTTTCCTTCTTTTCTTGATTTGGTTTTTCTTTCTCTTTGTTGTTTGTTTTGGTTGGGTGTTTTTTGGGATGGGGGTGGGGGGGGTGGGGTGGGTTTTTTAGGGTTTCTTTTTTATCTTTTTTTTTTAAATTTTGTTTTTGTTGGGGGGGGGGGGGGGAGCTGTTTTAAAAAGGGTTATTTCCCCTTGTTTCTACTGTGAGAGTGTATAAGTGTTGGGTTATTATTAAGATGTATCCCTACGGGCGGGGACTGGGTGTAAAAAAGCACACGAGTGCTTATTCATTATCCTCGAAATAAAAGAATTTGTCATAGTCATTGTCAATTTGTCATTGTCCTTGTACTGTTGTTCCCTGTAGGACAGGTGTAGACGACTTTGGTCTGCTGCACGTTTGATGACTAGCTTTTGTTTTGGGGGGTACGACTTCGTACTGGGAAAACGTAACAAAGTCTTGTGTTATGAACACAGCTATAATGTTCTTTTATTATGACCCAAGGCCAAATGACATCAGACAAAGTTCCAAAAATTCTCTGTTTGTCTGTCTGTCTGTCTGTCTGTCTGCCTGCCTGCCTGCCCATCCCCCCCCCCCCCATCCCCCCCCCCCCCCCCCCCACCGTCTCTCTCTCCCTCTCTCTCTCTCTCTCGCTCTGTCTCTGTCTTTCTGTCTGTCTCTCTTTCTCTCCTCTCTCTTCGCTCTCTCTCTCTCTCTCTCTCTCTCTCTCTCTCTCTCTCTCTCTCTCTCTCTCTCTCTCTCTCTCTCTCTCTCGCTCTGTCTCTGTCTGTTTCTGTCTCTCTGCAAGTCTTTCTGTCTGCCTCTGTCTCTCTATGTCTCTGTCTGTCTGCCTCTGTCTCTCTGTGTCTCTCTCTATCTGTCTGTCTGTTTGTCTGTCTGTCTGTCTGTCTTTCTCTCATTGACAGTGCAGAGACGAAAATCGGTTAATGATTTCTTTCTTTTTGTTTCTTTTTCTTTGCTCCTTTCTTCTGGGTATTTATTGGTCTTCGGAAACGACACGCTGTCACAGGACAGGCATCGTCGGGCTGGTGTGTGTGTTTTGTGTGTGTGTGTGTGTGTGTGTGTGGTGTGTGTGTGTGTTGTGTTGTGTTGTGTTGTGTTTTCAGAATTATTCCTTATTTATGTCGGTCACTGTCCCATTTTTTTGTGCTTTTCCCGTCAGATCGATTTTCTTTGTTGATGATGTCGCTGGCGTCACTTCCTTGTTGTTGTTGTTGTTGTTGTTTCTTCTCCTTCTTCTTCTTCTTCTTCTTCTTCTTCTTCTTCTTCTTCTTTGCAATTGTTCTTTGCAATTCTTCTTCTCCTTCTCCTTCTTCTTTGCAATTCTTCTTCTCCTTCTCCTTTGCACTTCTTCTTCTCCTCCTTCTTGTCCTCCTTCTTTTTCTTCTCCCTTTGCCTTCTCTTCTTCTTCTGCTTCTGCTTCTGCTTCTGCTTCTGCTTCTTCTTTCTTCTTCTCTTCTTCTTCTTCGCAATTCTTCTTTGCACTTCTTCTTCTCCCTCCTTCTTGTCCACCTTCTTTATCTTCTCCTTCTTCTTCTTCTTCTTCTTGTTCTTCTTCTTCTTGTTCTTCTTCTTGTTCTTCTTCCTTCTTGTTCTTCTTCTTGTTCTTCTTCTTGTTCTTGTTCTTCTTGTTCTTCTTCTTGTTCTTGTTGTTGTTGTTGTTGTTCTTCTTCTTCTTCTTCTTCTCCTTTGCCTTCTTTTTCTTCTTCTTCTTCTTCTTCTTTCTTCTTCTTCTTCTTCTTCTTTCTTCTTCTTTTTCTTTTCTCCTTCTCCTTCTTCTCTTTTCTTCTTCTTTCTTTTCTTCTTCTTCTTCTTCTTCTTCTTCTTCTTCTTTCTTCTTCTTCTTTTCTTTCTTCTTCTTTTCTTTTCTTCTTCTTCTTTCCTTCTCCTTCTTCTTTCTTTTTTTCTTTTCTTCTTCTTCTTCTTTCCTTCTTCTTCTTTTTTTCTTTTCTTCTTCTTCTTCTTCTTCTTCTTCTTCTTTTCTTCTTCTTTTCTTCTTTTTCTTCTCCTTTCTTCTTCTTCTTCTTCTTCTTTTTCTTCTTCTTCTTTTTCTTCTTCCTTCTCCTCTCTTCTTCTTTTTTCTTTTCTTCTTCTTCTTTTCTTCTTTTTCTCTTTCTTTCTTCTTCTTTCTTCTTCTTCTTCTTCTTCTTCTTCTTCTTCTTCTTTTCTCTTTCTTTTTCTTCTTCTTCTTCTTCTTCTTCTTCTTCTTCTTCTTCTTCTTCTTCTTCTTCTTCTTTGCAATTCTTCTTCTTCTTTGCATTCTTCTTCTTCTTCTTCTTCTTCTTCTTCTTCTTTGCTTCTTCTTCTTCTTAATTCTTCTCTTCTTTTTTTCTTCTTCTTCTTCTTCTTCTTCTTCTTTCTTCTTCTTCTTCTTTTCTTCTTGTTCTTCTTCTTCTTCTTCTCTTCTCCTTCTTTTCTCTTTTCTTCTTGTTCTCCTCTCTCTTCTTTCTTCTTCTTCTTCTTTTTCTTCTTCTTCTTCTTCTTCTTCTTCTTCTTTCTTCTTCTTCTTCTTTCTTCTTCTTCTCTTCTTCTTTCTTCTTCCTTCTTCTTCTTCTTCTTCTTCTTCTTTCTTCTTTACTTCTTCTTCTTCTTTCTTTCTTCTTCTTCTTCTTCTTTTCTTCTTCTTCTTCTTCTTCTTCTTCTTCTTCTTCTTCTCTCTTCTTTTTCTTCTTCTTCTTCGTTCTTCTTCATTTCTTCTTCTTTTTTTCTTTCTTCTTCTTCTTCTTCTTCTTCTTCTTCTTCTTTTCTTCTTTCTTCTTCTTCTTCTTTTCTTTCTTCTTCCTTCCTTCTTCTTCTCCTTCTTCTTCTTTTCTGTTCTTCTTCTTTGCAATTTTTCTTCTTCTCCTCCTTTTTCTCCTTCTCTTTCTTTTCTTCTCCTTCTTATTCTTCTTAACTCTTCTTTGCAAATCTTTTTCGCAGTTTTTATTCGCATTACATCTTTGCAATTCTTTCTATTTGCATTTCTTCTTCTTCGCAATTCTTCTTTAAAATTCTTCGCAGTTCTTCTTCTTCATTCTTCTTCTCTATTCTTCTTCGCAATTATTCGTTACAATCTTCCTTCTGCTCCTGCTCCTGCTTCTTCGCTCCTGCTCTGCTCCTCCTCCTCTTCTTCTTCTTCTTCTTCTTCTTTCTTCTTCTTCTTCTTCTTCTTCTTCTTCCTCTTTGTCTCTTTTTCTGTTCTCATCTCCCGTCTTTCTACCATTAATTTCCACCTGCATGTTTTGGTGGTTGCCCGACTCTTCACACAAGTTTGTAAGAAGACTGTGGAAGGGGGCGGGATAGCGCGGTGGTTAGAGCGTTGCACTCGTGATGTGACTGCCCGGGATCGAGCCACCACCAGAACATCCGTTCAAGGGGATTGTCCCCTGGAGTCGACATCAGGATTGACTCCACTGCCCCGAAAATCCTTCGTCACCAGAACATCAATTTTGACTCCACTGCTCCGAAAGGCCTTCGTATGCGAGCGACGTTAACCCATTATGTATGGGATTGTTAGTGTGTGCAGAGTTTTTGGAAATAGCTTGAGGTGATTTTAAAAACACAACTGCTAGCATCGCGAGAGACTGAACCATACTGTGAAAAAATTAGCTATTTGGCACTGAAGGCAGTTGCAAAAATTTAGGAAGTGTTTTACTTAATAATAACAAGCGCATCGATTTGTTTGTTTTTACGAGATTCAGCGCTATATAAATTCCATTTATTATTATTATTATTATTATTATTAATATTATTGTTATTATTATTATTATTATTATTAATACTGTTAGTACAGGGTTTTTTGTTTTACAATTGTTAGGTGGGTAAAAGAAAGCCTAATGTTGGTAATTTTCTGAATGAAGTAAAATACAAATATGAAATGGAAAAGTTAGAGCACCGCAAACAAAATGCAGTTGAATGATTTTCAGGAAAAATGGCTTCAGTAAATAAACCTAGTAGAAACTTAAGCACCATTTCAAAATATTAGTCAAGTGTTGTATCTTATCTATAAAACTTGTTTTGACAACGAAAATAGTGACTGATTATTTTTGTACTCTGTGTAGTAATTAGCCTTTGTAAGTATGTTGCATGAAGATACTGCATAATTATATGTTTGGGTTGTCTGGATATAAAGTCGATTTTTAACAAATATTTTCAAATGCATGTGTGAAATCAAAAAGATTATTACAAAAAAGACTACAAATTGAGACCCCTGTGCGAGCGCATGCAAAACATTTTGCGCACACGTTAAAGATTGTCTCTGGCTCAGTTCATATTTTCCCCGAGACCAAAATGCGAATTATTTCTGCTTTTATTTTTTTTCCTCTAATATTAAGGCAAAACGTAATTGGTCTACCTATGAATGACTCGGTACTGATTGTACGAGATGTATAATTAATATATGTTTAAGTGTATGTTTCGTTAGTCTGTGAGACTAGCTGTAGAAATGAAAGGGCACCTTGTTTCAAAATAGCATATAACTTTAAAAAAAAAATCCTTAAAATGCTTAGGCTGAAATGTCGAATGTAGTGATGATTATTTCTTGCGTCATTGATGTCTACAATGATCTATGTCTAAACAACCAGCCAATTTTTATTCAGCGTGTAGTTTGTTTTAGACACTCATATGACTTTTTATCTGAATGTTTTCACAGAGCAGTTGCATTCTGTAAGTTTGATAGGATAGCAGGTCATCTTATCAAAAGTGCTCTCTAAATGTTCACGTACAGGCTGTAATGGATGTCTCAACAATATTGGACTACGGCGAATACCAGTTGGATAAACTAGGTTGCAGAAAAAATTGATGCAGATATAGATGATTACTGAACAAGGTCGTAATCATGTGAACACAAATCTACCAAACAACAGTTGTCACAAGTGTAAAGGCAGCACGTTCTAAAAAGTGATGTCTTTAATTTATTAATTACAGTTGTTTCTAAAGGATTAGTTTGTTGTGACAATGGCATGTTTGGGTTTTTTCCAGCTGCCAAGTAACAGATTTTGTTTTTGTTGTTGTTTTTGTAGTGGAGTACACTGGAAGCTATTAGCTTGTTGCTGTTACAAAAATGTGTATGTGTACAGTGTGTTTCTTTTTCTAAATAAATATTTTTTTCAACTAATAAGCAAAACAAAGCCGTTAAATTGGTTATATATAATTTTTAAAATGGTATATATCTTTATCTTATATCATTACCTTATAATTATCAGATTGTACATGTATTGTATTACATGCTATCTAGTCTTTCGGATGAGACGATAAACCGAGGTTCTGCGTGCAACAAATTTTTAGCGCACGTAAAAGAACCAACTCATACAAGAGAGTTGTCCCTGGTAAAACTCTGTAGAGCAAAAGCCACTCTGATAGGGAAACAAAAACACAAGCAGACAGGAGAAAGAAGAAAAAATGGGTGGCGCTGCTCTTGTGGCGACGGGCGCTCATCCCAGGGAGTGCAGCCCGAATTTCACCCAGAGAAATCTGCCGTACTGTGACTGAAAACGGTATTCGGTATTCAATGCAATATACTACTACTACTACTACTACTGCTACTACTACTACTACTACTAAATGGAATTTATATAGCGCTGTATCTTGCACAGACAAATCAAAGCGCTTGCACTCAACTCATTCTTACACAGTCATGCAACCAATAGCAAGTAATAGTTCTAACAAGTCCACACGCACACACACACAACACACACACACACACACACACACACACACACACACACACACACACACACAACACCACACACAGGTTATACACTTTGGCAGGGTGATGGAGTTTTTGGCTGTTGAAAAGCAGGGACAGCTATGAAATGAAACAGGAGATGAAAATCTTAGGTTTGAAACAAATATGTCTTGAGGCCGGATTTAAAAGTGTCACAATAAAATACAATACAATACAATACCGTATCGTACCATACCATACCAAACCATAC
>CM054134.1:18315231-18322731 GCA_028751875.1 Rapana venosa
GCACAACACACACACACAATACAGAGAGAGAGAGAGAGAGAGAGAGAGAGAGGAGAGAGAGAGAGAGAGAGAGAGAGAGAGAGAGAGAGACTTTTGTTGAAATCCTAGTCCCCAACAAACTGTTGTGGGGAACAGACAATCACTCATAGTCAACGCATATCAATGAATATTTCAAAGAGGCAAGACAGGCATTGCTAAAGGCTAGTTTTGAAGTGTTTAAAACTATCATCCTCCCATACATGGTGGGTTGGGGGGGGGGGGGTAAGTTAGGAGGATCAAGGAGACAGAGACAGAGACAGAGAGAGACACAGAGAGAAAGAGATAGAGAGAGAATACATTATAATTATATACCTGTGCTTTAGCACTTGCTCGAACATGTGTGTGCGCGCGCGCACAAACACACATACACACACGCGCGCGCGCGTACGCACGCACGCACACACTCACCTACTCACTCATTTACACGAACGCACACGCACGCACCACACACACACACACACACACACACACACACACACACACCACCACACGCACACACCACAGACACACACACACACTCACTCACTCTCACTCACTCATTCATTCAGTCATTCATGCACACACACACACACACACACACACACACACACACATACACACACATCCTACCCCCCACCACTACCTACCCCCCCCCCCCCCCACACACACACACATATCCCCCACC
The DNA here is from genome assembly GCA_028751875.1 of Rapana venosa. Lineage (NCBI taxonomy): Eukaryota > Metazoa > Mollusca > Gastropoda > Neogastropoda > Muricidae > Rapana > Rapana venosa. Next base: position 18,315,935 of record CM054134.1, read on the forward strand.
ACACACACACACACACACATACACGTATATGTGCGCGCACACACACACAGACAAGCAAACGTATACATGCATTCATCACATAAAAATTCTTGATCGGTTGACAATGATTACGGTATTTACAATTTGGCAAAATCTTTAAGCCTATTGTACACTGCTGTCCCGACAGAAAGTCATCATCATTCATCACACCACACACACAACACACACACACCACACACACACACACACACACACACACACACACACACACAGTGATCAATATTTCAGATAGGTTAAGGATGCTTTGCAGAAGGACAATGGGAAGTTTTGAAAAGATCAACCGGCATATATCCCCCTCAGGGATGCTGGGGGCCTGTCAGCATAACATTAATAGCATTCCTACCTTCTGGATGGTCTGTGCAAGGAATTCCCTCTTTAATCTCCCTCCCTCTCTCTCTCTCCTCTCTCTCTCTCTCCTCTCTCTCTCTCTCTCTCCTCTCTCTCTCTCTCTCTCTCCTCTCTCTCTCTCTCTCTCTCTCCCCCTCTCTCCTCCTCTCTCTCCCCTCTCTCTCTCGCCCCCCCTCTCTCTCTCTCTCCCTCCCCCCTCCCTCATCTCTCCCTCTCTCTCTCTCTCTCCCCCCTCTCTCTCTCCCTCCCCCTCCTCTCTCTCTCCTCTCTCTCTCCTCTCATTTGGAAGTTTTGAATCTGTCAGCCAGTACAGTAGTAGGGGAATAGAGAGGGAAGGGGGTCGAGAGAGAGAGAGACAGAGACAGAGACATAGTGAGACAGACAGACAGAGATAGATAGATAGATAGATAGATAGATAGATAGATAGATAGATAGACAGACAGACAGACAGATAGATAGATAGATAGATAGATAGATAGATATACAGATGGACAGATAAATAGATAGATAGATAGACAGACAAACAGACAATATAGATAGATAGATAGATAGATGATAGATAGATAGATAGATAGATAGATAGATAGATAGATAAAAAAGGCAGACAGAAAGACAGATAGACAGACAGACAGACATAAACACAGAGAGAGACACACACACAGACAGATAGATAGACAGACAGGCAGAAGGGAAAAGGGAGAATTTTGCAGAAATCCGCGCACAAGTCAAGCAGGTATGCATCAAAGTTATATATATTCACTTACTGACACGTGTATGTGTGCGCGCGCGTGCGTGCGTGCGGCGTGCGTGCGTGCACGTGTGTGTGCATAGAGAAACATTTAAATATGCATCGGATTGTATGACTATGATCGCACGCCTTATTTTTATTAGGGGGAAGGAAAAAAACAATAAACAAAAACCAAAAAAGGACCAACAAAAAACGACACAACAACAACAACCGTTGTTAATATCTAACACACGCCAAAATACACAAGGTTGTGAGTGAGTGAGTAAGTGAGCGAGTGAGTGAGTGAGTGATTGATTGATTGATTGATTGATTGACTGATTGATTGAGTGAGTGATTGAGTGATTGAGACATACGTATCTTCATGCATCTTCCCCAAATTACTACAACACCATCATTCTGTGCTCCTAACTGTGTATTCTGTTCAATATTTCAGACTAGACAAGCTGGCTGCTTACCAGCAACTGTAACACTAAGTTTCAGATAAACATGCTATTGAAGTGTGCCGAGAAAATATCTGTATGCATGCTGGAAAACGCGTGCATGCACGTTTACGTACACGCGCACACACACATCCCTCCCAGAGAGAGAGAGAGAGAGAAGAGAGAGAGAGAGAGAGAGAGAGAGAGAGAGAGAGAGAGAGAGAGTCCGATTTTTTTTTCTCGAAAGAGTTTTTCGTAGCCAGAAATGTCAAGTCCTCTCAGAAAGGTTAAACATTCATGAATGGAAAACTCACTCATTGCTATAGAGTGTATCTCGCGGTGTGCGCGCGTGCGCGTCCGTGTGTGTGTGTGTGTGTGTGGTGTGCGTGCGCGCGCGCGTATAAATTCAAAGATCTAAGTATTCTCTCCTGGCTCTATCTTCAAAATCATTCCATATTGTTACAAATACTTGAAAGTTATAATTATTTGGATATCGTGAGGTACTTTTCTATTGTTTCCTCACATCAAACAAGCACAACAAATCAACAAACATTTCCTTCGTAATAATAGTACCCGAAACATAACCTTTCAACCTTTCTTTTATCCCAAAAGCATACTAAGATGAGTATCAGGTGACACAACCCCCAGCAATGCACCACATAGTGAGGTACAGTAAAAATTAATGTGTTCCCATAACATAAGGCGTCAGAGACCTCACATCTCTAGGGGCCAGCATATTGAGGGCAGAGCCCATCTCCTCTCCCTTGCTGCTTTTACCTTCTCTGACCCTAAAGAGGGCAGGTACCCATTTACAGCTGGGTGAATTGGGGAACTGTATTGAAGTCAAGGCACGCAAACGGTCACCCATTCAAGTAGTAACCACGGCTCGACGCTGCTTAACTTGGCTGGGGGGAAAGCGAGTGCTCCGACCACTGAGCTATCCCCCCCCCCCCCCCCCCCCCCCCCATCCCCACACACACACACACGCACACACAATAGCTGCTGATGCCAAATCCGGCATCAAGGCTCGTTGCCATTGGCCTTGTTTGCCAATGATGCAACCCGTTATGGCCGATATTCAACCCCCCCCCCCCCCTCTTCCTCTCTTCCCCCACCCATCCCCTAACCCCTCCCTGCCCTCTCCCCCCCCCCCCCCCCCCCACCCTCACCCCCTATCTCTCTTTCTGCATCTGAATCTTTTCAGCCTCCTCCTCCCACACACGCACACACACACACTATCGATTGTATTCCACAATCGTTTCTCCATCCACACTCTTTTATTATGTCATACAGCGCTAAATAGTTACTTCCACAAGATAGTGGTGGTTAGGGTAGTTTAGAAGTTAGGATAATAACTATCATGGGATGAGGTGGGTCTGTCTGTTTGTCTGTCTGTGTCTCTCTGCCTGTGTCTCTCTCTGTCCCTGTCTGTCTCTCTCTCTGTCTCTCTCTCTGTCTCTGTATCTCTCTCCTCTCTCTCTCTCTCTCTCTCTCTTCTCTCTCTCTCTCATCTGTGTTCTACAGTTGTCTCCTAGACCCTCTTCATGTAGTACCAGTTTTGTGTTTCCTTACCGCATTGTATACAAATTATTATCACAACAGAAGAATGTGTTAGATGTTTATGTTTCTCCCCATGAAAGGGGCTGTTGTCCTGTATTCATTACATTTCAGAGTTCAGAGTTTCTCTCTCTCTCTCTCTCTCTCTCTCTCTCTCTCTCTCTCTCCTCTCTCTCTCTCTCTCTCTCTCCTCTCTCTCTCTTCTCTCCTCTCCTCTCTCTTATTCTATCTCTCCACGGACAGTAGACCATTGTCTGCCGATGGGAACAGATGACAAATTTACAAAACCGCATACAGACAGGGACTGGATGTAAAAAAGCACATAAGTGCTTATTATATTATCCTCGATATAAAAGAATTAAATAAAAAAAAAACACAATAAAATATCTCTCTGTCTCTCTCCTCCTCTCCTCTCTCCCCTCTCTCCTCCTCTCTCCCCTTCCTCTCCCTCTCACTATCTCTCCCCCCCCCCTCTCTCTCTCACTCCCCCCTCCCACTCTCTCTCGCTCTCTTAATAGTAACCCAATAAGTATTGGGTTATTATTAAGATGTATCCCTACGGGTGGGGACTGGATGTAAAAAAGCACATGAGTGCTTGTTATATTATCCTCGATATAAAAGAATTTGTCATTGTCATTGTCATTGTCTCTCTCCAGGTATCGGGATTATACCATTGTCCTTTGAAACATGACCACTAATTTGGGTGGGGGTGGGGGATGATCTGACGTTGTCTTGTAAGAAAAAAAGGTAAATCTTGATGCCCAAAAATGAAACACAGACACGCAACCAGAAAGAAAACCCCCCAACTTATCCAAGCCCTTGACTGGAATCCACAAGGGAAACGGAAAGTTGGTCGACCAAAACAGACCTGGCGCAGAAGTGTTGACGAAGAAACGAAGGCAGCCGGAATGACATGGGCCGAGCTGAAGAGGATCTCCCAAAACCGAGTTCGTTGGAGGGAAGGGTGTTGTTGCAGCCCTATGTTCCCCAAGGAACCAAGAGGCATAAGTCAAGTAAGTCACGTATCCAAGCCCAGGTAGATCAGTGACGCGAGGCAAGAAGCAGTTATGAATTAGGATGATGAACTCGAGGCATGTAACAACGCGTCAGTGGGGATGCTGTGTACCTGTGGCGTTATTCATTCATGGTGTAATGCACTAAGACATTCTTAAGGTAACTGTGATGCAAATCATTATGAAACAAGACGCGCACAGGGTTGAATTGGTTTCTCATCTCTTACTCACTCTCTCTCTCTCCTCTCCTCTCTTACCTTGTTCCCCCCCCCCTCTTTCGTCCCCCGCCCTCCCTCTCCCCCTTCCTGTATCGTCCTCCTGTCTCTCTTGTCCTTCTCTCCTCTGTGTCTCCTCTGTCTCTCTTGTCTCTCTCTGTCTCTCTCATCCTCTGCTCTCCTCTCCTCTCAATGACACCCTCCTCTCCTCTCGTCCACTCTTTCTCCTCTCTCTTCTCCTCAATGAACAGTTCAGTTCTCTCTCTCTCTCTCCTCTCTCTCTCTCTCTCCTCTCTCTCCTCAATGAAAGTCAGTTCATTCTCTCTCTCTCTCTCTCTCTCTCTCTCTCTTCTCTCTCCTCTCTCTCTTCCTCTCTCTCCTCTCTCATCATCTCCTCTCTCACTCTCTCTCTCTCTCTCTCTCTCTCTTCTCTCTCCTCTCTCTTCATCTCACCACCACACATCCTTCGCCATCTTCTCCATCCCTCTTCAGTTCTTCATTCTTTGACCATACCCCTTGTGACAGATCTCCAAGAGACACACACGCGCGCATGCACACGCAAGCTCCTCTCTCTCTCTCTCTCTCTCTCTCTCTCTCTCTCTCTCTCTCTCTCTCTCTCTCTCTCTCACGCACACACACACACACACACACACACACACACACACACACACACAGACGAGTCAGGGACAGCGAGGTTTGTTGCAAGAGGTTGCAAAGCGACTGGCAGTCTCTGAGCAACAGCGTGGATTCTCATCAAGCATTTGTGATGGCTGCACTCGAGAGAAGAGGGGAATGATGGGGGGGGGGGGGGGGGGGGGTAGAGAAGAGCTAGAGGGGAAGAAGGGGGAGTGAGGGAGAGAGAGAGAGAGAGAGCACAGAGAGGAAGAGAGTATTGGGGGAGAATAAGGGGGAAAGAATCTTGTGTGCTGCTAGGGTCATTCTGACCGAGGCAATGGCGTCTTTGCCTCTGAATGAATCACAGGTCATTCACTGGGCAAAGAGAGGGAAGAAGGACTCTTTGGTGGGGTGGTGGGGGGTGGGGGTGGGTGGGGGGGGGGGGGAGGTAGGAGGAGAGGAATACAAAAAAAAAAGAAAGTCGCAGAGACACACTGCCTATCACTAGACTACTACACAAGAAGATGAAGAAGAAAGAAGAAAAAAGGAAAACAGAAATGATGTTGCGTGTGCGTGGGTGGATGGGACAAGTGTTGTTGCGTTACGTGTGTGTGTGTGTGTGTGTGTGTGTGTGTTCGTGTGTGGCTCGGTATGTGTATGTGTTATTCATTGAGAAGTGTTACTGGTTAAATGTTGATGGAAAACATGGAGAGAGAGAGAGAGAGAGAGAGAGAGAGAGAGAAGAGAGAGAGAGAGAGAGAGAGAGAGAGATTGTCCACTTGATGTCTTTGCCTTTTAATGTACAGAAGCGTAAATGACATACATGGGACGGACTTAACTGTAGCAGGTGATACCATGCCCCCTACCTCATCCTTCTTTCCCCTAAAGCATATCACTGGATTGGTGTTGTTGTATGATGTAATACTTTAGATGAATGAAAAAAAAACCCAATTGAACTAAACTGGATAAAATGAAGTGACTGAATGAATGAGTGATAACAAAAACAAAACGAAACAAATAAACACAACTCTCTGCCATGTAGGAAAATACTATTTGATTATGACAGAGAGAGACAGAGACAGAGAGAGAGAGAAAAGAGAGAGACTGATAGACAGAGAGAGAGAGAGGGACAGACAGACAGAGACAGAGACAGAGAAAAGAGAGAGACTGATAGACAGACAGAGAGAGAGAGAGACAGACAGAGAGAGAGAGAGACAGACAGAGAGAGACAGAGAGAGAGACAGAGACAGAGAGAAAGAGAGAGAGATAGAGAGAGAGAGAGACAGACAGACAGAGACAGAGAGAAAGAGAGAGACAGAGACTGATAGACAGAAAGACACAGAAACAGAAACAAACACACACACACACACACAATCAGACAGACAGAGATACCACCAACCCAGTGACAAGAGAAACGGTAGCTACTAAGTCTCACTGCACTCACTCACTCACTCACTCACTTACCAACACCACCATCACCATCATCAACCATGCAGGAGGCTAAAAGACAGAGACACAGAGAGAGAGAGAGAGGGAGCAGAGTGGCGGCCTTGGCTGACCCCATTCCCTGCCCAGGCCTCTGCCTCTGCCTCTGCCGCTTGGGTGTGTCGCCCTGGCCTAACAGGCAGGAGGGCAATGCGGGGCACTGGCACCTCGCTCAGAAATAGATTGCCACACCGCTGCTGCTGCTGTTGCTGCTGCTGCTGCTGCTGCTGCTGATCCTCATCAGTAATGAGGCTGCTGGCCATCTCTGCCATCAGCAGCCTTCTTTAAAATCAACTAAACTACACGCAGCAGCGCGATTAGCGTTTGGTCAACAAGTGATGGCTGAACCCCCTGTAGC
>CM054134.1:18330231-18335231 GCA_028751875.1 Rapana venosa
GGAGAGGAGGGGGGGGGGAGGGGAGAGAGAGGGGGGAGAGAGAGAGGGGGGAGAGGGAGAGGGGGGAGAGGGGGAGGGGGAGAGAGAGAGGGGGGAGAGGGAGAGGGGGGAGGGAGGGGAGAGGGAGAGGAGGGGGGGGGGAGGGAGAGAGGGGGAGGGGGGAGAGAGGAGAGGGGGAGGGGGAGGAGAGGGAGAGATAGGGTGAGAGAGGGGGAGAGAGGGGGGAGGAGAGGAAGGAGAGAGAGAGAGGGGGGGGAGAGGGGAGAGAGAGAGAGGGGGGAGAGAGGGAGAGAGAGAGAGGGGAGAGGAGAGGAGAGGGAGAGAGAGAGGGGGAAGGAGGGGAGGGAGAGATAGGGAGAAAGAGGAGAGAGAGGGGGGGGGAGAGGAAGAGAGAGAGAGAGAGGAGGGAGAGAGAGAAGAGAGAGTCAGAGAGAGAGAGAGAAAGAGAAGAGAGAGAGAGAGACGAGGGGAAAAGAGAGAGAGAGGAGGAGGGAGAGAGGGGCGAGAGTTAGAGTTTTGAAAGGGCGCGTAGAGAGGGGGGGGGGGAGAAAGGAGATTAGGTGGGGAGGAGTGAGTAGAGATGATGTGAGTGATGGGTGAGAGGGAAGAGATGAGTAGGGTAGATATGAGATAGAGTAGAGAGATAGAGAGAGAGAGATGAGTAGAAAGAGGGAAGAGGTGGAGTACTACTTTTCTAAAATGGGCTTGCTGTTGATGTTTGTGGTGTGGTGGTGGTGGTGGTGATGATGGTAGGGATGTGAAATTTTGCTGTCGTTAGCATTCACGGTTTGTGGGCATCTGGTTCAGTTGCATAATATGTTACTGTTTGTGTGTGTGTTGGGGGGGGGGGGGGGGGGGGGCAAGCTATGATTGAAGGTAGCCTGTGTTAGATATTGATAGATAGATAGATAGATAGATATATAGATAGATAGATAAACAGACAGACATGCATACATACATATACCTACATACATACATACATACATACATACATACATACATACATACATACACACTGCATCTTTGAAGTTTTCTTCTTTTTCCCCCTTTCTGTGTGAAATCTTACCAGATATTGTTACGGTTGGATTTTTTTTTCTGTAGGTGGAAAGATGTTTACCTTAGATGCGCACGTGTATGATTTTGAACCTTTGAACTTGCTATATGATAAGACCCATCGTAGTTTGTGTGTGGAAAGCGTTTACACCGTTGGTCTACCTGTGTATGTTCTTCACTTCGTATCAGAGCGATATGCAGTCTCTGAATTCACGTTTTGAAAAAGAGAAAACAGAAATGTTTCCGTACTCACTATACATACACCGCATCAGGCAAACCATAGCAAATGAAAGAAGAATTAGCCTTTGATTATAATTTTTCATGAAATGAAATATCCACTTGAAAAGCAAGGTTATTAGCGGAGAAAAGAAGAAGAAGCTTTTCGTGAAGATTGGCCATGACAGGATGACATCCACCTGGAAAATAGGAAGGAAGACAATATATTGAAACAAAACAAGGACCACTGGTCTTGATAGGCCCATGCGCGCACTGGTTAAATTTATGTTTGTTTTGAATGATACTGGTGAATTCAGTGTGTGTGTTCTTGTGTGTGTGTGTGTGTGTGTGTGTGTGTGTGTGTGTGTGTGTGTGTGTGTGTGGTGTGTGTGTGTGTGTGAGTGAGTGAGTGAGTGGTGGGGTGTGTGTGTGTTCGTGAGTGTGTGTGTGTGTGTGAGTGTGGTGTGTGACCCTAAGTATTTGCTTACATGGTTGTGTTTGAGCATGCGCGCACCTGTGCGTGTGTGCGTGTGGTCGTGCGCGCGTTTACGTGTGAAAGAGTGTGATCCTTAATACGCGCTTGCTTGTGCGTGTACGTGTGTGTGTCCGCGTACTGACATTAAATGTATGGTTGTGAGGTAGTTCCACCATTGACCTGTTCAGTGTTTACTTCATGAAAAAACAACAACAAAAACCGCCAACGGATCTCGAGTGCTTACAGTGAAAAATCATTCTCTGCTGAAAGCACATGCATAGAAAGGCGCAGGCAAGTGGACACTAGCTGTTAAAACGAGGAGGACCTGTTGAATTTTGCATATGTGCCCATCCACCGCAGTCACTTCACTGTGAGCATTGACCTGTGGGCAGCCAGCGGCAATGACACACACACAACACACACACAAGCACACACACACATACACACACACACACACATACACACACGCACACAACACACATACACACACGCACACACGCACACACACACAAGCACACACACAAGCACATACACACACACACACAAGCACAACACACACAAGCACACACACACACACAAGCACACAGCACACGCACACGCCACACACGCACCACCCCCCCCCACACCCCCCCCACACACACACACCCCATGACACACGCACACCCCCCCCCCCCTCTCGCACACACACACACACACACAACCACTTCACACACATACACCGCCTGATGGTTAGAGTGATGTATTCGTGATCTGCTGACCCGGGTTCGAATCCCGTTCAAGGAGATTTTTCCCCCTGGAGTTAACATCAGTGCAGACTCCACTTTCCCCAAAAGTCCTTCGGATGAGACTATAAACCGAGACCCCGTCTGCGAACGCACGCAGAACATCTTGCGCGCACGCTAAATCCTGTTCCGCTTTTCGGAAGAGTAGGCAATTGTGTGCCGGTGGGAACAGATGACAACATTTACAAAACGGCATACACACTGGTACTCGATGTAAAAAAAACAACACCACACGAGTGCTTATTCTATTATCCTCGAAATAAAACAAACCCAAAACATTCACACATGCACCACACACACACACACACACACACACACACACACACACACACACACCACACACACACACACACACACGCACAAACACATACACACACACACATACACATACAAACACACACTCACACAAACACACACACCTCACCACACACTCATCACTCACTCACACACAACACACACCCCAAATAACACCACAGGACACACACACACATACACACACACACATTTCCACACACACGCACACACTCACACACACCACACACACCACACCACACACACACACACACACACACACACACACACACACACACACACTGTATGTACTCTGATGTGCTGGGCAGCCAGGTCATCTGTCTTTTCCTGATAAGGAAGTCAACACTGGCCATGTAATAGACCATCCGACTTTTCTTTGTGTTTTCATTGTGGGCACTTCATCACAGTTTCGTGAGCGAACATGAGAGTTGGCATTTCTCCACTGACCATCCTTTGTTTGTTGCTGTCGGTACAGCTCTGTCTGTCTGCCTCTTGGTCTGTCTGCCTTGACCTGTCTGTCTGTCTGTCTGTCTGTCTCGGCCTGTCTGTAGGTCGGTCGGTCTATCTGGCTGTCTCTCTGTCTGTCTTTGTCAATCTGTCTGACTGTCTGTGTTGTTGTGTGTCAGTCTCTCTCTGCTCGCCTGTCCTATTTTTGTCTGTCTGTCTTTGCCTTTGTGTCTGTCTGCTCTGTCTGTCTGCCTGTCTATGTTTGCTGTTCGCTATCTGTCTATCTTCTGTCTATCTATCTATCTATCTATCTATCTATCTATCTATCTATCTATCTATCATCTATCTATCTATCTATCTATCTGTCTGTCTGTCTGTGGGTCTGTCTGCCTCTGTCTGTCTTTGCCTGGCTCATAGCACTTGCCTATATAATTATGTGGAGTGGCATGGTTCCCGTGGTTTCATTGCATAGTTTATTCATTCATTCAGGTGTTCAGAGCTATTGATTTAGTGTGTGTGTGTGCGCGCATGCAACACACACACACACACACACACACAACACACACACACACACACACACACACACAACACCTGCTCTGAGAATCTCTTGAAGCTTACAGGAGTTGCGTATGTGATGCAAGCAATCAAAACACAAGCGAAAAACAAAATGCAGCTTAACCACTGCTGAACAATCCATTCTTGCCAAACGCTTAGAGTGAGCTTTTAGGTCACACATTTCCTAAGTCAAAATTAATGTACCTGAAGTCACAATCGTAGCCCTATGTTGTGCCCAACACCCACAAAAGAAAACCCCAAACAAACCCAAAGGCCAACTAAACAACAAACCCCCCCCACCCCCAACCCCCCAACCACCGGTACATAAGCAAAATCTCACATTGGTGAACTTCAGAGCTCTGAGCGAGTCAAGAACTAAAAGTGAACAGAAAAAAACTAACAAACAAACAAGCAAACATACATACATACACACAAAAAGGGAAGAAAACCGTCACATTCATTGCGTCTGTTCAGATACACAGGCTGCATGAGTGGTATGCAAGGGGATATTTCAAAACAAACAAACAGAAACAAAAAAGCAAGCAAACCTCGCCAAAGTGAAAAAAAAATTGTTTTAGCTGTTAGTACTCGTGTTTTTATTAATTTTATCATTTATTTATCTATTTTATTTTGGCGGGGGTGGGGGTGGGCGGGGGGGGGGAGGAGGGAAGGGGGGTGGGGGGGGGGGGTTGGAGTTGGGTGTCAGGAAACATCAACCTTTTGAGTGCTTGTCGTTGAAGAATGAAAACAATAATTGCGCATTGTTTATTCACGAAGTACACTTATAAACAATTTTTAATCTCTGTGTGTGTGTGTGTGTGAGAGAGACAGACAGAGACAGACACACAGACAGGTAGACAGACAGACAGAGGTAGATTCAGACAGGCAGACAGACAGAGATAGACAAAGAGACAGAGATAGAGACAGAGGCAGACAGACAGACAGAGATAGAAACAGAGACAGACAGACACACACACACACACAGACACACAGACACATAGACAGAGAGACAGAAAAACAGACAGACAGCCATTGACGTCATTCAAAAAACAAAACAAAACAAAACCAAACTCAGAGTGCTTTGGGTGGATAGCTAGCTAGCTAGCTAGGTCTCTACTGGCCTATGGCTGAAAGGCTGTGGGGCCGTTCAACAATAATAA
>CM054134.1:18337731-18340231 GCA_028751875.1 Rapana venosa
ATGAAAAACGTGTACGGAAGTGAGTGGAGCTTTGAATTTTTGTTTCATTTTACATATCGAAAAGTTTTAATCACTAGAACAAAACTCAATTTGGGCTGAAATGGATATCAGACTCTGAAAACTTTTTTTTTTTAAAAAGAAGCCTACATAAAGAGCAGTACACATTGCCATTTTTTCCAGTGGTGCTTTTTCTTATGCTTTTGTTCTTTATTAATCGACTAGCAACACTTGAGAGAGAGAGAGTGGGGGGGGGGGGGGGGGGCGGGAGAGGGAGGGAGAGACAGAGAGAGACACAGAGAGGTGTGTGTGTGTGTGTTGTATTTATATATATATATATATATGTGTGTGTGTGTGTGTGTCAAGTCAAGTCAAGTCAAAATTTTATTTCCAGATGGTACATTGAATAAGCAATGCATTTGCTTTTTTTCATCAAGCCATCTCTCTAAGAACAAATTTCGTAATGATTATACTAAGACACTACATTATTGCATCATTTACCATTAAATTAAACCAGTAAAAAAAAAAAGAGGAAAAAATCGATAAGGAAATACATTGAAAATACAAATTACCACATATACATATACACGCACACACATACTCATGCACACCTGAGCGCGTGCGCGCTCACGTCCACACACACATTTAAATAAAAATGTTTTAAGAATTATAAAAAGGAAAATCATAAAACGTCAGGACAAACAAATTACTTCACCTACTGTTTCACCTACTGTGTGTGTTGTGTGTGTGTGTGTGTGTGTGTGTGTGTGTGTGTGTGTGTGTGTGTGTGTGTGTGTGTGTGTAAGTGGTGTGTAAGTGTGTGTGTGCGTGCGTGCGTGCGTGTGTGTCTGTATGTGTCTTGTCTGTCTGTATTTGATTAAGATATACACATACATTATTTCGCTTTTCCCAGTAGTTTCCTTTCTAGGCCTCTGTGCAAAACAAGAAGAAAAGAAAAGAAAAGAACTGACGAAAGCCGCGCTAAAGTTCAGAAGAATAAGCTGCCATGTTATGTTCATTGTGGCTTTCCTTTTCTTTTTGACTTTGACTTTGACTTTTTCCGATACTCCTGGTACTTTGGGAGGAGAGTGGAGATGAGGTGGGGGTGGGGTGGGGGTAGGGGATCGGGTGGGGGTGGGGGGCTTTGTCGGGATCGTTTTAAGTATTAGTTTCAGGTTGTTTCTTTCTCTTTCTCTGTGTAGTAGTTTTTTTCCCCCCGATATCCTGTCGATGTCAACTTCGCTTTGGCAGTCGTGGCGAACTTGGCTATAAAGTAAAGCATAAACACATTGGTGACAACCATAAGACGAAGTAATGTTGATACCGATAACGACAAAAGTGGTGGTCGATATGCTGCTGCTGCTGCTGCTGCTGCTGCTGCTGCTGCTGATGATGATGATGATAATAATGATAATAATAATAATACTAATGATAATGATAATAATCATAGACGACAATGATGAGTGATGATGATGATGACGACGATGATGATGACGATCATGATAACAACAATACTAATACTAGTACTGACAATCATGATGATGATCACGATGACGATAACGATAACGATAAACAGCAACCAACAATAACGATGATAGTTAACAGCAACAGCAACACCAACATTGCAGCAACTGCAACAACATACAGATGACAATAACCACCATGATGAAACCTTTTTTTTTTTTTTCTGCAAACCTGATTTCGACCAAATATGGCAGAGATAGATGCGTAGTTACTAAGTTAGTTAGTTAGTCAGTTAGTCAGCGAGCTCGGCTGGGGAAAAAAGTTTTGCCTATCGACAGAAAAGTATCACTAAGCTTGCTTGCTACTGTCAGTTGCTACTTGGTGTTTTTCGTTTTGGAGTGAGTGAGTGAGTCAGAGACCGTACCATCGGTACCTAGTGTCTGCATCGATATAACCTTTGCAGATGCCATTATAGTCGAGAGAGAGAGGGAGGGGGGAGAGAGGGAGGGGGGGAGAGAGAGAGGGGAGAGAGAGAGCGAGGAGAGAGAGGAGGGAGGGAGAGAGAGAGAAGAGAGAGAGGAGAGAGAGGGAGAGAGAGAGAGGAGGAGGAGGAGAGAGAGAGGGAAGAGAGAGGGGGGAGAGAGAGAGAGAGAGAGAGAGAGAGGGGGGGGGGGGGGGAGAGGGAAGAAGGAATACCTGTGGCGCATACCTACTGTATAGTGTTGTTGGTTGTGTGTGTGTGTGTGTGTGTGAGTGTGTGTGTGTGATTCAGATTCAGATTCAGATTCAGATTCAGAATATTTTATTGCCATTTAAATCATGTAGACTTATTTGACACAACAAAAACATCAACTATAATTATTATCTATTTTGGCTAAAAGTGGTGTGTGTGTGTGTGAGTGTGTGTATGTGTGTGTGGTGAGTGTGTGTATGTGTGTGTTGTGTGTGTGTGTGTGTGTGTGTGTGTGTGTGTGTGTGTGTGTGTGTGTGTGTGTGTGTGTGTGTGTGTGTGTGTGTGTGTGTGTGTGTGTGTGTCTCT
>CM054134.1:18352731-18357731 GCA_028751875.1 Rapana venosa
TATCTATCATATCTGTCTGTCTGTCTTTCTGTTTGTCTGTCTATCGATCTACCTATCAGTCTATTTACCTATTATGTCTGTCTGTCTGTCTGTCTATCTTTATATCTACCTGTCGGTCGGTCGGTTTGTCTGTCTGTCTCTCTTTCTCTCTCTTATTGTCTCTCTGTATCTGTCTCTCTCTGTCTGTCTGTCTGTCTGTGTCTGTCTGTCTCTCTCTGTCTTTCTGTCTCTGTCTCTGCCTGTCTGTCTGTCTCCCTCTCTCTCGCTGTTTTCTTCAATGCATAATGAATGTCTCTTACCTCTCAGCGTGATCTCAATCTCCTGACCTTTTTCCTTCTCATCTTTTTTTCACTTGCTACTTTCCTTTAATTGTCTGGTCTACCTGTTGGAGGTCTTCATTTTTTTCTTTCTTTCTTTCGTTTTATTTTTTGTGCCTACGCGTTTACCTGTTGATGTATTCTTTCGCTAGTTTCACTTGTTTTTCGTCTGACTTTAGCTGAATGGAAAAAACCCTCCAAAATCAGTTTAATATGGTCTGAAAGTAAAATGAGTTATCCCACCTCATCTCTCTCTCTCACAAGCAAACACACACTCACACACACAAACTCACACACACACAAACTCACACACACACACACACTCACACACACACACACTCACACACACACACTCACTCACACACACACACACTCACACACACACACACACACACACACACACACACACACACACACACACACACACACACACACACACACACACACGATTATTCATATCGACACGCTTAAAACTCGTAAAATCACTAAAATAAATGTGATATAACGTCCCCTCCTTTTTTTTTCTTTTGGGTGAGGGAATGGTGGTTATGAATAGGCTTTTGGGCATCTGGGTTTGGGGGCAAGATTTCTTGTTTTCATGTGGTTAGTCGGTGGGGACGGAATAGCTCAGTGGTCGGAGCACTCGCTTTCCCCCAGCCAAGTTAAGCAGCGTCGAGCGTGGTTACCAGTTGGATGGGTGACCGTTTGCGCGCCTTGGCTTCAGTACAGTTCCCCCAGTTCACCCAGCTGTAAATGGGTACCTGCCTCTTTAGGGTCAGGGAAGGTAAAGCAGCGAGGGAGAGGAGATGGGCGCCGCCCTCAATATGCTGGCCCTAGAGAAGTGAGGTCTCCGACGCCTCGCTCCCCTACGACCTTATAGGTTATGGGACTCCTTTACCTTTACTAGTCGGGTGTGCCCAGACCGCCAGGAATACCCCGGTACCACTGCTGCTGCCACGCTCGTCAGTCCAACTCACCCCACCCGCCTCACACACGCAGGCACAGGAGCAGAGAGGCCCGCCACAGCGGTGTTTCAGCATGCACTGCTAGAGTCAGAACTGCACGATACCACCACCCGCCAGACACGTCTTGGCACTGTAACTATTACTGACGGTTGAATACAACTGTTTGAGTGGTCGCTTGTGATAAGCGCAGGGCACATGTTTCTAAAACTCTCATATGAAGACAAGACCGATATCTGCAATGTGAGTTGTGGGAGTGGGACTCAGCCGGCTGGGCGGACAGTGATCAGGAGAATCAGACAGGGAGCTTGAAGTGGCTCAGGCTCAAAGCTTTGTCTGTTACTGATGTATGCTGAATTCCGTAAAGGTAAAGGTGTTCCCACAACCTATGCGGTCGTTAGGGAGTGAGATGTCAGAGACCTCAGCTTCTCCAGGGACCAGAATAAAACTATTGAGAGCGGCGCCCATCTCCTCTCCCTCGCTGCATTCTCTTCCCTGGCCCTAAAGAGGGCAGGTACCCATGTACAGCTGGGCCTATATTAAAACGTTTTTATGTCGAAATTGTCTTCAGCCATGACAAGCTCATAATTATGGTAACAACCTGCACACTCCTATAAAGGACAGAAAAAAAAATTACTCTGAAGTTTGAGTGTTGGCTGCTTGCTTGGCGAGGTACTTGAACAAAGTTGTGAGCGCATCCCCTTCATCCAGCGGGTACTTGTGGTGTCAGCGTGATTTCGGGATGTGCTGAGTGAGTCAGAGTGCACATTGTGGGTAACCAACCCCGAGTAGAGGAGACTGGACCAGCATGACTGATAATAGACAAACAGGAGGTGACAGGGAGAAAAGGAACAAGGCAGAAACAAAGAGAAGGATAGAAAAGAAAGAGGGAATTCCTCGCGTAAGATTTGCAGAAGGTGGGGGTGCTAGTTATACCGACAGGCTTCCGGCATCCCGAAGGGGAAGTCCACTTTACGACGACAACAGTCGGCTGATGAGAGTGAGCTTATGGTGACTGTCTCCATGTCGGGGTGGGCTATGTGTCAGCCTAACACTCTGTAGGTCACCCACAAAAGTCACTCTGACTCACCCCTCACACCTGGGAATCAAACCTTTGATACCATAACTATACGCTGGAAGAACAGTTTGCCTTCGTGACTGTTTCCAGATCCAGGAAGCTCTGATCTCCGTTGAGAACGTAAAGAGGTCAGGCTCAACGGACATGATAACTTCTGTTCTAGGTCTGGAAACTTGCTGCAGAAAGAAACACCTTTTTCCTTCCCTACACCGTGTGGAAAGCTTCACTAGGTGGGCTGCTATTGCACTGACTGCAAATTGCAAGACAGACGATTCCGAATCTGATAATGCCTACTGTCTTTGAGAGCGCGTGAATCGGATGCAACGGCAGAATTTCCCAGGAAAATTAGGAAGTAGCACTGTTGGTTTTTTATAGTGTTGTTAGATAAACTGCTACGGCATTCGTGCCCATAATGATGGTCTACAAAATAACTACAGGACAGGTGAAGGTTGAGGCAGGTGACACAACCTGTACAGCGCTGTGGGTGATGCGGCAGTGCAGTGTGGCTACAGTCTAGTCTGCAAGCCCCGACATGCTCCTGTTCAGCCAGGCACCACTGATCGAGCGAAGAAACGAGTCAGTCAGCAGGGATCAGGAGAATCCGAGAGAAATCGAACCCTGCCCCTTGTAGTCGGGATCAAGCTGTGTTCAGCACTGCGCCACGACGGCTGTTGTTTGTATGGGCGAAGCTGAAAGGCGGTGCACGGGGCTTGGATAGACTAGCGATGGGAGATTTGTCTGTCTGTCTGCCTGTCTGCCTGCCTGCCTGCCTGTCTGTCTGCCAGTCTGCCTGCCTCTGCCTGCCTGTCGTTTACTACGGGCTGATCTCCGCGGGCCGGCACAGCGCGCCCTGATACAACGACCATTGCTTTTTGTTCTTCCTTCTCCTTTTTATACACTGTTCGGGCTGTGTGTGTTCCATGCAAATGCGGCCTTCATAACGAAACTTTGCCAGAGACGAAGTTTGTTGTACGTCTACTAATCTTTCACTTTTGCGAAACGTATGGTGCAGTGTTGCATGACATTGATGAAATGGTTGATTTGTTTTTTAAAATTTCTGTCACATGCAGTGTTGTAAACGTTTATGTTAATGCAAATTGTGCATGCTACAGTTGATTTTGTTTGCTGAAATCCTCCTTGCCTCAAGACGTGTTAAAGGCGAATTAAATCGTGAATGTAGAGACACCACAGTTTATCTTCTCGGCTTGAAAGGCATGCACTCCAGTTTACACGAAACTTTAATTGGATTTAAGCAACAAAGCGGTAGCGACACTTCAGGATTTTTTTCTTCTTAAAGACAAGACCCGGGGGGAGATGGGGGTTCGTCTTCACGCATGACATGAATCCAGGATTGTCGGCTGACTAGATCTAGACTGGTGGTGCGTTACTCCAGACTGGTTCTGTTCAGTGCTGACAGTTTCTGACATTGTGGTTATTGGTGTATATCAGTGTATGTATATGTGTGTGTTATTGGGTGTGTGGGGCAGTGCAAAGACTTCTGGAGACTGGGTAAACGTGCTTGAGGCAGTGGATGGTGCCAGGTCGAGGACAGTGCTGAAATTATCAAGAGACCAAGGGAGTCGGCAGGAAGGTATGGACTTGTCGTGGTTTCTGTCACAGTTTGGAGAATAGTAGTATTATTATCATGTATGGCAGGAACTTCAGGTCATAATGGTGCAATCAGGTCTTATTCTGTGCGCTTACCATAAAGTTGTACACCATAACTATGCTTGTCTGGTTTTGTAGCCACAGCAAAGTTTTTATTTTGTGAACGTTGTTTCAGGGTTGGTTTAAACAAGTTGTGTTACGCAGAACGTATTAACTATTATATGAACAACAGTCATCAGCAGCATAGCAACAACAAGCTGATAGCTTATATTGTCCGGTTTTCTACCAGGATTCATAGATTTCCCGGTTGTTATATAATAATTATGTGATACACCATCCATGTTTTCTGCAACATGTTTCCTGTCCTTCGGATGAGACTATAAACCGAGGCCCCGTGTTCGAACGCATGTAGAACATCTTGCGCACACGTTAAATCCTGTTCGCTTTTCGAAAGAGTAGGCCATTGTGTGCCGGTGGAAACAGATGACAAAATTTGCAAAACCGCATACACACGTGGACTAGATGTAAAAAAGCACATGAGTGCTTATTCCATTATCCTCGATATAAAAGAATAAATAAAAAATAAAAATAATGTCTGTTTCTATAATTATTTGTTGGCTTTGTGGGAGAGTGGGTTTTTTTTCTGCAGAATCTCACTAGAGATAGGTCTCTTGCTGCTCTGGGATAACTAACATAATGCATGAAGTGTGTTGCACACGATTCCTCAGTTTTAGTTTTATCCGAAGGACTTAAAACCCAGATTACAACAAAAAGGTCTCGTTTAATTAAATGTTGTGAATGAAAGACCTGCGTACCTCAGGATATGAAGTAGTCTTTCTCAGACTTGATTCTGAATATTTTGGTCTCAAGTTTGCAATGCTTTGATACAGACAATCGTTGTTTGATGTTTCTTTTAATTCTGAATATTCCTCTTTAGAAAATATTGTGGCTTACAACAACCACGTTTTATAAATTTAGCATACTGCACTTTATAGAGGCTGATCACTGGTCACACAAACAGTAGGTCCATAGAGA
>CM054134.1:18362731-18395231 GCA_028751875.1 Rapana venosa
CGCGCGCTTTCTCTGTCTCTCTGTCAGCATCTGTGACGTCAAAGCTCTAGTGTACTCCCACCCTGATTAACCAGACACCACCACTCCCATCTATAGGAGAGTTTGTACAACAGGCGTTATTGCCGAGTAATGATTGCTAGCTAAAAGATTTTGCTTGATTCTGATAGTTTTGCTCAACTTTTATTTACTTTTCATTTATTACTATTTAAAACTAGTTTAATTTTGTTTACAAGTTATTTTTTAAAGGAAATTGTAAGCTTTCACGTCTATGCATTGCCCCCATCCCCATTCTCCACCTCCTCCCCCAAATAAAAAAAAGACGACAATAAACCTAAACAAACAAAAAGGAAAAAAACACACTAGAAAAACTCCAACCAAAACAGAGCCACAAACATCCACTATTGTATTTTCTACTATCAACTTTATTTTCAAAATAAGTTCCCATTCATTTAACATGAACCGATTTGAATAATGTGAAACGGTACTGAAAAAAAATTCGCCGGAGGGAATTTTTGTTACAAAGGTAATTTTTATCAACTACTATTCATTTTCCTGTAACAGTGTTCTTATAAGTTTGCTTATGCCAAAGTTGTCATTATATTAAACTTGTTTTTAAGGAAAGCAAAAATATTTCATAACCGTTTTCTTTGTCAGATGTGTTTGCTTTCCTGTCTCCTCAAATTTCAAGTTTACAAGTGGATGGAAATTTTTTTAAATTGAATGTTTTATTGCGTCAAAATTTGTCAGAATTCATTGAATTTTTCACATGGCCAGAACTATCTTGCTTGTCAAATTATCTCACGTTTGGTGTCCTATTTTGTTTAAACTAATATAATGTAGAGTGAAAATCACAACCATACCAATATATAAACGATACTATCGTTTTATATTTCTTATGTCCTTTGTTTTAGATATAGATACGCACAGGCAGCTTATACGATTCAAATGTTAAAAAATTGGACTTTAGTGTTGTAAGACAAAAAGCTAATCCGATAGTTAAAAAATATCATATAGCTTGCCTTTTATATTATTTATATTAACATGTCCTTTCTTCATTTATCATCTTTGCGTCACATAATTAGGACAGACTGAAACATTATTTTGAGGTATTATTTCGGGACAAAGAAAATTTGTGATTTTTGGAGTGTTTTTTATTATTTTTATCTGAATTCCATGTGTTTTTGTGTGAATCTATTTGAATTAGAGAATGGAGCTGTAATTTTGTTGTTGTTTTTTATTAACTTGCAACCGCTCAACCTCAACAACCTCAACTGGCTTCATACTGAATTCTGTTGGAGGAAAGACAGTGACAGCACTATGAAGTTGTCAATAATCTCCTCTAGCATGCCTGCCTGCCTGACTTTCTATTGGCGTCATTTCATATGGGGTTTTTACTTGTTTGGCTGTTTTTTAATTGACAAAGCTGTGGGTATTTCTTTACAATACTAGTCTACGTTTTTAAGTTGCTATTTGTGTGTTACATTGTAGACATTTATTTACAATATCGGTTTTTGTTTTTGGTTTGATATTTTAGCGTTACACCGCAGACATTTTTTTTCTTTTTGCAGTATCAGACTATGTTTTTAACATCGCTTTACAATATCAGTCTTAGGTTTCGATTCGACATCTGAAACACATTGTAGACATTTCTTTACAAGATTAAGTCTGTGTATTCATTTGATAATTGAATGTCGTAGATATTTCTTGACAATATCAGTTGTTATTATTATTGTTATTATGTTTAAGCGTTACATCGTAGACATTGCTTTTGATCTGACATTTGAGTGTAACGGTGAAGACAACCACCATTCCCTTCACTGTCCAGGACGAGCCGTCAGAGACCCAGTCCACCACGTCCAACAGCACGGAAGGGACAGAACCCCGTCGCTGCTACGCCGGCGTGAAAGACCGCCTCCTGAAGCAGTCGCCACCGTACAGCGGCACCCGCAGGCCGCCAGACTACCACCGCCCCGACTCGTCCCCCACCACCTCCGACCTGTACCAGTACCTGCCCCGCAGAGACCTGAGGGATCCTCTGCGGAGAGACCTGCGCTATTCCTCCATCCCTGAGGATGAGGACCAGCAGGACCAGGAGATCAACAACAACAACAACCTCCACCAGCACAAAGGCAGCAGTGGTGGTCAGGACTCCTCCGCTCCCGGCCAGAGCGGTCAGGGCAGCTCAGGCCACTACGGCCACAGTGAGCACAGTCCCAGGCACAGGGAGCACAGCCTCAGTCACAGTGAACACAGCCTCAGTCACAGTCAGCACAGCCTCAGTCACAGTGAGCACAGCCCCCACAGCACCCCCCAGCATGGTTCCAGCCACAGGCAGGGTCGCAGCTGCCCTACGTACCAACAGGCGGCGCAGAGCCTGCAGGCTGGCAGTTCCCACAGCAGCGACAGAAGCTCTCTGGTGCTGCTCTCCGCTCTCGACTCCAGAGAGGCGGCGGGTATCGGCGGTGGTGGTGGTGGTAGTGGTGTCGGTGGTGGTGGGGGTAGTGGTGTCGGTGGTGGGGGAGGAGGGGTGGTGGACACACGGCCTCAGTCCATGAACGGTCCCTCTCCTGGGATGACCGCTTTCTCGCTGGTGGGTCAGCGCAAGGCTGGTGTGACCTTCTCTTCCCCGGTCACCCAGCGTCCACAGACGGTCAGCAACAGGCAGGGTGCTGCGGGTGACGGCGACCCTTACAGGGACACGCCTGCATCAGCCGACATCGCGGCCCGGTCTTACAGCAGGCCCTTGACCAACGGTCACTATTCGCCGAGAGGCGGCAGGGACGGTGGTGACAGAGGGCCAGCGCCTGGTGTCAGCAACGGTAGTGACCATCACAGCGGCGTCCATAGCTCCCCTAGCCATCATCATCCTCATCATCCTCTTCAGCATCATCCTCTTCAGCATCATCATCTTCAGCATCATCCTCTTCGCCAGCCTGTCAGCAACGGCGAGCAGCATCCTCAGCACCTGATGAACGGGGAGGTGGAGGGGTCACGGGGGAGCCAGCAGTACAGTAGCGGGCACGGCTACAGCCCCGGCACCTGTGGTGTCTCTCTTCAGGGCGCCCCCCTGACTGTCCTGTCTCCGCTCAGAGTCCGAACCAACCTGGCCCCTGTTCCTGCCCCTGTTCCTGCCGGCGAGACTTCAGACAGGCTGAAGCGGTACACTGAAGTGATGAGGTGGGTTCCGGGCAGTCTCTGTACTGGTTTTATAAAAGGTAAAGGTAAAGGAGTCCCATAACCTATAAGGTCGTAGGGGAGCGAGGCGTCAGAGACCTCACTTCTCTAGGGCCAGCATATTGAGGGCGGCGCCCATCTCCTCTCCCTCGCTGCTTTACCTTCCCTGACCCTAAAGAGGGCAGGTACCCATTTACAGCTGGGTGAACTGGGGGGACTGTACTGAAGCCAAGGCGCGCAAACGGTCACCCATCCAACTGGTAACCACGCTCGACGCTGCTTAACTTGGCTGGGGGAAAGCGAGTGCTCCGACCACTGAGCTATCCCGTCCCCTATTGGTTTTAGGCTGGGGATATAAAAAAAGTCTGAATATATGTCTAGACTCGCCTGCTTAGAACCTGTCTGTATTGCACTATTCTGTTTTGAATTGTGCTTTACTGCGTGGTGGGTTTTTTTCTGTATGGAATAACAATTTGAATTCAAGTTTCTATCAATAAAGTGCTTTCCCCATGTACACATATTCTACTTTATACTATTTCATTTATTTTAGTATATTCTTTTATTTTATTCTTTTGTTTTCGAGCATTATGGAATAAGAACTTATGTGCTTCTTTTTTTATTTTACATCTAGTCCCCCTTTCAGTAGCATGACACATCCTAACCGTCCTCTGGAAATTTCATGCTAGAAAGTGTTGTTGTTTTTCCACAATAGCCTTTTTTCGTGTTCACCTTGAGAACTCTCTCTTGGTTTTAGTTTCTGATATCCCATGGTTGTTTTCAAGGAAGCCTCACCATATTCTTCTTATTGTATTAATAATAATAATAATAATAATAATAAAATAATAATAATAATAATAAAATAAGAAGAAGAAAAAGAAGAAGAAGAAGAATATAATATGGAATTTGTATAGCGCTAAATCTTGTAAAACAAACAAATCGAAGCGCTTGGAATAAATAATAGAATGAGCACTCAAGTACTATTTATATTTTACATCCATTCCCCGTGTGTCAGCTAGATTTATAAACGTGAGGAATCTATCTTGATATAGAAAACATAGCATTTTATGAACATTATATTTTACTATAGTATTCATACTATCTTGAATGAGTTTTCTGTTATGTTTCTTCTAAGTGCGTCAGATTCTGCGAACGCTTAATCCATTGATTCTCTAGTGCAGCCTGCTTATCATAGTCTTTCACAAGAATTCCTGTGGGTTGTTTTTTTTAGTGTTAAACAGCAGAGCTAATGTCTTCACCAGTTTTTAAACCTTCTTTTCTTTAGAAATAAAACCTTTTACATGATTTTAAATATGCCACAAACAATGTTCTTTTGTAGTTTAAAAAAAATAAAACTTAAAGAAAAAGATGGTTACATTCGGTTTGCATGGTAATACTTGAAATATACAATCTTAGCATGATGAATAAATCAATCTCAAAATTCCTGTAGGCGTACGCGTTTGCAAATTTGTTTAGAAAATACCGTAGAATTTTTTTTTATTGTTATCTTTCTCATCATCATCATCATCATCATCATCATCATCATCATCATCATCATCATCATCATCTTCTTCTTAGCACCATCATCATCATCATCATCCTTCTTCTTCTTCTTATCATCATCATCATCATCATTTTAAAAAAAAAGTTTATTGTTACTATCACTATTTCATTAGATGATAATGGAATAAGAGTTCCTGGGCCTTGTTACATCTGGTCCTCGTGTTCATGCAGCTGTGTAAGTTTTGTCACCTTTTCCCACTGACAAAAATGGCCACTTTTTCGGAAAAGTAGGCCATTGTGTGCCGGTGGGAGCAGATGAAAAAAAAAGACAAAAGTGCATACACACGGGGACCGTATGTAAAAAAAAAAGGTCATGAGTGCTTATCCCATTATCCTCGAAATAAAGAATAAATAAAGTAAATAAATTTTATAAAATACTCTTCCGAAATACGGAACAGCAGTATCTTTTACTGTGATGAACAAAATCCAAGCGATAGTGTCCAAATAGTTGGGCTTTGTTTTAATATGTTGAAAAGAATGCTGCCCGAACAGTTCATAACACAATGGTATGGTTTATGGATGTCATTCAACACTCAGCCAAACCATGGCTTGATGCTTTTTATTTCTCAGGACAGAATAGTTATTCCCTGGCATGAGCATACAGTTTGAAAACCCATTTAACTCTTTGAATTGAAAGTTGACGTTTAAAGCTTTAAAAAAAAACCTAATGATAATAAGAGACCATAGGGCTATAGAGCTGGGGGAATTAATGGCTGTATTCAGTAAAACACAGGTCAGAAGACAACGAAATGAAGTATTCCCATACTTGATAACACCACACTGTTATTATATGGACAAGGAAGGATGTTTGCAGTCATATTCAAGTTTCCAATGTGCATATTTTTAGTGTCAAAATATTTTGATCAATGAGGGAGCTTTGCTGAAGAATTGTGTTTCGGGCGACATTTTTCTTTTTTTTGGGGGGAGAAGGGGGCGGGGGCAGGGGGCGTAAGAGCTCCAAGGTTTACAAGCAGTGATACTTTGTGTATAGGCAACCATTGTTGCCCACAATGAAGTAGCTGCATTCCGACTTCGGGGATTGACGATATAACATTGCTTTATTCGCTGGTAACGCCCGACTAATCAATAACAGCGGAAGAATAATTATTTGATCGCATCAACCTTGATATGAAAACTTGGCAAGACTTTTGAGTCAGCTTACTAAAACTGAACAAGCGCAAGGAATATGTCCAGGTAGCGAGAAGATGTCAAAAGAGATGATACATCCCCGAAGTCGGAATGCGGCTATCTTCATGGTGGGCAATAACAGTCGCTTTCGCAAAATCTCACCATTGGTGAACCTAGGAGGTCTAGCCCAGGAACGAAAAAGAGAAAAATATCCCCCCCCCCCCTCTCCACGCATTTAGGAATGAGTTTGAACGCAATGACTTTGGGAACACTCCTTTAGTTCACACAAACGTTGTAAAGAGTAAAGCTGTGAGCTATAAAGATAAATAGTCTTAAACTGCTCTCTATGAACATTGTAAACAGAATCAGATGGCCGAGTAGCGATTCTGAAATGCTATCCTATCTAGGCTTTTATCATTTTGTTTTGACTTGCTGCCCTATTCACAGAATCAGTTTATGAAAACATGACAATAATCCTCCCCCTTTTTTCCATTTTTGTACAGTGATAGCAGACGAGGTCGCAAAAGCTGACAGCTTGAGGGACAGATTTATAATTCGTTTAGTTTCAACAAATCTTTCTTTTTATTTTCTTTAAAAATAAAGTCTGGTTGATATATCGACAGGACCAGATGCAATGAAGGTGATTTCATTTTTCTTTTTAATTATGATTGCTATTTCTATAATCTCTCAAATTAATTCGTTTGCAAACCTCATGTGCTAACTCTTTTTTTTCAAAACGTACATACATACAGAAGATTAAGTGTACATATCTAAGTCCATTTCTTCAGCACTTAGTGGGTTGTGGAATCGCTGAAATACACAGCTTGTTTCATATGCAGTTGGTGTAATATATATATATATATATATATATATATATATATATATATATATATATATATATATATATATATATATATAAGGGCAATCCCTTGGCAGATAGAGTGTACAATTATTGCACAGTCATGCATCCTTGGAAAAAATGAAGAAAATTTGCTAGTTCACAGTACGTGAGACTGTCAAAACATCGGAAATTGACAAGATCATACTAGATGTACAAAATACATTAC
Source organism: Rapana venosa (assembly GCA_028751875.1). Lineage (NCBI taxonomy): Eukaryota > Metazoa > Mollusca > Gastropoda > Neogastropoda > Muricidae > Rapana > Rapana venosa. The sequence continues at coordinate 18,369,661 of CM054134.1, forward strand.
GCTCTGAAAATACTTTATAAAGAAATCTAGAACTACTGACCATAAGTAGACAAGATATCATGAAAGGTACTGATTTCTAAGAACCTCAAAAATGCTCTAAAAAGCAGTAAAATCCAGATTTTGACATAACACTCATTTTTCACGGCCTTAATATTCAAAACATTCCGAGAATGTTTGCTTTTGCAGTCACTCGCAGAATGCTAAATAATTGCTGTTCAAATCCTTTTTTTTCAAAGAAAGAAAACAACGAGTTAGGTTACCAAATAGATATGATGGGTAGACGGACAACCATATATATTCTTCAGCACAATTCTTTACCGAAAATGTTGGATAATGAACAAAGGGTTTACTGTTAGTCATAACTTTGTTGTCAAACGTACTTTATGTGGCAGATTTAAGTGATATAAAAATAATAATTCAATACAAAGTCTGGTATAACATTAAGTCCCCTCACCCTCTTTTTATATTCAAGATGTTCCAAGTCAACAACAAATAAACAGAAAAAGACGTATTAAATGATGATGGATAGAATACAAGCATTTGATGAATGTCTGGCACATGAACTCTTGACCAGTATCGTGTAAAACAAATAAAACCTGAACAGGAAATCACTGCGAAGGCATTTAAAAAATTACATGTAATGAAAGATGCTCCTGTAAATCAGTTATTTCTTATTATGTTACAGCTACGAATGTTGCTTCAAACTCACAGACACTAAAAGCGGAGGCCTATAATCATGTCATGGTGCAAGATTGGGATTTTCTGGAATGGATAAACATGCTTTTAATCGAATGTATAGCAGTTGTTTTGATTTAAACTGTAAGAACATTAGGTATTTTTGTTATGGATACAGAGTTTTTTAAAAAAGTTACTTTTCATTACTTTTGTTGAAGTGTTTAAAAAAAGTCTTCTCTATAGTTATCTTTTGTAACTGAAATAACTGAATGCAGATTGAAGTAGTGAAAATATCCCCAAAGTCGGAATGCTGTTACCTTCATGGCGGGCAACACGGTCACTAAAAAAGTAAAAAGGTAAAGGAGTCCCATAGCCTATAAGGTCGTAGGGGAGCGAGGCGTCAGAGACCTCACTTCTCTAGGGCCAGCATATTGAGGGCGGCGCCCATCTCCTCTCCCTCGCTTCTTTACCTTCCCTGACCCTAAAGAGGGCAGGTACCCATTTACAGCTGGGTGAACTGGGGGAACTGTACTGAAGCCAAGGCGCGCAAACGGTCACCCATCCAACTTGGTAACCACGCTCGACGCTGCTTAACTTGGCTGGGGGAAAGCGAGTGCTCCGACCACTGAGCTATCCCGTCCCCTATTACGGTCATCTATTTCTGCAAAATACCACCATTGGTGAACCTCGGAGCTCTAGCCAAGGAACAACACAAAAAAATAATAGTGAAAAATAAAGCAAGAACCGAGGTGTTTTTTTAAAGTAACACTGAACTTTTATTGTCATTAGTGGGGTACAGTGAAAAGACGATACTGTTGCCTGCATAGATCGCAGAGAACTGAAATGTTGTTTTTTTAATGGTAATTATCTCAAAACATGGACATGAGAATGACCTGTACTTTCAGTTTGCCCTCTTATGGATTTCTGCTTTCTTACATTTGACGGGATATAATATATATATATAAAATTATATATATGTATATAATTTTTATATATATTTATTTATATATATAAATCCATACACACACATACGGAGTTCAAGCACTAATAGTACTGCACTTAATGTTGACCCCGAGATCGTTCAAGTCTCCACTCTTACTTAACTCTCTAGACAGCAGTGCCGAGATTCAAACCCACCCACGTCACAGACCTACAGGATTGACATCGGCCGCTCTAATCCATTCAGCCATAGCGCCCATCGTTTGAGAATACAATGTGAAGAAATGGGCTGGAACGGGTTTTTTATTGCGAAGGTGGGGTTCTTTTCGTTTCTTTTCCCTTTGCTATTTGTCAAGAATATGTAGAACATGAAAAGATCAGAACAGAACTTGTAGGAAGTGTGTCTCTGTTGTGTAGCGGTAGTTTACCGTGTGCAGTCAGCCTTGGCTTCTGAACAGGACTGTCAAGGATAGGGGACACAGACAGTGGACTGGAACACTCAGGGCATGCTCAAGTCTTTGTGTAGACTCTTCACACGGCAGCACACACCTCTGGTGCTGTCCTGCTAGCTTACCCATGACAGTCAGAGTACAGTCATTCATGCCTAGCGTCTTCTCATTCGCAACCGAGATCCATGGCTGCTGTTCATTTTTTTCACTTTTTATTCGTTCATTCTTTTATTTCGAGAATAATAGAATAGCTCTCATGTGCTTTTTTAACGTTAGTCCAGTGTTCATGCGACTCTGTAAATGTTGTCATCCATTCTCACCATACTAAATGGCACTCTTTCGAAATGTGAAAACAGGTGTTAACGTGTGAGGAAGATGTTTTACGTGCGTTCGCATACGCGACCTCGGGTTTATTGTCTCGTCTGAAGGACTTCTTCATTCATGTACTTATTTATTTATTAATATATACGCTTTTAACAGCTTAGTCTCGGCACGCGTGAGTTTAGAAAAATGAGTACGCTAAACTACAGAACAGGTATTCGTTTGTGGATGGTCGCGAAAAGATAGGAAACGAAAAAACGAGTTTTTGTTTCAGCACACACTATAGCTACCCACCTCCCTATGACTTATCCTTAAACAAACAAGAAAGAAAAAACCCACCCACTAGGACATAATTATTTGCTCAATGGTTTCACACTTAATATGAAGCGATGGGTGGAGGGGGGGGGGGTGCGCTATAGTGTCAATTCTTTTATCTTAAGATATACTCAAACAGAGCTATATGACCTTTCACACAATCTTTCATTGTTAAGCTATTAGTATTTCCCCCAATGGTTTGTACAATTTTCTACTCTAAAGATATAAAACAAGAATGTAAAAAAAATCTGCATTTTAAAAAAAGTGAAAACACCAAAAATTCGTACGCATGTTCTGCACTTCTCCAAGCCCTGTGGGGGGGGGGGGGGGAGATGGAAGACCTCAGTGACCTGTGTGTTCTGAGCTGGAGCTGTGTGTTGCCAGGTGCAGGACCTCCCTGAGCAGCTGTGGCGACATGAGCACCACCAGCTCCATGTCCCACACCCCCTCCACCCCCCACACGCCCCCCTCCCGCCAGTCCTCCGCCACAGAGAACGGCTGGGACTCTGAAGTCTCCACGCTGCTGGAGGTCCGCCTAGGGGACGGGGGCTCTTCCTCTCCCGCCCATCAACGGCCTCCAGGGCAGGGGAGGGCGGGCTGTGACGGTGGCAAGAAGGGCGCCCTGACCGCCCCGGACAAGATGACCCACCTGTGTGCCGCCCACGAGACCCCCAACCTGTGCGGGGATCAGCACAGTGACGGGGGCCAGACCTCCTCCACCTCTCACAGCCACTCCAGCACCATGGACTCCGGCTACACCACCAACACGGAAGGGGAGTGTGACTCCTCCTTGAACCCCCTCAGCCCTCCCTACCACCCGTCTTACCCCCACCCCGTCCACACCCCTCACGTCCAGCCCGAACCTTACCGTCCAGTGCCCATGCCGCGCAACTTGTTCCCTACTCACGTGCGCAAGTGCAACAGCTTGCATTCGTCTGGCAGCACTCCCCACCACCACCACCACCACCACCACCAGCAGCAGCAGCAGCAGCAGCCTCACCATTCCCCAGGCCCCTCCTTCCACTGTGACGCCAAGAGCAGAGTGAAGAGCAGCCCTTCTCAGCAGAAACGGGCCGTGTCCCACTGCATCCAAGTCAACGGTCACCCAGTAGATCAGGCTGCGAGTGACCAGAGGCCAGGCTGGGACTCGGCGTCTAGTTTCAAATCCTTGGACCTGGCTCCCGCTGCAGGAGCTCAGGCGGACACGGCAGCCTCCTCAGGGGATGACCTGGTGCTAAAGCCACACGTGGTGGCGCGGAGCGGCAGCTGTGCGGACAAAGCCTTCTCCCCGAGCAGGGCCAGCGACACTGACCACAGGTCCAGCGGGGGCGGGGACAGTGCTGGCAGCTCCACCAAGTCCAGACCTCCATCCAACCCCCCAGCCCCGGACACCAACAGCGTCATCACCGTGCCGGGCCACTGGAACCACAACAACAGCAACGACGGAAACGTCCTCAACAACAACAACCCCGCCAACAGCAACAGCAGTAACAACAACAGCAGCAGCAGTAGCAACAACAGCAGCAGCAGCAGCAACAGCGGGGTGGCTTCTTTCCCGGGCAGCCCCAGGACACACCCCAGGCCGGGAGCGGTCAAGACCACCCCGCTCCCCACCCTCTTCCAGCTGTCCCAGGGTCACGACCTGTGCTCGGCCAGACTGCTGCTCACGCCGGGCACGCTGTGTGCCGGCAGCGTGGTGACCTTGACCTCGGTGCAGGTGACCTTGCCGCCTCTGCACGCGGCGGCGGAGAGCGGGACCGCCTCCCAGTCCCCGCAGGGCCTCTGCGCCCGCATCGGGGGGCCTGGCAGCGCCTTCCGACCCGTCAGAGCGGGGTCCGCGGCCCAGACCACGGAGCTGACAGCCGTGGAGAGCGTGGAGGAGCTGGCCCAGCAGCACGTGACGGCGGGGGAGCTGCAGGCCGGGGACTTGCTGCTGGAGGTAAGGGAGGAGGATGTGTGCGGGCCGTGCTCTTCTGCTGCGTGAAGGAAGGTGGCAGGATGGTTAAGACGCTCGCCTGCCAACAAGTCCACCGTGAGGTTGTCGGTTCGATTCCCAGCCTCGCCCTTTCTTCCCAGTTTCACCATACACAAAACCCCGAACTGAATGTCAAAGTCATTCGGATGAGACTTATAAACCGAGGCCCCCGTGTTTGAACGCACGCAGAACATCTTGCGCACACGTTAAATCCTGTTCCGCTTTTTCGAAAGAGTAGGCCATTGTGTGCCGGTGGAAACAGATGGAAAAAATTTACAAAACCGCATACACACGGGGACTGGATGTAATAAAAAGCACATGAGTGCTTATTCCATGATCCTCGATGTAAAAGAATAAATAAATAACTAAAATAAATGGATGATATTCTGATATCGTTCCCTGGCTACTTCTCCGAGGTTCACCAATGGTGAGATTTTGTATGTGCGGCCGTTTTTTGCCCACCATGAAGGTTGCCACATTCCGACTTCAGGGATGTATGCTTGGTAATTTCGTTCTTTCCGTAACCCACCACCGAATGCTGATGTGAATCACGGGATCTTTAACATGCATATTTTTGATCTTCTGCATGTATACATTGTCGGAGGGAATTAGGGCACTGGCAAGTCTGCACTTGAAGTTGACCTGAGAGATTGTTAAAATCCCAAGCTTTAATTCGTCAGATGCTACCGAGATTCGAACTCACGACTTCACAGACCCATGGGATTGAAGTCGAACGGACTTGGCCACTCGGCTCTATCGTCCGTCGTTGGATGAAATGTGTGTCTTTTTTTCCTCACACAAAATAATAATTATTATAGTCTTTTGATTCATATGACACTCATCAGTAGTCTACAGAGACAGACACACTCATTATCAGCATAGCCTATAGATGCGGACGGTTGCATGCATGTGTAAATGTTTTGAATGCAAGTGCTTCGCTTTGATTGGTGTACAAGATTCAGCGCTATAGAAATTCCATACATTATCATTATCAGATGCACATGTTATCTATTTTCAAGTTGCCGTGATTTAATGATAGAGAAAGGAAGATATCCAAGAATAGTTTTCGAGAGAAAAGAGAACATGTCTGTTAATATTGCAACAAAATCAGAAGCCGAAGTTCATTTACTTGATAAGTGTGTTTTATATGATAACGTGGAAAGCATTTCCCACTAACCGTTAATGCTGGTGTGCAAGAGGATGTGAAAGGTAATAATAATAATAATAATAAATGGAATTTATATAGCGCTGTATCTTGCACAGACAAATCAAAGCGCTTAATGTGTATGTGTCTGCATAATCCATGATCAATCTGAGAGTGTCTGCATGATCTATGATCAATCTGCGAGTGTCTGCATGATCTATGATCAACGTGTATGTGCATGCATAATCCATGATCAATGTGCACATGTCTGCATAATCCATGCTCAAAAGCAAGCCATCAACTTGTGCTAACAGCAACAGCAGTCTCCATTCTTACTGTTACCCCCCCACCCCCCTCCAATATCAGACTGATGCCTGGACATGTACATCCATCCCCCCTAGCGCCCCTCTCACCCTTTCCTTCCCTTGCAACAAGACACAGCCTCAACAACAGAGCATGACACTGCAACGGGAACACACACAACTGGAAGACATCAACCAAGCCAGCCGGCCATCAGCAACTTCTACAAGTGATGAACTCCCTTGGCATCTGTGGAGGAAAGAGAGGAGGAGGGGGGTTTCGCCCCGCGCTATCTGAGGGGGCAACAGTTTGGGGTAGGAGGAATAAGACGTAGGAAGAGAAGCTGGTTCGGCTTTGGACTTTGAACCCAGCAGAATGCTGAAAAAGTTCCACACGGAGGACTTTTTCTTGCCGGCGCTGAGTTCAGCAGGGTGTTCCCGAGAGGCTCGGATCATCTCCGTCCAGCGCACGGCCTCCTGCAGCTCCATCAGGCGCTCCTTGTACTGGTTCCGCTCCATCAGCACGTGCGCCATCTCCACGCGGGTGAAGCGCTTCCGCTGGGCCATGGGTACATCCTCCCGTCTTCTTCCCGGGTGGCCTGGTTCTTTTTCTCGATGTCTTCTTTGGTTTTCTTCAGCTCCTCCTCCAGCTGCGTGATCCGCTGCTGCAGTCTTCCCTTCACCGCCTGCAGAGAGTTGATCTCCTCCCGCAGAATCTCCTGCTCGCTAGTTAATTCATCCACTTTGGCAATGAGGTCATCTTTCACAATGTTCAGAGCATTCTTGGTGGCCAAGAGCTCCGTGTTCTCCAGGATCAGGTTTTCCAGTTCTTTGCCCATGCCAAAGAAATTGTCACTGACAGAGTCTCCATCATTGTCTCTCTCTTTCTCCTCTTCCTCTTCATTTCCATCACTGTCTGAGGATGCATAATCAGCAGGATTTACTTCTTGCCCAGTAATGTCCGCACCAAAGTCCACTTCAGCGATCATGTCTGTGTCCTGCACTGAAAGCTCCTGGTAAATGGAGTCATCGTTTCTCACTGATTTGCGGTTGGCAGCGCTGCCTTGGGATGCAACGGACTCCTGCGACTCCTCCAACTCTGGCGTCGTTGCAACTATATTGACCAGTCCAGACACCTTCTCCCGCTCAAACTCATGAAGCTCGACACTGTGATTAAAGGCTGGCAACGAGGTTTTCGATACATCTCTCACAAACCACAACGTCACCCGAATCGGCAGTCTGCCCTGCCTGACTTGTGCTCTGAGCTTTGGCAGCAGCACTAACCGGGGTAGACGTTAGCACAGCGGGCACACTATGTACCTCAGTTACCACCGTCACTACAGGGGAAGGGGGTTCGGAAGTCTTTTCACTTTTGTCAGCATGAGGTAGGGATGGCGGAATGAAGGGGTCAGTAGACTCAGCAGGGGATTTTGTGCCAGTCGATTTCTCCTTCACTCGGACACTGTCTGTAAGCTGCTCCTTGTCGCTGGTTCCTGAGGGATCTTTGGCAGAGTCCAGACCACTGAGTTCGCTCCTCAAGCTAATGTTGGAGTCTCTCTCGGTCTGAGGAGAAGGGAGCTCACCAGCGCCCTCTGATCGGCCAGACTGCTCCAGAGGATGGAAGATCACGCCGGGGCCCATGCTGACAGGACGCAGGGCCGGTGCGCTGTAGCCACCCTTGACCCGCACTGTACTGCCGGTCAGTTCTGCTCTCTTGTCAGTGCCCATGAGATTTTTGGTACGTTCCATGTAGTCCATGTGGGTTTTGAACAACTCAGTGTAGCGTTCATGAAGCTTTGTGTACTCCTTTTTCAACTCAGCCTCTTTCTCCTCCAGCCTGCTCACATGGTCAGCAGCATTTTTTGACTTCAGCTCCAGCATGCGCACAATGGACTCCAAACTCTCCACTTTCTCCTCAAGGTCTTTCTTCTCTCCCTCCACTGCATCCTCCATTTCCAGGTATTTCTGTTCAGCTGCTTTCCGAAGTTGTTTCTCTCTCTCATACTGGGTAAGCAACTGCTCGTTGTCCTCGCGCAATAACTCGATTTCCACGTCCAACTCTTGTTTCTCCGTGTATGCACCATCTATACTCTCGAGAATGCCAACAACTAACGGCATGAGTTCTTTGACAACATCTTCGTCATAACGTGTGATGACCTTTTCAAATTCTTTGTAGACCGTCGCTGCCAACGTCTGAACTTTCTCAGACATGACATGGCCCTCGTCGACGTGCGTTCCATAAACAGTTTCAGCCATTGTTTCACCTGAGTATTTTACCGATTTTCAAAACAAATCAATAGACAGTAGCCTAAAGAATCGACCTTGTCTTTCAAGACACCTTAACTTGACCGCAGCAAATGGGTATTACATTCCAAAATACTCTACAATCTCACTGCCCGTATCAAACAATCGTCCTCCATATTGTAGGTAGAGACAACGTAACTAATGGCAGCAGACGTTTAATCATTTTATGAAGCTGAAATGATGAAATCTTGTATTTACCGTTTAAAAAAGTCATAAATAAAGCAGAATGCAACAAAGAGTATCATTATGAAAGGTAAAGAAAAATTTACCAACTGCAGTATAATTTAAAAAAATAATGATAATAATACACGGAATTTATATAGCGCTATATCTTGCAAAAAACATGTCAAAGCGCTTTCATTCATCCTACTCATTCACATGCAGCCAGTTAAAATTAATAGGTTTTTTTGGGATTAAAATTTTTTTTTCAAAAGTATACACACACGCTCGCACGCACGCACACACATAAAGGTTGTACACTCCGGCAGGGTGATGGGGTTTGGGCGGTTGAGGGCAGGGACAAAAATGAAATGGAACAAGAGGGGAGAATCTTAGGTTTGAAATAAATGTGTCTTGAGGCCAGATTTAAAAGCGTCATAAGAAGGCTTTTGGCGAAGGGAGTGAGGGAGGTCATTCCAGATCGATGTACCAGAAACAGAGAAAGAGCGGCATTAGACAAGTATTAAGCTGAAATGATGAAAGATACTTCCCCTTTTGGGCAAAAAATGAACAAATAAAAGAGAAGGCACCAAATTTTTGCGCACATGATTTATTTGTCAGTAACATCGGCTACTAAATAATGTGTTAAATTGTAATGGATAATGATGGGTTTGTTTTGTTGTGCCTAAGAAATCTCTGGAACTTTTATGTCAATAAATAAATTCTCTCTCTGATTCATATATTCTATTAACGAACGCTAGAGCCGAGTGGTTAAAACCGATCAAGTGCAATCCCATGGGCCCATGAAGTCGTGGGTTTGAATCTCGGCGGAGTCTGGTGAAGAAAGGATGGGGATTTTTTTCATCTCCCGGGTCAACTTCAAGTGCAGACCTGCCAGTGCCTTAAATCCCTTTGTGTATATACACATGCAGATCAAATATGCACGTTAAAGATCCCGTAATTCATGTCAGCGTTCGGTGGGTTACGGAAACACGAACATACCCAGCATACATCCCTGAAGTCGGAATGCGGCTATCTTCATGGTGAGCCAAAAATGGTCGCATACATAAAATCTCACCTTTAGTAAACCCCATAGCTTTAGCCAAGGAACGAAAAATATATATGTATTCTACAGAATCAGATATACGTCTACCCATCTCCACATCTTCACAGAGGATCCTTATGTGAGGTATTTGCTTTAAGACATGAATATGAAAACTTCAGTCAGATCTTATATTATGTTAAATCATTCAAAGGAAACCAAACCAAAAAACTGATAATGCGATTACAGGGTATACGCGAATGAAAACCGGAGCAGAACTTCATTCATGTCCAGTTTCAAATTTCTTGTTAAAAGTAATTCGATCACTCACTTAGAACTTGATATCCATTGCTGTTTCCCCTGTCTTTTATTCATGTAGAAATCTGATGCTTATTTTTCAATCTATCTTACTCCGGCAGACATTTTTTCTCTGTTTTCCTTTTTTTTGTTGCTCGAGAGATCAGCTGGTTAATTTCGTTGTATAAAGCGTTCAGACATAACAGAAAAAAGGCAAGAACTTTGCAATCATAAACCCCTACCTCCCCTTTAGCCTCTGTCTCAGATCAAAGAATGGCCTACCACGCTAAAATGGGATGGGCCGGGCCTAACTTGTCAGGCGTATAAAGGCAGCGCAACGCATTTTCGCTCAAAAGACAGACGACAATAGTTGCTGTCTGGGCGTTCAACGAAGAAGAAGAAGAAGATCAATGGATGACCTACCACAGACAATGGGAACAAAGCCTGTGTTTCGGGTGAATGGCTGGCAATGTATGTGATATAATGATCATACATACAGAGAGTGCAGTGACACGATCCGTGCAGCCTGTGTATCATATTCAGGAACAGAAAGATATGAGTCATACCACACTGACGCAAATAATTACGTGTCTCCGTTTCAGGCTAACGCCTGGCAATGTATATTAGGGGCTGTGACACATCGTCAGAAGGTGATAACAGAGCGCCTGGTTCAGCTGAAGGTTGGTATGGTAGAGGACATGGCAAACCGCGCTTAAAGAGCCTCAGGTTTAGGTGAACAGCCATGACAAACAGCGGGAACAAACCAAAGTCGCTGTTGTAGGTGACCAGTTGGCTGTAGAACGGACTTACTGATACCAGAGCCTGTGTTTCAGGTGAACAGCTGGCAATGCCTGGGCCATGGCAGATCTGCAGGCAATGATAAAACTCAGTCTGTGGTGTAAGCTAACGGGTAGTAACCGATGAGTGCTGACAGATATACAGACTAACCATGTCTGTTTTTATTTATTTATTTATTTTATTCTTTTATATCGAGGATAATGGAATAAGCACTCATGTGCTTTTTTACATCCAGTCCCCGTGTGTATGCGGTTTTGTAAATTTTGTCATCTGTTCCCACCGGCACACAATGGCTTACTCTTCTGAAAAGCGGAACAGGATTTAACGTATGCGCAAGATGTTCTACGTGCATTCGCACACGAGGCCTCAGGTTTATAGCCTCATCCTGTGTTTCAGGATGACAGATGGCAGACATACAGACAATAATCCCAATGTCTGTTTCAGACATAACAGACATACAGACTAACGATATATATGTTTCCGGTGAACGCCTGGCAGTGTATGGGCCATGATCTGTGGTCTAGAGGTAACGCGCCTGCCTATAAAGCAAAAAGTCCGGGTCGGAATGTGCGGTGGTCTGATCCCCGTTTGGGCTCCAAAGCCCCCCCCCCCCCCCCCCCCCCATCCATTAGACCATGAGTGGTCGTCTGTGTGCTAGTCTTTCGGATGAAACGATTATCCGAGGTTCCGTGTGTTACACAGAATTATTTCGCGCACGTAAAAGAACTCATGGCAACAAGAGAACTGTCCCTGACAAAATTCTGTATAAAAAAAAAGCCACTCTGATAGGGAAACAAATACAGAAGAAAAGAAAATAACGGGTGGCGCTGCTCTTGTGGCAATGCGCTCTCCCAAAGGAGAGCATCCCGAATTTCGGGCAGAGAAATCTGCCGTGACGTAAAGTGGTATGCAGAATGGAAGTGACAGACATGCAGGTATGCAGACTAGCGCTGCTGTGTTTCAGGTGAACGGCTGGCAGTGCATGGGCCACGACACAGCCGGCATACAGACCGTGCTGGACACGACACAGGACGTCACTCTGGTGGTGGCCAGGAAACGCAAAGAGACCAGCAATGTGCGTTACGTAGCCATTTGAACAGAGCTTTCTTTTGGTTTTGGGTTTGTCTGTGTGTGTGTGTCGTGTGTGTGTGTGTGTGTGTGTGTGTGTGTGTGTGTGTGTGTTTTATTTTATTTATGTATTTATTCTTTTATATTGAGGATAATGGAATAAGCACTTATGTGCTTTTTTTTACATCTAGTCCCCGGCCCGTGTGTATGCGGATTTGTGAATTCTGTCATCTGTTTCCACCGGCACACAATGGCCTACTCTTACGAAAGGCGGAACAGGATATAACGTGTACGCAAGATGTTCTGCGTGCGTTCGCACACGGGGCCTCGGTTTATAGTCTCATCCGAAGGACTTTTGGGGAGAGTGGCGTCTGCACTGATGTTAACTCCAGGGGAAAATATCCCCTTGAACGGGAATCGAACCCGAGTCGTCAGATTGCGAGGGCAATGTTCTAACCACTAGGCTATCCTATTCCCCCTTTTGTGCAAGTGTGTGCGTTCGTGCGTGCGTGCGTGCGTGCGTGCGTGCGTGCGTGTGTGTGTGTGTGTGTGTGTGTGTGTGTGTGTGTGTGTGTTCAGTGTCATTTTTTGAAGTATCGAAGTAAAGAAAACTTTCTAAAAAGGCTGCCGATTTGAATCAGCATTTCTTAAAAAAAATAATCATCGAAGGAATCTTCCAAAAATGAGAAACACACGTACACACGCATGCACATATAAACTCTCTTTTGTTACTTTGTCCTCATTTTAGCACTTCAACTTATCCACCATGAAATCCAAGATTTCTTGTAATCCTTGAAAATCTACCAGTAACTACATAGCGAGACTATGCAAAATAATATGGCACAAGACAAAAGAGTAAATTCAGTCTACTTCAATACCATCAAAAGGCTGCTTCATTAGTCCTCATCAGAGCCATGAGTTGAAACTAAAGCTTGTCTCAGACCTACAAGCAATTAATAGCAAGAGCGCTAGTGTAATTTTTGATAAAAAAAAAAGTTTTCCATACTTTTCACGCTTAAAAGATCACGAACTATAATTATCTTAAATATAGAATACACAGTTCAGAAATTTTCTTCCTTGATCTTGTAGTTCTAAGATTATAAACAAGTTAAAAATAGTAAAAGTGCTAAATTTTTGTTTGTACCAAAAATTGTTTTGTTTGCGGCCTTTTTACGCTGAAATGATCAGAAACCATATCTTAAAATAAAGTACACAGTCCAGAAATGTGATTCCTTGATCCTGTAGTCTTGATATCACAAACAATACAAACATAGCAAGAGCGATACTTCTTGCAAAAAAACATGTTAGCGTATTTTTCTATGTGGAAACAATCACGAATCATCTTTAAAAGATTAAAGTACACAGTTTAGACATGTCCTTCATTGATCTTGTAGTTTTAAGTTTACAAAAAAGCACTTTGAGATTGCTAACTATCATCCGCTACGAATTGCTATCATCCGCTTCCAGATCGCTATCATCCGCTACCAGATCGTTATCATCCGCTACCAGATCGCTAACTATCATCCGCTATCAGATGGCTAACTATCATCCGCTATCAGATGGCTAACTATCATCCGCTACCAGATTTCTATCATCCGCTACGGTTTTGTTTTCCATGAAATCCAAAGTTTAATTTCAGATGTGTAACAAAAAAGTTCTACGTATTCCAGGAAAGTTTTCTCCAGGACTTCCAGCTAGAAAATGAGTATTTTGGAAAATTAATACTTTCCCTATATATCACAGCAAGCACATGCTTTTGTTAGCATGCGATTTAACCTTTTTCGACAAACTACTGACTTCGGATATGACCAAAAGTTCCTGGGTTTTTTCCCCGCTCTCTCTCTTTCTCCGGAAGCTCATCACTTCCAGTTCTGCTTGAACAGCATAACTGCAACAGCCTCTCCCTCCCAAAGTGCTATGCCGTGATGCTGTGACACCTGAAGCAGAAAAGAGGTCTTATGCCTGCGCAGTCTGGTGTGAAATTGCCTCTTGACTTCGCTAACACGCTCATTGTGTTCACATGCAAAAGCACCGTTTTAAACACACACAAAAACACCAACCGTGATGCGATACAAAAATGTGTTTTACGGTTGAATGAAGTTACGTCACAATGAACACGTCAAACATGCTCAAATCTAACTAGTAAAAAAAAAGAAAAAAAGAAACAGAATGATGCGTGCTAGAATCAGTTCCAGCAGCAAAGACGTATGTATAATGAACAGAGAAACAGGAAAAGTTAAGTTTGGAGAAAAATGGTTTTGAAAGTAAAAGTAGGTGGTTGATACATTTTGGAAGAATAGAGAGTAAATTGATATGCGGAATAGTGAGAGAACCGATGATTCTCAACCTAGCATGCATGCTTAGAATAATGTATTTTCATGATTCAATACCGTTCTGTATTAAGAGAGTGCCGCTAAAACTATTGATTTGAAGAAATCTTGAGCTAAAGGAGTAGGCGTGAGTGATAAGGAAGAAAAGCTTTCTAAAAAATAAATAAAACACCTCTCAAGGCCACACACACTGACAGATCTCTCTCATGGCCTAAGGCTGATGTATATGAACTCATTTCAGAGTTCTCTCCCTTCTTCTTCTTCTTCTTCTTCTTCTCCTCCTCCTTCTCCTCCTCATTCTTCTCCTACTTCTCCTACTCATTCTTCTTCTTCTCTCTTCTTCTTCTTCTTCTTCTTCTTCTTCTTTTTCCTTCTCCTTCTTCTCCTCCTCCTTCTTCTCCTTCTTCTCCTACTCATTCTTCTTCTTCTCCTACTCATTCTTCTTCTTCTTCTTCTCCTTCTTCTCCCCTCCTTCTCCTTCTCTTCTGCCTTTCCCTTCCTCCCTACTGCTCTCCTTACCACTCCAGAGACTACTGTCCTTCACAGTCTCAGATAACAGGCATGTGTTGGCAGTGACAAACCCTGCCATTCATAGCCAACAGCAGCATGGCTGTAGTCTATACAACACGCCGCATTTGAACAGACTTCCCACGTGGGTATGCCTGGTGCCCATCAGTATAAATAGCATCCCCACATTCTGGAAACTCTGTGCTGGAAATTTCCTCTTTTCTATCACTCTCTTTGTTTCTGCCTTGTTTCTATTCATTCGGTCACCTTCTTCTGGTCTATTTTCCGCTTTCTTGATCCATTCTCCTGCAGGGTTGTTTTTTTTCCCCCCAGAAAGACTAAAAAGATAAAAATTGTTTCTTATGCTGAAGTTGAATGCGCTAGGCCTGACTTGTCAGGCGCTTAACGGCAGCGTGGCTCATTTTCACTCATTTTAACAGACAACCTTAATTGCTGTCTGAACGTTAGATGAAGAAGAAAAAGAATGGAAAAGATTGATATTGAAAAAACAACAACATCCAGACCTATGGAATTTGCTAAGAATGTCAATTATAACACACAAACAAAATGAAGCCCTTACTGCAGAACATCTTGCACACACGTTAGAAACCCGTTTGGCCTTTCGGGAAGAGTAGGCAATTTCAAACGGATGACGAAATTTTTAAAAACACCAAAAAACTGCATACCCATAAGTGTCGTGATTAGACACCATCCCCGAGGTCGAAATGCAGCTACCTCATTGATGGGTTACAATGATGGCATACGCCAAATCTTTCCATTGGTGAAGTTCGGAGCTCTAGCCCAGGAACAAAACAAAAATCATGTATTCTGAATTCTTAAAAAAAAAATGGGCACTGAATAAGAATATCTTCACCAAAATGTTATTGACTACAAGTGCATTAGTTTTAGGAATTACCTTTACTCTTAAAATCTCACAACGCCATTAACCATAAAAACATAAAAACAAGGAGACGAAATATAATGAAAGGGATTATTTATAAATAAAGTAAACTTGTTCTACAGATACATAAGAGAAAAATGCCTCCCTACACACATGCACATACACACTGAGGCCCCGTGTGCGCACGCACGCAGAACATCTTGCGCACACGTTAAATCCTGTTCTGCTTTTCGTAAGAGTAGGCCATTGTGTGCCGGTGGGAACAGATGACAGAATGTACAAAAAAACGCATACACACGGAGACTGGATGTAAAAAGCGCATAAGCGCTTATTCCATTATCCTCGATATAAAAGAATAAAATAAATAAATAAAGGGAAAGATTTGAAAGTGGCTCTGAACAAGTTAAAATTCTGCTTTTCTTGTAAAGAAAACTTTTATGTTCAGAATTGTCAACAACCCCCCCCCCCCCCAAACAAACCCAGGACTGAAAACTTCTTTGGCGTCAATTTAGAAATAATTTTCTGGTAATTGTCTTTACATTCTGCTTTCTCGATTTATTTCATATATTATTCATTATATCTCCTACATGAAAAAAGGAACCCGGCAGATTCCCATTCTAGTGTCCATCTATCTCTGACTATATTGAGTCAAAGATTTAAAAAACATTTTTGTTTGTTTTACTTCAGAGTTCCATTCTTGCAAGCTAAATTAAACATAACATGGGGTCAAAACAAACCAGACACAAAAGCATAGTCACGTCAGCGCTATTGGTATGATAGTGTTTTGTCACAACTACTGTTTTTTTTTAATGATCCTTTCTTGTTTTTCAAACTGTAAAGAAATATTAATGCGCGAGCGCGCGCACGCACACATACACACGCACACATACACACACACACACACACACTCACTCACACACACACACACACACGCACGCACGCACACACACACGCACACACACACACACACACACACAACACACACACACACACACACACACACACACACACACACACTGTAACACATTTAAATAATTATGTTTCTTTACAGCTGTTACACTACTAGAATTATTATCCTGGTTGGTTGTTTTTTTAAATTCCCAAAGTGGAAATGTGGCGACCTGAATGGCGGGCCCAAACGGTCGCATAATTATACAGAAATCTCCCCATTGGTCAGCCTCGCAGCTCAAGCCCAGGAACGAAAGAAACTTTGCTTTTTTATGAACAAGCACTTAAGTTTAGCATCTTTGTGCTTCTTCTGGGACCTCTTAAGCAATATATATATATATATATATATATATATATATATATATATATATATATATATATATATATATATATATAAAGAAAACATTAGTGAAATATTGCAGCTTGATCAGTTAGTGCCTTACAAAGAATAGTGAATGCCTGATAGGTCGCATAGGATATATATCTATTTTGGCTGTTTATAATAATCGTCATTCGATTAATTTTTCTTTTTATTTATTTATTTATTTATGTATTTACTTGTCAATCTTTAATTTTTGTTCAGTAACACGAGAAAGTTTTATTTTAATTTGCAAAACATTAAAATGACATTCATGCATACAGATTATTTCAAAATTGTATTCTCACAAACCCTCAAAGTCCTATGAATTATACCCCAAATGACATTGTATCAGTGCAATTGGGTTTTTTGTGTGTTTGTTTTGTTGGTTTTTTGTTTGTTTTTTTACACCTAGTGGCTTATTTCCAGTACCTTCACCAGAAGACACCTGCATACATTTTTTTTAATGTCTTTTTTGTACGAATGTCCATTTTTGTATTCAAACAGACACAAAATGATAGACTCTTTTTCTACGGTAATATCTGAATACATTGAACAGTATGGCTATCTCATTAAGCTTATTTTTCATTTTTTTTGTTTGATTCATTCTACGGATAATAAATTATTTAATCTATTGATGTTTTTACACAGATAGACACTGGTGTTTTCTCAAACAAGCCTAAGAGCCTTAAAGGCTTGAAATTCAAGTCTAGCACAATGGAAGCGAGACTTCCGATCTTCAGTTAGGCCCAATGGTGAGACTGTGGGTTTGCCACCGCTCACCCATCAGTCAGACAGCCACACTCCGACTTCGGGGAGCATTGTATCCGTTTTGTCTCCAAGGACAAGACAAATTCGAGTCTACCTTGATGTCATAGTTGAGTTGTTTTTTTCCTGGATTTTTTTAAAATAAAAAGACACTTTTAGTTTCTCGTTACTCGGCTAGAGCTTCGAGGTTTACCAGTGGTGAGATATTGCGTTTTGCAGCCGTTTTCTTTTGCCCACCATGAATTTATTCACATTCCGATTTCGGAGATGAAAAGAAACTGATAAAAAATGACAAAATGAATCAAAACCCAAAAGTTTGTTTTTTTGTGTGTGTTATTTAAAGGAGAGTAATCGTGTTTGAATTCTCTGTTCCAGAACCGTGTGCAGGAGCTGGAAAGCAGCGTGCACAAGCTGGAAGAGGAGGTGGGGCGACTAGCGGAGGACCTGTCCCAAAAAGACGCCCGCTTACAGGAACTCTCTTCCCTGCTGCCCTGGACGCAGGGCCAGCAGAACGGCGAAACGACGCTGGTTCTGCAGTCAGACGAGGAGGGCTTCGTCATCGGCGAAAACGAGTTCGTGGTCTGACTGACATCTGCACTGAGTTTGTCCTCACACTCGGACTCAGATTGACCATCTAGTTTGTGAGCTGAGTCAGATCTGCATCCAGTTTGTGAGTCTGACTCGGATCTGCATCCTATCCTCAGCATCTGCGGTCTCAACACTGATGGGTTTCTTTTGATTCATGTTGCTTCTTGATATCAGAAGCAATGACAATCACGCAGATCATTTTCGGAAAGAAATACAAATTTTAAAACAACAGCAACAAAACACACCCAAAAATCATGGAAACTGTTCAAGGAGACTGGAGACTACACCGTCAAAAAGAAAGTCTTTCAACAACAACAAAAAATTAATAAAAATACTGACAAATGTCTTTGTTCATAAATCTGTCCATTTTTGCAAATGTGTCGTTACTGCAAAAATGTGGAAGAGGTGCTCAAACTGTCCAATAAACCATTCATTATTGTTGCTTGCTGCTACTGCTGCTGCTGCTGCTGCTGCTGCTGCTACAGTGGCGAATTTGCAGTGGTTTATTTCCAGTGGGCAGCTAGCTAGTTTTGCAAAAGGAGCGATGTCAACTATAGCACACACACACACACACGGCTGCGCTTTCAGCTGTGGCATGCTTTTTGCAAACGTTGTACATAATTCAACTAACCCCCTCCCTTGCAATTGTGGTTGTGAAAGACAACACGGCAACGCGTTTTCCCTTGTACTTAAGGACAAAGCGTTTTTTTCCTGTCTTTAAGGACACACATTTTGTCGTGCAAACCAACGTGTGTTGATTTTTGGTTCTAGACAGTAATACCTTTCAGTTGGTTCTATTTTTTTTTCTTCCAGAATGTGCTTTTTTAGTACTTGGCAGCAGCAGCAAGAGAGAGACAGTTTTCTTTCCAGCAAGGTCAAGTTCATCGTGATGCTATCATTATCAGATTTCTCCATGTTTCTCGTGACCTACTTATTCGTGGGTTGAAACTTCTTCAAAAAGCTTGGTACTTACCTGCCCGAGCTTATTTATGTGATTTGTTTTGTTAATGATTGTTGATTTGTGATTTTGTTGATTGCTGAAAGTTATTTTGTATGTGATTTCCTTTTTTTGTTTGTTTGTTTGTTAGTTGTTGATTTGAAGTTCTTTCTGTGTCCATTTTTGGATAGACATAGAATGTGATTTCCACACTGGCTCCTTCTGTGGTGGTGATGGTGGTGGTAGATTCCCCCCTCCCCTCTCAGTCCTAACAGTCCTTAGGGGACTGCTCATCTTTGGCTTGTCTGTGACATGTTCTTTGTTGTTGTTTGGTCGTCGACATTACTGTTTTGTATGTCCTTGTAGTAGTATCACACTTAAGAGAATCAGCATTTGCCATTAGAGCAAACGGACGATTTTGAAGATCCTTTTTACATCTTTGTGGGGGTTTTTGCGGGGAAGGGAACCAACAAATAATGGACGCAACAAATCATGTGTAAACTGGGTTTTTATTCTCTGTTTACATTTTGTGAATGACAGGTTGGTTCCAGTCTACCTGTACACACGTACTTCAGTGTAAGGCTTGGCCATCGTGCTTTTATGCAGAGAGCAATCAAGTTACCCCTGTGCGTACCTCAAAACAGGTGTCAGCATGATCAAAATAATGAGTGTTTAACAGGGAATATGCAGAGATTCCTTTTTTTTTGCCCGTGGGGATGGGTGGACTTTGGGTAGGGTAGGGTGGTCGGTTGGTTTGAAGAGGGGAAGACTCTTAGAATAGATGCGTGGGGTGGGGGGTATAGGGATGAAATGGGAAATGTGTGGTGTATTTTCTGAGGAAAATAGGTACTAACCTTTCTAATATCATTTGGGAATCTTTCAAAATACTACACCCATAATTCTCAGGAGAAACAGAGGACATACTCTGCGCGACATTCAAGGCGTTTAGCTGGGTAACGCCCAACAACAACAACAAAAAAAACCCATTGGAACAATAAACTGAATTTGTTTTCACTGAATTGTCTCAAAGACTCCTAAACAAAACAAAATCGGAAAGAAATCCTGTTGTATGTAACATCTCACTACACTGAGGTAAACGATTTTTTTCCAGTGTTGAAATCACCGTTATTCACGCCTCTGTACCAACAATGATTGTCAGAACCAAACCTTCGAAATAGGCTTTGATCAGGAACATGTAGGGGGAAAAATGGATAAATTGCATTTTCAGTAACATTGCTAGATTTGTTTGGGAAAAGTGTGTTAAATCAGATTCTACCCAGTGTTGCCCGCTAAGAAACGTCAGGAGAACATCCTGCTGATGCTCCTAGCCAGGGAAGACTGTTCATGTTAGTCATACTGCCTGGTTCAACCAACATTTGTAACTGTTCTGAATAGCAGCTCCCACCCGCAATTTTATGATTTTCCCCGTGTGTGACTCAAAAGATCCCCTGGGCTCTAAGAGATACTTTTTAAAGCATGTAGTACTTAGACTGTCGTGGTGGGTGACCTAACAAGTGAAAAAAAGCTATGGGGAAAATCCGTCAGAGCCTGGGTGTATAGTCTTCTAGTGATGATTAATGCCAGAACTCAGCGCCTGGTGCAGTGCTGCACTGGAGCCAGACCTGCTCTGGATAAGGTGCAGTTGCAGGCTCTCATTTTTATGGACGAGCAGGGTTTAATCTGAACCACTGCTCCACTGAAAAAATCAACTATGCTTTTTTGGGGGGAGGGCTGTTGGAAATCTGGGAGTTACAAAAAAGATATTGACCTTCTTCGCCCGAGCTTGTCTTGGGTTAGACTAGCTGTTTAGTAAATAAAACGTGTATGACTCACATGAAATCTGTATGACTCGTATGAAATCTGGGAGTTAAAAAAAGATATTGACATTTCTCGCCCAGCTTGTCTTGGGTTAGACTAGCTGTTTAGTAACTAAAACGTGTATGACTCATCAACGTCGTCGCATTGCTACAAAGTTAAATGTGTATAGCTAACGCAGCTTTTGTCAAACACAGTGTTTAACTTTGCAGCAATATGATAAGGCAGAAATGAAGAATCAAAAGAATGTAAGCCGCCAATCCATTGCATATTAACACCGTCAGTGTTCAATATTTATAGATCCAAACTTCTAATGTAGGCTGTCAGTTAGTGGACAGACCTTCTTCTCTATATTCATGTTTCAAGAGGAAGGTGGGAATTACGTTTTAATATCCCTTTGCAAAAGCAGTCCAAACTGTACCGTCTGACTAAAAAGAAATAGGTGACTGTAATCTACCGATTTTGTTTTCAGATAATGATACTTGAAATCTGTTACAAATCACACTATCTGTGCTGCAGTTTTCACCCACTTTGTAAGCCGAATAATGCAGCAGATATCAATGTCCCGTTTCTCCAGTCTTGAATCTTTTTTGCCCTTCAAATTCAACTATGCTGAAAAATGTGCTTTTTCACCGTTATTATGAACAACAACATTAGGAGAAAACCACAACGTGCCTTACAGTTAGTGATATATCTCCAAATATTTCATAAGACAAATATATATTTAAAAAATCTATTATAGCATCGGTCTATAAAGCTTATGTCTATCGCTTTCTCGCCTAGTACCATTCAAGAATGATAACATTACAGTTTCTTTATAATGGAAACATCTTTTACTTTAACATTGGCTTGACTTTACGTCATCTCAGCTTCTGTAGTCCATATTTCCATTTCTCTGTCCAAGAAAGAGGTTGATATACATGAATATTACTGCCATCCCCTTTTTTCTTGTTTATTTGACAACGCTTTTGCCCGTGTTTAACCGCTTTAAGACCTGGATTGTTTCACAATGTAGGCTATTTATGGAAGTTCATTGCTGTCTAGTTCTTAAAGCTTTTGCGACATGATACAAAGATAGACACTGTTTTGTCTGTGCTTTATCATTAAGCATCATCCATAGGTTTTGCAACGATAAGTTTTACAACCATGATGGTAAATCTTTGGTTTAGGGACTGTATATTCTACACAACATAACGCTGTACATGAGCGTGCTTGCAAAAGCTTTGTTCATGCTTCCTTGTCTAGCCCTTTTCAGATGATTTCAGATAGTGTTGTCAGCTTAAACCTAGAACCTGATAGCTATCAGCAGAAGAAATGGTGTGCATCTATACACACTGCACTTTGCAACAGTTAAGTCTGTTATCAGGATATTACAAAGTTAAAAGTAGTGTTGATGTAAACGTCAACACGCATTATGATAAATAAGAACATCAATATTACAGGGAACCTACCGGGAACTATGAACACCACTTACGAATTTAAATTCATCGTCTGTGTTGTTTCCGTTGCTACTCCAAATTCCAGCCTAGTTTCAAGATGTGGATTTTTTCTACACTATGCATCTGATCGAAATCTCAAAAATGCAAAGTTTTTGTACCTAGTTATCTAAAAAAAAAAGTTAGATTTTTGAATAAGAATGGTCAGCAGTCTATTTATTGTTACTCTGTGCGAGCAGTATTACTATTTTGGGATCCTTGTTCACAAAATGTCAAATACTTTCTCCATGGTTCTGTTAAAAATTATATTAAAAAAATTGGACATTTTGCAAATTTTGGACAAGAGTCTTGCCAATAAATTCCCAAAATAGAATCATGAATGTGTGTCGAGTCAAGTTCCTTCATCAAATGTTTTTTACTTTTGTATTATTTCATTTGCATGTTGTACTAATTTTGAGAAATGAGTGATGACCTGGTACACTTTAATGTTTACTTGTGCCAAGCATTTTTACTCTCAAGTTGTTTTCAAAATCTGTGCTTATGTGTACCCAATACTTACTCTCTCTCTCTCTCTCTCTCTCGTTCTCTCTCTCTCTCTCTCTCTCTCTCTCTCTCTCTCTCTCTCTCTCTCTCTCTCTCTCTCTCTCTCTCTCTCTCTCTCTCTCTCTCTCTTGGGGACGGGATAGCTCAGTGGTCAGAGCACTCGCTTTCTTCAAGCCAATGTTAAGCAGCATCGAGCGTGGTTATCAAATGGATTGTTGACCGGTTGCGCGCCTTGGCTTCAGTACAGTCCCCCAGTTTACCCAGCTTGTAAATGGGTACTTGCCCTCTTTAGGGTCAGGGAAGGTAAAGCAGAGAGGGAGAGGAGATGGGCGCCGCCCTCAATATGCTGGCCCCTGGAGAAGCTGAGGTCTCTGACGCCTCGCTCCTCTACGACCTTATAGATTATGGGACACCTTTACCTTTACTTACATACATACATACATACCATACACAAATACATATGAGAAAAAGAGACACAGAGATGAACAAGCTGATGGTTGTGGTGTTTCTGAGCATGAGTTGCCTCGAAATGACAATTATCAAAGTGAGAACTGCAGTGCAGGCTGTTGGCTCTGAGGACAGAGTATTGCCATGGATGGACAACACCCACCCTACCTTTCTTTCCTTGCAATGACCATGACTTTAATGCCTTTATGTTTTTCCATTTTTCCTTTTTCCCATCAGACTGATGCTGACAAATACTCCTGTTTTGTTGTTGTTGTTGTTGTTGTTGTGTGGTTGTTGTTTCGTTCCTCGGCTAGAAGGTTGAGGTTCAACAATCGTGGCATTTTGCGTATGTTACCGTTTCTGCCAACCTTGAAGGTAGCCGCATTCCGACGTTGGGGGTGTATACTGGGTGTGTTCGTGTTTCCGAAACCCACTTAACGTTGGCATGACTTACGAGCTTTTTTACGTGCATAATTGATCTTCTGCACGTATGTAGGGACGTGAGGCATTTGCAGGTCTGCACTAGAAGTTGAACTAGGAGATCGCAAAAATCCCCACCTTTAATTCACCGGATACCGCCGGGATTCGAACCCACGGCTTCATGGACCCATGGGATTGAAGTCGAACGGTCTTAACCACTCGGCTATGGCAGCCGTCAAATCTTCGTAATAACTGCGGGCTCTTTACATTCTGTGTTTTCAATGCGTGATGCAAACTTTCTCCCAAAGTGTGTCCTGTCCTTAAAACTGTCGTCATCGTTGGTTCAGCTCGAACGAAAATAGAGAGGGAATACATAGATCTTAGTAGGATTCGAACCATTGACTCCCTTCTTAGACGGTTGCACTGGTCTAACCCAGCCTGCACCCAAGTATTCATTTTTAAATTCTGTTTTTTTAATTTTTATTTCGAAGATGATGGAATAAGCACTCATGTTCTTTTTTTCTTTTACATCCACTCCCCCCCGTGTGTACGCAGTTTTGAAAATTTTGTCATCCATTCCCATCAGCACACAATGGCATACTCTTCTAAAAGCAAAACAGGTTTTAACGTGTGCGCAAGATTTTTTGCATGCGTTTACACACAGGACCTCGGTTTATAGTCTCACTCAAAGAACTTTGGGGGTGGAAAGTGGAGTCGGTACTGATGTTAACTCCATTGGAAAAAAAAATCCTCTCGAACGAGATTCGAACCCGGATCAGCAGATCACGAGCGCAATGCGCATCTCTCTTAACCACCAGGCTATCCAGCCCCTGACTGGAAAAGGTTGGACCAGCCGGCACATCGCGTTCTATATGCATTGTAGTCATGAATCTGCTCAGTAGATTTCTCGCCAGTCTGGATGAAACCTTCGCGAAAGATTTTGCTCACGATGACACTATCTTCGGTACCCTGCAAATCTAACTGAAAGTTGCAAGCCAAGAAGGCTGCTCATACATTCTATTCTGGAACCAGCCCGAGTTGACTCTTTTTAAGTCAGGAACCGGACCCAGCATTTCGCATCAGTAGCCGATCCATCCTTAAAGAATGAATATAACTTTTTGATTGAAATCTAAGCCAAATGAAATTTCGGAGCGTAAAACACTTATTTTAAGAAGCAGAATGGAATAAAGAAAAAAAGGTGGGGTGGGAGGGTGGGAGGGTATGCTTATATCAAGTGGAATATAGATCTAGCTCTTTCCTCCCTATTCTCCTCTCATCTCATCTCATCTGCTCCCGTAACCCCAGGGGCACTGCAGTGACAAACGTTGCACCAGTTGGCTCCATTTGCGGCGGTTGTGGGCAAGTGCCTGGGTTGTGGAGAAGCTCTTCCCGGTCCATTCAGTGATGTTGTCTGCCCATTTTTCCCTATTCTATGGAAAGATAAAACTAATCTTAGGATCACTCTCATGGAGCAACATTTCCGTAGATTCAAAACCTATTATTTACTTTTACTCACTTCTTTTGATTTTCTTTATCCTGTTAAGCGCTTCGATTACTCCTTTGAAAATGTTTTTGCATTTTTGTCTCTGTCTGTCTGTCTGTCTGTCTGTCTCTCTAACTCTCTTTGTGTCAGTCTGTCTGTCTGTGTTTCTGTCTGTATCTCTCTGCCTCTGTTCGTCTGTCTCTGTCTGTCTGCCTGCCTGCCTCTGTCTGTCTCTCTCACTCTCTCTCTCTCTCTCTCACTCTTCTCTCTCTCTCTCTCTCTCTCTCTCTCTCTCTCTCTCTCTC
>CM054134.1:18400231-18407731 GCA_028751875.1 Rapana venosa
AGAGAGTTGTCCCTGGCAAAATTCTTAGAAAAAAGCCACTCTGATAGGGAAACAAATACAGTTGCAGACAGGAAAAAAGAAAAAAAAAAGGGTGGCGCTGCTCTTGTGGCGACGCGCTCTCCCCCGGGGAGAGCAGCCCGAATTTCACGGAGAGAAATCTGCCGTGACTTAAAGTGGTATGAAATGAAATCTGAGCGCTTTGATTTGTTGCTTTACAAGATTCAGCGCTATATAAATTCCATACATTATTATTATTATTATTATTATTATTACATAAAGCTGGTTGGCGTATGAGAAGTTGACAATGTCACACAGTAGGCAACAATGCCAAAGGAGAGAGAGAGAGAGAGAGAGAGAGAGAGAGAGAGAGAGAGAGAGAGAGAGAGAGAGAGAGAGAGAGAGAGAGAGAGAGAGAGAGAGTGTGTGTTTATTTATTTATATTTTTTTATTTATTCTTTTACATCGAGGATATTGGATTAAGCACTTATGTGCTTTTTTACATCCAGTCCACGTGTGTATGCGGTTTTGTAAATTTTGTCATCTGTTCCCACCGGCACACAATGGCCTACTCTTACGAAAAGCGGAACATAATGAACGTGTGCGCAAGATGTTCTTCGTGCGTTCGCACACGGGGCCTCGGTTTATAGTCTCATCCGAAGGACTTTTAGGGAGAGTGGAGTCTGCACTGATGTTAACTCCAGGGGAAAAAATCCTCTTGAACGGGAATCGAACCCGGGTCGTCAGATTGCGAGCGCAATGTTCTAACCACTAGGCTATCCTGTCCCCATAGCCAGTGAGAGGGGGAGAGAGAGAGAGAGAGAGAGAGAGAGAGAGAGAGGGAGAGAGAGAGAGAGAGAGGAGAGAGAGAGAGAGAGAGAGAGAGAGAGAGAGAGAGAGAGAGAGAGAGAGAGAGAGAGCAACTCAGCTACGGCCGGGTTGTTTTTTTTAGTGTGCACAGGCTAAGATGTTTGTGCACAGCCAGGTTTCTGATGATAAATAATTGCAATATTGAGATATCTGTTGCATATTTCACACACACACACACACACACACACACACACACACACACACACACACACACACACACACACACACACATACACACACACACACACACACACACACACACACACACACACACACACCACACAGGTGTAAGAAAACACATTAGTTTGCGTTTGAACGTTTATTTTCAAATAATTCACGTTTGAAGAAATTACCTGGCTGAATAAAGCTCTAGATCTAAATATACAAATGCCTTCTGGATAAAAGTAGTAAAAGTGTCCATTTGAAAAAAAATAAAAAGAAACAACAGAAGAAAAGACTGACTATTCTGATCTGACATTAAGTAATAATGATTATTATAAATAAAACTCTTTTGCTGTTACCAGTAATGTCAAAAGAAAAAAAGGATTTCAGGGGATATTCCTCCTACTTTCAGTATAAGTGATATATTGCTTTTAAGTCATTTTCATCCACACCCACCAAAAAATATCCTTTTGCTTAGAATTTATCTCATAGCCCTACAAACCTAATTCGCAAATCGCTGAAATAATCCGTGGGGAAAAATAATTTAAGAGGCTTATGGACTGTTGAATCAGCGTTTTACCAGAATAATTTTCTTTACGGGTAAGAGGTCTAGCATTGAACATGCGTTTAACCAGAAATAGTTTGTTTTAAGGGTCAAAGGTTTATATAACATTAAGTCAGCAATATACCAGAAATAATTTGTTTTACGGGTAAGAGGTATATATCTACTATTGAATCAGCGTTTTACGAGAAATATATATATATATTTTTTAAAGATAATAGATTACTTTAATAGTGCATACTGGCGCTTTACAAGAAATGTTTTGTAATTAAAGGTAATAGGCTTATTATTTTACCAGTCAGTCAATCACCATTTTACCAGAAACATAGTTTAAAGGATAAAAAGAATGAAGTAATTAAGGGATAAAAAAAAAGACTATGATTACACTAAAAATTAGTTTACACACTTGGAAAAGAGAGAGAGAGAGGGGGAGGAGAGAGAGAGAGAGAGAGAGAGAGAGAGAGAGAGAGATGGGGGGGGGGGGAGAGAGAGAGAGGGGGGGGGGGGAGGGTAAGAGAGAGAGGAAGAGAGAGAGAGAGATGTCAGTTCATTATACTACTTTGGGAGGACATTTGAGTGAAGGTACACGGAACTGACATTGTCTCCTTGAACGATTGCATATTGAGATTTAGACATAGACATCCTCTGAAGTCCGAGTGTGGCTGCCTATTTATTTTATTTTATTTTATTTTATACCACTTTAAGTCACGAGATTTCTCTGCGTGAAATTCGGGCTGCTCTCCCCGGGGAGAGCGCGTCGCCACAAGAGCAGCGCCACCCTTTTTTTTCTTTTTTTTGCAACTGTATTTGTTTCCCTAAAAGAGTGGCTTTTTTCTAAGATTTTTCCAGGGACAACTCTCTTGTTGCCGTGGGTTCTTTTACGTGCGCTGAAAATTTTGTGGCGAGGTATTTCAAAAAGAATCATACACGCAAACCTCTCACCCGGTGTACTTCCTATCTCACAGGGATTACCAGATGGGATGATGAGTGAGTCAGAGTGCAAGGTGTAAAGCTGGGGAACGCACAACAACAACAACAACAACAGACACAGACGATTCATTCCATATTCATGAGTTGTGGGCTATTTTGTACCGTGGAGTGCAAAAATAAACAGATAAATAAAAACCCCAACAGCACCCCCCGCCCCACATACACACAGGCATATGGTAGCTTATTTAAAAACGATATCCAACAGGATTTGGGAACTCCAGTGGACATCAGAATCTGAATGTGCCATAATTATTGATAAAAGGCTGGGTAGATCTAAGCCGCGTTGGGCAAATTTCCAACAGTTAACGTCCAGTAGAAACGTGCATCAAAAGTAACCAAAAATAACATTAAAAAACTATTTCTGGAGAGAGAGAGAGAGAGAGAGAGAGAGAGAGGGGAGAGAGAGAGAGAGAGAGAGAGAGAGAGAGAGAGAGAGAGAAAAGGTGGGTGATGTCATAACAGCAAATAAATATATCAAAAAACCCAAAAATTCAAGTTGTGTACTCATACTACTTAAAGCCAATACCCACTCATAATGTGGATCATCACTGTTTTATTTTTTAAAGGCACATTAGCATTATTTAAAAAAAAAATCAAAACCCTAAGGCCAAAAATTATTGATATTCAAACATTCGTGAAATTCCGCTTATAGAAAAAGGCATTAAAATATACCGTGCTTTTCATAAGTATTTTAAAAAGAAAACATT
Organism: Rapana venosa; assembly: GCA_028751875.1. Taxonomy (NCBI): domain Eukaryota; kingdom Metazoa; phylum Mollusca; class Gastropoda; order Neogastropoda; family Muricidae; genus Rapana; species Rapana venosa. Next base: position 18,403,520 of record CM054134.1, read on the forward strand.
TTATAACATATTGCTAATTTTGTCTGTGTAGTTAAGGTGAAGTTACCGAAAGAATACTATGGGAAACACAGCCTCATCTCTTTTGCCTGAAGAAACTGAATCATTCAAATAGCAGCATTGCCCTTTGAGAAAGCCAGGAGCCTGTCAGTCTAAAAATAGTAAAATTCTGTGCTAGGAATTCCCTCTTTTCTATCCCTCTCTTTGTTTCTGCCTTGTTCCTTTTCTTCCCGTCGCCTCCTTCTTGTCTGTTTTCTGCCTTTTTGGTCCATTTTCCTGCCTTTTCTTTTACCAGAAAGACTTAAAAGAAAACAGTTCTCTCCCATGCCGAAGTGGGATGTGCTGGGCCTGACTTGTCAGGCGCTTAACGGCAGTGCAACTCATTTTCGCTCGTATGTAGTAGTTGTCTCAACGTTCGAAGAAGAGGAAAATAACAGTATTGTGGCCGTTTGCAGGGTTGCCACTGCGGTCTTTATATGAAGGCAGGTGTTACATGGCCTTTGTGGTCAGAAAACAGATCCACCATCAACACTGCAATATTGAAAAAAATAAAAAAGAAACAGGAAGAAGTGTAACATTGTTGCCACATTCTGTGTTGTTGGGTATACAAACTTGTTGTGTTTTTTAAAAATATATATCAGCCTCTGAAATATAGTGTGTCTTTTTGTTTGTTTTTTTACGTAAGTTAAAACTTTTCTGTTTTCTGGAAAAAATATGATATTTCTTTTAGTTGCGCCCTTCCACACCCCCCCCCCCCCCCCCCCCCCCTCTCTATCCCATTTCTTAGTTTTTTATCTTCCTTCATTTTCCTCTTCGCCTCATACTTTCCTACTCCTCTCCCTCCTCATTCTTTTCTTTTCTTCTCCTTTTTGTTATCCTCCTCCTTCCTCTACTTCTTTCCTTTCATTTCGTCTTCTTTTCTTTGAGTATCTTTCTTACTCTTTGTCTTGTTCCTCTTCTTTTTTCTTTTCCTATTTTTTTCCACTTTCCTCTTTCATGTTCATCCACTATCCAAACTTTTACAGCAAAGAATGCTATGATTAACATGAACAAGGGGTAAATAAATGGGATGAGCTGAATAAGCTTACCATCAGAATGTGAACAGGATGCAAGGTCGATTTCCCAAAGGTCCTCCATACAGGTGTCGGTAATGTCATTGCCCATTTGAGCATGCCACCTTTCTTCTAGGGCAGTTTTGTGTAAGGCAGGTGGTCCTCCCTCCTCCCTACGCCCTGCCTATTTCAGTCAAATGGAATTGCTATTATTATCAGTGTTCATCATTATGGCCTTAGTGAAGGGCTGGGCTAAAGGCATCACGGTTGAATAACTAATTGGTATAACCTCTTCCACCACTGGCTTTCCCTCAAGCCTAGGTTAAACAGCATCGAGCGTGGTTTACTTCTTGGATGGGTGACCGTTTGCACGCCTTGGCTTCAGTAAAGTCCCCCAGTTCACCCAGCTGTAAATGGGTACCTGCCCTCTTTTAGGGTCAAGAAAGGTAAAACAGAGAGGGAGAAGAGATGGGCGCCGCCCTCAATATGCTGGCCCCTGGAAAAGCTGAGTTCTCTGACATCTCACTCCCCAAAGACCCCATACATCATGAGAGGGAACCTTCCATCAAACCGTTAATTTCCATTTCGACGTTACAACTATGATAAAGGAAAAAAAGATGTGAGTGGAAAAATGGTTGCAGGATTAATTCTGGTAATAAAAAAAGGTTATGAGATGAAACAAGCAAAAAAAAGAAAGAAAAAAGAAAAAACCCATGTTACAAACTTACATTAAAATACTATTCTCTACTGTTATGCTTATACTGCAGTTGTTGTAAGCCTAACTCGAGTATCAAAACAATAAATGGAATAAGATTTTAAAAAGCAATAAAAACAATGAGCTATCTGATTAGGGTATTATGCCTCTACTCCACAAGACAGAGAGGAAGAACAAACAGTGTGTGACAAAATCCCGTCACGTGACCGGGCTGTGCGACAGGACAGACTAGTAGTACACAGTCAAGACCATTTCCCGACCAGGACAAGGTAGCCATGTTTTGCTGTGTAAATTCAGCAAAGGACCTGTTGTAGTTAGTGGTATGCTTCCGCAAAACAAAAGCGAAATAAATAAAAGTTTGTAAAAACCGTTAGAAACAGAATAAAAGAAAAAAAATATTTTGACTCAAATCTTACACCCACTTGACCCGAAAATATCACATTATAGACTATTTTCAACAACAAAATTTACATGTGAAGGTCTGTATTCATGTGTAGGTCTATATACAAAGCGGCGTGGATCTCTCACTATCTCCGTGTTTACAGTCTTCATCTGTCATCCACATGTCAACAATTTACTGATGAGTGGACTCAGTCGGGCTACTTGCACAGGTAAATTCTATGAAACAAGAACATTTTGTCAGGCATAAAGGTATATACATTGAAGGCATAGTTTTCACAAACATAATTTTCGAATGCTGACATATAACCGAACAAAACGATGAATCTAGTTAAAAGTAATACGATTTACACAATGTAGGCTTGAATCAATAACATTCATCAAAAGGTTAATACAATGTGAAGACAACACAGCTTTAAAAAAGTAATTTTTTTTCCTTTGCTCTAATCATCACCATCTCACACAATTCAAAATTCTTCCATCACCCACCCCCACCCCCACTTTCCCTATGAAAACATTGAAGATAGTGAAAAGGAGTTGTGATATATGTTTCCATAACGTCTTAGAAATACACACACAAATCAAAGTTTACCCTTCTGAAACACTTTAATAATAATAAGATAAAAACAGAGAGTGGTAGTGTTAAGAGGGCATATTCTTTTTCCCAGCGACAACATTTTTAAAGCACCAAGAAAAATCGTGATAAGCTCTCACTAAATACTGATAAAATTCAGATCTCACCTGTCTCACCTGTTGGCATAACATCACGAGTTCGGCGATAGCCGCCACACCCAATGATAATGACGTGATTAAGATAGAAAATATTTTAAAATCCTTAATTCTAAGGGGTATAATAATGATACCTTAAAAAACGCTGCTTTCACATTCTAATGTAAAAATCCCCCCCCCCCTCCCTTCAATCATGCACTGTTTTTCTAGTAATTCAATGTATATTAAGCAAACAAAAAACCCCTAGTAATTGTCAAGTGTGCATGTGTGTTGTGTGTGAGAGAGAGAGAGAGAGAGAGAGAGAGAGAGAGAAGAGAGAGGAGAGAGAGAGAGAGAGAGAGAGAGAAGAGAGAAGAGAGCAGGAAAACGTCAAACAGTTGTATGCCCCTGTTTTCAATCTGCCAGTCTCCTGTTAATAATAATAATAATAATAATAATAATAATAATAATAATAATAATAATAACGTATGGAATTTATATAGCGCTGAATCTTGTAACGCAACAAATCAAAGCGTTACACACACTCTCAACGGTTAAAAGTGACTTCAAGAAGTACGATGTATTTTAAAAAAGTTGAATTTAAAGGAATGAAGAACAAAGGACATGTAAGTCATGTTCAAAAGGACAGTGTGACGATGTTATGTTTAAAAGGACAGTGTGACGATGTCATGTTTTAAAGGACATTGTGACGATGTTATGTTTAAAAGGACAGTGTGATGATGTCATGTTTAAAAGGACAGTGTGATGATGTCATGTTTAAAAGGACAGTGTGACGATGTTATGTTTAAAAGGACATTGTGACGATGTTATGTTTAAAAGGACAGTGTGACGATGTCATGTTTTAAAGGACATTGTGACGATGTTATGTTTAAAAGGACATTGTGAACATGTCACAAAGCGAAACACAAACTGGCTTCCATCACAACAGCTTCAATGGAACTTGGCAATACCTCTGTCGCTCTATCCACTGCTGTGAAATATCTAGGGGTCTTTATCGACAACACACTCTCCATGCAAAAATTAACCACCCAGACCTGTCAGTCATGCTACTTTCAATTACGGTGTATTAGTGCAGTTCGAAAGTGCCTGTCCATTGATGCAACATCCAAACTAATCACGTCTCTCATTCTCTCACGTCTGGACTATTGCACTTCTCTTCTGGCTGGTCTGCCAACATCATCTATCCACTCCCTTCAACGATTACAAAACTCTGCCGCTCGACTAGTCCTCAGAAAGGAAAAAATCTGAGCACATTACTCCTCTCATGCGATCTCTCCACTGGCTGCCTGTGTCACAGAGAGTAAACTATAAGATCAGTAC
>CM054134.1:18415231-18420231 GCA_028751875.1 Rapana venosa
TTCTTAAAACACAAACTGCGACCAACGATGTTTGCGTTATCAAATCTAGCATAGCTTTATTGTTGTTTGTTTTAAAGCACATAATCCAATTTTCTATGAAATGAAAAAAAAACTCGCAATGAAACTTTATAATAAGACATACGCTGTGATAGATTAGAAAAAATTTGGTTCGATTCTCGTTTTAGACCAAAACATCTCTCGAACCTGAATGATGTTAAAACTATCTTCAATGAATAAAATTTATGAAGTCTTGCAACAACATTTACGCACGAAACAAGAAATTCAGAAAAAAACATTGCGATTCCGAGGACCCCAAACAGTTACGTGGCACTGAGCATTGGTCTCACAACTAGTCTCTTCCAGCATGAAAAACAATTTAATTTCACGAGTCGCACACACAATTTTTCACGAGGTACTAGATTAAGAACAGACATTTTTGTTTCATCAGCAAAAAAAAATAATCTGCGTGAGAGAGACAAACAGAGCAAGTTTAATAGTGGCATTTTAGCTACACACACTCTCCTCCCTAGCGAAAGCAACCCGAATTTTTTTTTTAAGCAGAGTAAATGCACACGCAATTTTGTTTCACGAGGGTACTAGATTAAGTAACACAGACATTTTTTTGCTTTTTCATTCAGCCCTAAAAAAAAATAATCTGCCGTGTGAGAGGTACAGAAAGAGGCAAGTTAATAATAATAATGTATGGAATTTATATAGCAGTTAACACCACTCACATTGCTAAAAGAACCTGGGCTGCCCCTCTGTGAGGGTGTTCCAGGAATTATCAGATTCTCCGGGTGATGTCAATGTAGACTATTCCACAAGTTATGCAGCAGACCTGGACAGAACCAGAAAATAGACATAAAGACCACAGAGAGAGCGAGGAGAGAGAGAGAGAGAGAGAAGAGAGAGAGAGAGAGAGAGAGCTGACAGAGAGAGAGGCTGACAGAGAGAGAGAGAGAGAGAGAGAGAGAGAGAGAGAGAGAGAGAGGAAGAGAGAGAGAGAGAGAGAGAGAAGTAGAGAAAGACAGACTGACAGAGAGAGAAAGACAGACTGACAGAGAGAGAGAGACAGAGACAGAGACAGAGAGACAGAGAGAGATCCGGCTGCAGCAAACTAATATATATATTTTTTCTTCTTCTTTGTCGACGCTCAGACAACAACTCTCGGTGTCAGTCATATAATAATAATAATGTATGGAATTTATATAGCGCTGAATCTTGTAAAGCAACAAATCAAAGCGCTCAGATTTTATTTCATACCACTTTAAGTCATGGCAGATTTCTCTCCGTGAAATTCGGGCTGCTCTCCCCGGGGAGAGCGGGAGAACGCGTCGCCACTTAGCGCTGCGCCACCCTTTCACCCTTTTTTTTTTTCTGCAGCTGTATTTGTTTCCCTATCAGAGTGGCTTTTTTCTAAGAATTTGCCAGGGACAACTCTCTTGTTGCCGTGGGTTTTATTTACGTGCGCTAAATAATTACGTGTAACACCACGGACCTCGGTTTATCGTCTCATCCGAAAGACTAGCGCCCAGACCACCACTCATGGTCTAATGGATGGGGGAAAATTTTCCGGTCCAAACGGGGTACGAACCGCCGCACACTTCAGACCCGGACTTTTCGCTTTCTAGACAGGCGCGTTACCTCTAGACCACCGATCCACATCCACATATGAGCGAAAATGCGTTGCAGTGCATGCCGTTAAACACCTGACAAGTGAGGCCCAGCGCATCCGACTTCGGCGTGGGAGAGGATTGTTATATTTTAAGTCTTTCTGGGGGAAAAAACAAACAAAAAAACCAAAACAACCCAGGCAGAAGAATGAACCAAAATGGCAGAAGAAAAAAGACAAGATGGAGGTGACAGGGAAAAAAAGAAACAAGGCAAAAGAGAAAGAGAGGGATAGAAAAGAGGGAATTCCTAGCAGAGCATTTTTTTTCAAAAGGTGGGGATACTATTCATACTGAAAGGCCCTTGGCATCCCCAGGGGGGACAACGGATATCAACAAAGAAGAAACTGCCCAGTTTGTGGAAGTCTGCTGACTGAAGACTTTCTACTCAAGAATGGGTCTTCTATCTATCTATCTGTCCCGTAGTCCGACGACCGTGGGGGCACCCTCAAAGACTCAACAACCAGTTCCCTCCATTCCTCTCTCTGTTCTGCCTTTCTCAGGGTTTAGTTGAGTTCTAGGCCTGTCCATTCGCTGATGTTATCCTCTCAGCTCTTCCTTGGTCTGCCTCTTCTTCTTCCTCCTTGGACAGTGCCTTGTAAAATTGTCTTTGCAAGTCCTTTGGATCTTGTGACATGCCCATACCATTTAAGTTTACGCTTTTTCACGATCGTTAGAAGGTTCTCATAGGGTCCAATGGTTTGCTGGATTCTGTTATGCACGCTTTCGTTGCTTATGTGGTCTTTGTAGGAGATGCCAAGGAGTCTCCGAAGGCATCTCATCTCCACCGCCTGTACTCTTCTCTCCAAATCTGCAGTCAGGGTCCATGATTCACAGGCATACAGAAATATGGATATGACAAGGGAGCGCATTAGTCTGATTGATCTTGGAGATAAGTGACATATTTTTATCTCTCCAGATGGTGTTTAGTTTTGACAAGTTATTATCTGTGCAGTCCTGCATACTACTTCTGGCTTGGATCCCTGGTCTGATAAATGGCTCCCAGGTACTTGAAGCTTTGAACTGTTTCCAGCTTCTGGTCATTAACCCTGATATCAGTGCTAATGCCGTTGGTGTTATTAGTCATCAGTTTGGTCTTCTCTGCACTGATTTCCATGCCGTATGTTTTGGAGGCCTTATTCAGGTGTTCTGTTAGGCTGGCAAGCTCTTTTTCTGATCCTGCTATTCCATCAATGTCATCTGCGAAGCGGAGGTTTGTGATCGTTCTGCCTCCAATGCTGACTGATCCTTCATGATGTTCCATGCATCAGCCATGATTCTCTCAAGGAAGATGTTGAAAAGAGTGGGTGAGAGTAGACAGCCCTGCCTTACTCCAACTGTTGTTCGAAACCATTCTCCAATGTTGTTGTTGTAGTACACTGCACTGGTGGCCTCGCTGTACAGCTGTTTGATGACTCTGATCAGGTTTGCATTGATGCTGTACAAATTCATGGTTGCCCACAAAGCTGCATGCCACACCCTGTCAAATGCCTTCTTAAAATCGATAAATACATGGTAAAGGTCTTGTTGATGTTGAAGGTACCGCTCACATAGTATTCTGAGGTTGAATATCTGTTCTGTTGTGCTGCGCCCTGCTCTGAAACCTGCTTGTTCCTCAGCAATGATGGTCTCTGCTTGTGGCTTCAGTCTAATGATGGTCTCTGCTTGTGGCTTCAGTCTATTCAATATTATCTGCAGCATGACCTTGCTTGGGTGGCATATGAGGCTGATTGTGCGGTAATTATGGCATTGCTGTAGATTTCCTTTCTTGGGGAGGGTGATGATGAGTGACTGTATGGTGTTGGCCATTTTCCTGTCTGCCAGATCTTGTTGTAGATTCTTAGTAGAGCGCTGATCATGGCTTTCCCTCCAGCTTGAACCAACTCAGCTGGAATGTTGTCAGCCCCTGCTGACTTCCCCCTTTTCAGCGATCTGACTGCTGTTTCCACTTCTTCTCGGAGGATAGGGTGACTGTCTGTGTCTTTGCTTGCGGGTACATTAAGGACTTCTGGATCTCCTGCGGTTCTATAGTTATACAGGTCGGAGCAGTATTCTGTCCATTTGTTCAGAATATCCTGGTCGTCAGTGAGACACTTCCCATTTTTGTCTTGGATTTTTCCCATTTTTGTCTTTTCCCTGTTTTGTGCTAGTCAGGTCTTTCACCAGCTGATATGCTTTCTTGCTATTGTTTTTCTTGATGTTCTCTTCAATGTCTTGGCACTGTTCACCGATCCATTTCTCTTTTGCCTCTGTCATGGACTTCCTGATTCTTTTGTTGACTGCCCTATATTGTTCTGCTCTTTCTTTTGTTTCATTTTTCTATTTCTTCAACTCTCTACGCTTGTCGCATAGTTGTAGGATGTTAGGTGTGACCCATGGTTTTTTGACTGGTCGGTGTTTGCCAAGAAGCTCGCTTGGGTCTTACATGCAATTAATTTGATGAAGGGGTAATTGGGGAAGAGGGCGGGGGGAGGGGGGGGGGGTTGTTCAGGCGGGATAGCCTAGTGGTTAGAATGTTGCGCTCACAATTTGACGGCCCTCTGCAGTTAACATCAATACCAACTCCTCCACCCCGCTAGAGATCCGTGGGATTAGACTATAAACCGAGGCCCCTCACGCAAACGCGTGCAGAACGGTTTGCTTAGCCTACCCGTTATAGCTCGTTTTGGGCTTTCCGAAGAGTAGGTCATTGTGTGCTGGTAAGAATGGATGTCACCTCCCTACCCCTAAACCTGCTTGAACACTGGTGTCGTGTTTAGACATCATCCCCGAAGTCGGAATGTGGCTGCCGTTAACAGTGGGCGCAAACAGCCGGGTACGCTAAAGTCTCAGTGTTGGTGAACTTCGGAGTTCTAGATCTAGCCGAGGAACGAAAAGAAAGCAGCTTTTGGGGGTCCATGGCTACACACCAGTATTAATTTGGGGGTCACGTAGTATCTTGTATAGAGTGCGAGTGGAAAAAAATGATGGTGATTTTCACAGATTGTTTTAAGCATGAAAAAAAGAGGACTGTGCACTTGGTTTTTTGGATTGAGAACATAGAGCAATACCAGGTAGTCACGAGAAAGTTGGAAATAACCATCAAATGAGGTTTGCCTGTATTCCTACAGCGTTGACCCCGCGCATGCATATTGCGGTAAGGAAGCTAGCAGACGACAAAGGACTGAGGGGGTACAGTGTTTGCTGAAAAATTAAAAAATTTCAAACCTATCAAATTTGTTCAAAACCACATGAGTTTTGAGTCGGAGGCTAGTCTTTCACAAAAAGTGGTTTTTATTTCTGTGGATGCCTTAGTACGTGCGGTATGAATATAAGAGTTACATAGAAAAA
>CM054134.1:18425231-18427731 GCA_028751875.1 Rapana venosa
ACACACACACTCATTGCATATCTTCTATAGATCACTGGTATCTACAACACACAACACAACACACACACACACACACACACACACACACACACACACACAGAACTTCAGTTCAAACACAACTACCAACACAGACCAAATGACCCAGTGGCAGTGAATGCCCTGTTGTGAGCCCTATGGCAGCCACACTTTAACAGTCTTTTTTTTGAAATGCTTGATGACAGAAACAACAGGGAAAATGTGTGATCTATCTATCTATCTATCTATCTATCTATCTATCTATCTATCTATCTATCTATCTATCTATCCATATATCCATCTATCTACCTATCTATCTATCTATCTATCCATCCACCTATCTTTTTTATATATTTCATTTATTTTTTTTATTTATTCATTTATCAATTTCTTCATTTACTTCGAGGATAATGGATGAAGCACTCATGCTTTTCCCCCCTTACATTCAGTTCCTGTGTGTGTGTATGTGTGTGTGTGTGTGTGTGTGTGTGTGTGTAGCATGAACATTTCAAAAGAAACAAGTACTACATTATGTGCCTTGTTCATTTCACCCTCTGGGTTTGAAAGGAAGCGAGAGAGAGAGAGAGAGAGAGAGAGAGAGAGAGAGAGAGAGAGAGAGAGAGAGAGAGAGAGAGAGAGAGAGAAGACAGACAGACAGACAGACAGAAGAGAGAAAGAGAGAGAGACAGACAGAGAGAGAGAGGAGACAGAGAGACAGAGAGAGACAGATAGAGAGAAAGAGATACAGAGAGCACGTACGAGAGAGAGAGAGAGAGAGAGAGAGAGAGAGAGAGAGAGGCAGGCAGACAAACAGACAGGCGGACGGACAGATAGACACACAGCCAGACAAACAGAGGCAGAGGCAAAAAGCAAAACAAACAACAACAACAAATCAAAAAAACACACACACACAAACAGAGGGACATACATAATAATTATAGTGAAATTCAAAGACAGAACAAGCACGAATAATAAACAAAATCATTCCACCTAATAATTATGCTTGAAATTGTAAAAACTAGTTTTTCTTTTTTTTTTTCTTTTTTTCAAGAAACACTAGTACTAGTAGACTTCAAATCAATATCACCAGAACTGATACATACAGACAGACAGACAGACAGACATAACATACATACCTACAAACAAACAAACAAACATACATACATACATACATAACAGACATAACATAAAAACACACAAAAACAAACAAACAAACATACATACATACATAACAGACATAACATAAAAACACACAAACAAAAAAACAAACAAAAAACCAAACAAACAAACATACATACATACATACATACAAAACAGATTGCAATGAATATTTTCTTCCCTCCAGGAAAATTTCGCATAGATCACAGCACTTTTTCCCCATCCATGTCATAATTATAGCCATCATTATCATAGTGTTATTACGAATTACAACAACAACAAAAACAAAACCGGATGAAGTACTCCAAACAATAATTATGCAGGTGAAAACGAATAGATTAATTATCACGCACAAAATCAATCTCGAGTGAAAGAGCCTCGCACATGGCCGACAAGGGACTTAATTAGTTAATCAGTTAATGGAAACAGTTATGGTTCATTACAAGAGAGGATTATTACAGGAAGACGTAACATATTAACGCCGTTAGTTATCAATCAAGAAAAAAAAAGGTTGTCAAAAGATCAAAACAGTAGGATTATGTACAAAACGTGAGTTATTCAGTGTTTAGATAACGTGGGTCTCTGTGTGGTTTTATTTAGAATGAAGAAATTATACTTCACAGGCAAACAAAGAAATAAACAATAAACCCACATTAAAAAGAGGTGTTGTAGAATAACGTCACGACAAAGCACATAATGATAATAGTAGTAATAAAAAAAATGATGACAGCGATGATGATAATGGTAACAGTAACAAAAAACATGTTATATTAGGCGTTCCCTAACCTACCAGATTCAAAGTCCTTGATGCTTATGACAACAAGTATCAAAAACCCTTGACAATACTTTACATGAAGAGGATGTTCGCAAACACCACCCCTATTCCCTACACACATTCACACACACACACACACACACGCCAGCGCGCGCGCGCGCACATGTCAAAGTAAAGTAACATCTTTGCTGTATTTTCTGATTTTGTTCTATTTTTACAAAGAACACTTTGCAACAGAAGTTCTTTTCATGTGATTCTATATGGTCAACTAATAGCCTGGCTTACTGCTGTGTTCCACAGTTTTAACGAAATTTTGAAGACAGCTAATCCGGATAGGCTTATTATCAACAGCATTCTGTGTTAAGGCAAAGGACTACATACAGTTTGTCCACACTTTCTTTTCCTTCAGAATCTTTATTTATTTTATTTATTTATTTATACCACTTTAAGTCACGAGATTTCTCTGCGTGAAATTCGGGCTGCTCTCCCCGGGGAGAGCACGTCGCCACAAGAGCAGCGCCACCCCTTTTTTTTTTTTTTTTTTTTTGGGCT
>CM054134.1:18432731-18437731 GCA_028751875.1 Rapana venosa
TCCATGTAAGTGTGGAAGTTACAACGTGACTTCATGGTATTGAATAAAAAAAAACAAATTAATAAGAAAAAAAAGAAAAGAAGTAAAAACGGACGCTGAAGGTTTCAAAAAACAAACAACACACCACACACCAAAATTTCCATGACAAGTTTCATCATTGTCTCCCCTTTATTACTCTTCTTGCCGGAAGCACGAAATCACTGTGTGTCACGTGACGTCTCCTCAACTATGGATGCCTTTTTTTTTTCTCTCAGTGACAAACAAACCACGACACAGTATACTGGACGTCTCCCTGAACATGAGTCGAGTTATTTTGTTCTTCATCTTGTTGTTGTTGTTGTAGTTCTGTCACAGTGCTTGGTTTCTGAAGTCTTGGTAACGGCAGGTCAAGGTTATTACTATGATCATCCTTATTATTGAACGGTGTCTCTTTTGTGTGACGTGTACGTGAAAATCCACAGCTGCATTGGACAGCGCGCTCACACAGACACACAGACACACACGCACACACGTAAGTGTCCTATACAAAACCGAAAAGAGTGGGCTCATCACAGCACTTCTTTCACCACAGTGGTGGGGAAAAAAAATTGAAATAAAAATAAACGCATGAAGAGAAAGAGAGACCACCCGGCAAAAGGCACAGCACAATGTTATCACATCACATCACACACACCACACACAAAAACCCCCCAACACAGTCGGTAGAGGAGGAGGCGGAGGAGAAGGAGGCGCGTGACAAACACTGGCAGAGGAAACCACAAACTCCATCCAACCAGCCAGCCAGCCAGCCCGTAACTCACATTAACACCACACAGGAGCAAAAAAAAATTTTTTTTGGTGTGTTTTGTTTGTTGAAAAGCTAGAGAGAAAAATATCGTAAAATAATGTAAAAAAAAAAAAAGAAAGAGTGTCACATGTCTTCTCAAACGTCAACGACTTCACATCACTCACAGAGAAAGGAAAAAAAAAAGAAAAAAAAACCTGGATGGAAGAAAGAAGACGCCAGTAGAAACGTACTGGACAGAAAGCTGGACCCAAAAACAAACCCCAACAAAAAAAAAAAAAGCAATGGCAGGACCTTGAATTCAGAACAAGACGAAGACGAAGAAGACGACGACGAAGAAGAAGAAGAATATCATACATAAAAGAGTCAAGTGCCACCAACACGACCCGACCACAAAGCTAAGTGAGTGAGCTGACAGAAGAAGACATCCATATCCATCCTCGCAAGAGTGTGTGTGTGTGTGTGGAGTGTGTGCCAAGTGCCACGTCATGTTTCACGGTGACAACGTGTAGGAGGAGGAGGAAGAGGAGGAAGGAGCAAGAGGAGGAAGGAGGAGGCAGAGGAGGAGGCAGAGGAGGAGGAGGAGGTGGAGGATCTGGCCTCACTGCTTACCTTGCACCACCCGTTTAATACTGATATTGGAAGAAGAGGAGGAAGCGTTAGCGGGAGTTTGCTGGCAGAGCCTGCAGGAGGGGACTGCGGGGAGGAGGTGGAGGAGGAGGAGAGAGGACCCCCGCTCCCTTTCCTGTCCCTGGGGGGAGGGGAGGGCTTCTCTTTGGGGGAGGGGGGTTTCTTGTGGTTGATGCCCTGGGAGGTGCCCCCCGCCGGAGTCTGCGACGACAGGGTAGAGGAGGAGGAGGAGGGGGACGGGGAGGAGGGGGACGGGGAGGAGGCTTTGGCCCCCTCGTTCTGGGCTGATGTCGGGGAGGAGGAGGTGGTGGTGGTGGTGGTGGTGGGCTTGTTGGCCTGCCTCTCTTCTGCATCTGAGCAAGTGTGGAGGTAAAGATGAAGATGTTATTATACTAGAACCTCTCTCTCTCTATATGTGTGTGTGTGTGTGTGTGTTTGTTTTGTGTGGATATATGTTTATCATCATCATCAACACCATTGCCATCATCGTCATCATTACCATCCTCTTCTTCATCTCATAGTGTACAATGTTATAGTTATTTTCATCACCACCATCATCTTCTTTAGTGTACAGACCAAAAACAAAATACAACCACGATCATCATCATGATCATCATCGTCTTTATCTCCTTCTTCTTTATTGTTGACGGAAACTGTCTTTGGTTTTGTGTAAAAGCTGCGAACAGTGTATATTAGAAGAGAAAGAAGACGAAGAACAACAAAAAAAGTAGAAGATTAATGAGTAGTTGTAGAACTTGTAGTCACAATACAGTAGTAGTGGTAGTTGTAGTGAATTATATGGTAGAACATATTAATATTCAAAAGAATAGCAATACTGGTAGAGTAGTAGAGCAGCGTCAGCAGCAGTAGTAGCATCAGAAGTAGTAATAGTAGTAGAAGTAGCAGTAATAAAAAATAATAATAGCAGCAACAGCAGCAGTAGTAGCAACAGTGCCAGAAACAGTAAAATAAGTAGTAATTATAGGAGTAGCAGTTGTGATAGAAGTAGTTGTAGTGGTAATAGCAGCAGCAACAAATAGCTTGAAAAAATCTCTTTTTTTCCCACTAGCATAACGATCTCAAGATCTGTGATGGCTTCACAAAGTAATAGTTTGTAAGTCAAACTGTGCATTTTCCCCCTGTCCACGTATACTTTTAGGAATTGCAACGATTGGTTTTTAATTTTCAAAAAAAACCTCTCCAACAACTGTTATTGTTTGTGTAGTTACTATTGTTTCTAGTTATTTTTGTAATCAAATTTTAGATTCAGACGTCAATAAAAACAAGCTGACATTCACCGCTCACGTGTAACAGCCTGCATTATCAAAAAGGCCCCTAACTATGTGCTGCATAAACTATTACTTCCCTTGGTTCATGTCGCAGCCATGGAGATAACAACCGCTTCGATACTGTGATAGTACAAAGCGATAATAACTACAACAACAACAACAACTACTACTACTGCTGCTGCTGCTGCTGCTGCTGCTGCTGCTGCTGCTGCTACTACTACTACTACTCCTGCTACTACTACTACTTACTACTACTACTACTACTACTACTACTACTACTACTACTACTACCACTACCACTACCACTACTACTACTACTACTACTGTTGCTGCTGCTGCTGCTACAACTACAACTACTACTACTACTACTGCTGCTGCTGCTACTACTACTACTGCTACTTGTTCGACGACGACGACTACTACTACTACTGCTGATGGTGTTGATGATGATAATGATTATAATAATGTTGATGATAATCATCATAATCATTAACATTTGAAGAGAGCCTTTTCTTCAGGAGCCTTAAGCAGGATACAGTAGCGTGAATGTTACAATATACCAAAAACAACCCACACAAAAAATCAACAAACACTACACATACACACACACATCAGATGCTTCTTGTCAAATGTCAAGAACACACACACATCCCCCCCCCCCCACACAAACACACATATGCCCCCCCCCCCAGCCCCCCACCCACACACATATACACTCAAACACACATACACGCGCGCGCGCACACACTCACACACACACACACACACACTAAAACAAACACACATCCCTCACAACATACACACACACATTTCCCAAACACACGCACACACATCCCCCATCCTCCTCCCCCCACCCCACATACATTCCCCACACCCCCCACCCCACCACACCCACACACACACACACTCACACCCACACACATACCCCCACACACACACACTCACACACCCCCCCCCCCCCCACACACACACACACACGAACACACACACATCCCCCCCCCCCCACACCACACACACTCAAACACTCACACACACACACATCTGATACTTCGCGTCTTATGCCGAGAAACGAAACGAAATCACACACACACACTCACACACACCCACCCACCCAACACACACACACACACACACACACACACACCCCCTCCACACACACACACAACACAACCACACACCCCACACACACACACACACACACACCCCACACACCACCACACAGCACAACCCACCCACCCACACCCACGCACACCCACACACACACACACACACACAACGAATCCGTCCTTAAAGAGAAGGAGCAGTACAGTGACCAGCGAAAAGGCCTGTACCTTTAGCAGCTCTGTCTTTCCACTTGAGCTTGTTGGATTGCAGACACTCCACCCACGGCCTCTTCATCTCATACCGCGCGACTGCACAACAAGACAAGAACAATCATGAGGAGTATCATCACCGATTGAAAAAAACCCACAAAAAGAAATATTACGCTACGCACCACCACACCACACCACACCAATGTGTACACGAAGCTACCAGGAAGCATCACACCACCACTAAGCGTGTACAGCAGTGAAGTTATTCAGGTCCACGTGGAGACTGACATTGAGAACGGAATTGAAACGCATCAGGATTGTCAAGTCAAGAATGTTTCAAATCATCCCATGTTAGGATTTAAGCGAATATGAAAAAAAAATCAAAGCAAATAAAGAAAAAAAAGGCAGTCATTCCTGACACTGAACTTTATCTACATCCCCCCCCCAAAAAAAAGAAAAAAAAAAAAAAGAAAAAGGTTTCTTACTTCTTTGCCCGGGAATTTAATTTAAGGCAATAATGTATATAAACATACATATTATATATAGATAGATAGATAGATAGATATATACACGCTGCTCACCGACACCTGTCCACTCACCATAACACAAAAACACAAGGGCATAAACAGACACGTCAGTGGTTGCACACACACACACACACACCACACACACACACGCACGCACACGCACGCACGCACGCACAGCACACACACACACGCACGCACGTGCACACCACGCACGCACACATCCCAACCTACCCCGACCATCCACTCACCCACCTATCCACCCCCCCCCCCCCCCCACACACACACCACCACCATCCCACCCACCCACACACAACAACCCACCACCACCACCCCACCCATTCACACACACACACACCCATCAACCCCCTCCCCCTCCCCCCCCACACGCACCACCACCATCACCACCTCATCCCCACCCACACACCCCCCCACCCCCACCTCCACCCCACCCCCACAC
>CM054134.1:18442731-18480231 GCA_028751875.1 Rapana venosa
GCAGAACAGAGCAGAGCAGAGCAGAGCAGAGCAGAGCAGAACAGAACAGAGCAGAGCAGAACAGAGCAGAACAGAACAGAGCAGAGCAGAACAGAGCAGAGCAGAACAGAGCAGAGCAGAACAGAGCAGAGCAGAGCAGAGCAGAACAGAGCAGAGCAGAACAGAACAGAACAGAGCAGAGCAGAGCAGAACAGAGCAGAGCAGAACAGAACAGAACAGAGCAGAGCAGAGCAGAGCAGAGCAGAACAGAGCAGAGCAGAGCAGAAAAGAACAGAGCAGAGCAGAGCAGAGCAGAGCAGAGCAGAACAGAGCAGAGCAGAGCAGCACAGAGCAGAGCAGAGCAGAACAGAGCAGAGCAGAGCAGAAAAGAACAGAGCAGAGCAGAACAGAGCAGAACAGAGCAGAGCAGAACAGAGCAGAGCAGAGCAGAGCAGAGCAGAGCAGAACAGAACAGAACAGAACAGAACAGAACAGAACAGAGCAGAGCAGAGCAGAGCAGAACAGAGCAGAGCAGAGCAGAACAACACAGCACAGAGCAGAGCAACACAGAGCTGAGCAGAACAGAGCAGAGCAGAACAGAGCAGAGCAGAGCAACACAGAGAAGAGTAAAACAGAACAGAGCAGAACATTGCAGAGCAGAACAGAGCAGAGCAACAAAAAGCAGAGAAGAACAGAGCAGAGCAGAGCAGAACAGAGCAGAGCAGAGCAGAGCAGAGCAGAACAAAGCAGAGCAGAGCAGAACAGAGCAGAGCAGAGCAGAGCAGAGCAGAGGAGAGGAGAGCAGAGCAGAGCAGAACAGAACAGAACAGAGCAGAGCAACACAGAGCAGAGCAGAACAGAACAGAACAGAACAGAGCAGAGCAGAAAAGAACAGAGCAGGGCAGAGCAGAGCAGAGCAGAGCAGAACAATGCAGAACAGAGCAGAGCAGAGCAACACAGAGCAGAACAGAGCAGAGCAGAGCAGAACAGAGCAGAGCAGAGCAGAGCAGAGCAGAGCAGAGCAGAGCAGAGCAGAGCTGAGCAGAGCAGAGCAGAGCAGAGCAGAGCAGAACAATGCAGAACAGAGCAGAGCAGAGCAACACAGAGCAGAACAGAGCAGAACAGAGCAACACAGAGCAGAGCAGAGCAGAACAGAGCAGAGCAGAGCAGAGCAGAGCAGAGCAGAGCAGAGCAGAACAGAGCTGAGCAGAGCAGAACAGAGCAGAGCAGAGCAGAGCAGAGCAGAGCAGAGCAGAACAGAGCTGAGCAGAGCAGAGCAGAGCAGAGCAGAACAGAACAGAACAGAACAGAACAGAGCAGAGCAGAGCAGAACAGAGCAGAGCAGAACAGAGCAGAGCAGAGCAGAACAACACAGCACAGAGCAGAGCAACACAGAGCTGAGCAGAACAGAGCAGAGCAGAGCAGAACAGAGCAGAGCAGAGCAACACAGAGAAGGGTAAAACAGAACAGAGCAGAACATAGCAGAGCAGAACAGAACAGAGCAGAGCAACAAAAAGCAGAGAAGAACAGAGCAGAGCAGAGCAGAGCAGAGCAGAAACAGAGCAGAGCAGAGCAGAGCAGAGCAGAACAAAGCAGAGCAGAGCAGAACAGAGCAGAGCAGAGCAGAGCAGAGCAGAACAGAACAGAACAGAGCAAAACAGAGCAGAGCAGAACAGAACAGAACAGAGGAACACAGAGCAGAGCAGAACAAAGCATAACAGAACAGAGCAGAGCAGATTAGAACAGAACAGAGCAGAGCAGAGCAACACAGAGCAGAGCAACACAGAGCAGAGCAAGGTGCAGCAACACAGCACAGAGCAGAGCAGAGCAACACAGCACAAAGCCTAGCAGAGCAGAGCAACACAGAGCAGAGCAACACAGCACAGAGCAGAGCAGAGTAGAACAAAACAGAGCAGAGCAACACAGAGCAGAACAGAACAGAGCAGAGCAGAACAACACAGAACAGAACAGAGCAGAACAGAGCAGAGCAGAGGAGGCGGACCTGTCGGAAGAACTCCTCCAGCAGCAGCGAGGTCCACTTGGAGTGCAGCTCCCAGTCCTTGGAAGGATGGCTGATGTCCGCGCAGTGCAGCACCAGCGACAGCGCTTTGGACTTCTCGATGCTGCAGCAGCAGCAGCACCAGCAGCAGTAGCAGTAGCAGTAGCAGCAACAACATATACATATACACACACACATACACACGCACGCGCGTGCGAGCACAAACATCCACACACACACACAACACACCTTGAGTGAGCAGATGTGAAATTAAAGAAAGAACACACTCACATACATACATATATACATACAAACGTACGTACATACATACATACATACATACATACATACATACATACATACATGCATGCATACATACATACATACATACACACACACGCACACACATACAATCATACATACATACATACATAAAGTGCATACATACATACATACATACATACATACATACATACATACATACATACATATATACATACATACCCACCCACACACATACATACAAACACACACACACACACCTACCACACCACACATCAGTCTATAGGTAGATACGTAGGCCTATTGCACTTCTTACCATTCTAACCCACCACACACACCGATGTCTAGGTAGCACTGTAGTGCATTAACTTCTCATTGCTACACTGCCATTCTAATGAGTGTGTTGCTTGCTATTGCTGTTTTGTCTTGTGGGGCGATTTGGCAGAGCTGGGTGTGTATGTGTGTATGTGTGTGTGTGGGGGGGGGGGAGGGGGGAGGGGTAGGTGGTGGGGGGTGGGGATGGGAATGGTGGTGGGGGTCGGGATGGGGGATGGTAGGGGGGTGGGGAAGGGGATGGATGATGGAGGGGAGGGGGTAGGGATGACAGATCTGCTGGTTTCTTCTTTACCTTTGGCCCAGGTCAAAAGTTGTGTCAGCTTTTGATGCAAGCAAATTGCCAAGTGCTACATTAACACGTTCTTATGTTCTTGAAATGTTAGGATAAGGTTGTATTCATCTATGACAGTCTCCTTGCATAACAACTGAATTCTCCTTTAAAAAGAGTGAAAAAAAAGAAGAAAATCCTCTGAAGTCGAAGTATGACTGCCTTTATATATATATATATATATATATATATATATATATATATATATATATATATATATATATATATATATATGGCCGAGTCCTTGAAACCCCCCCAATCATAATGCACCCTGTGTGTATTTAATGACTCACAGTGATTCCTGGGCGTGCTGAGGTAGACAGACTGCACATTCTGGCTGACCCCATAATGAATGTTAAGTTGAGGAACGCCTAACAACAATAATCGATTTTTCCCCTTAGCTGATGAATCGGCTTTCGATGGAAATTTTTTTGTTCTCTCCAAGAGGTCACACTATTTTTGACTCCACTCTAGTGTAATTCTTCCAGCTGCGACAATAAACTGAGTTCATGTGTACAAAGAAATACATGCATAATAGTTTGTGAACGTGTTTAAAATTGAAAAAAGAAACGAATTTTTGGGGTCATTATTACAACGCCTAGACAGAAACCGAAGACAATAACTACCAGACATCTTATCAGACCAATGGAAATGTGATCAAAATGAATCAGATGAAATCTAGTCTTCTCTTTGAAATGTCTTCTCGATCTCATCTTTTATGCGTTCTCTTACGGGGCGTTTTAATATGTAAAGATAATGTTGCAGTACATGGAATCTACGTTAAATGTCTGGAAGTAATATGATTTTTGTAACAGAAAGTTATCATCTAAGGCATTGTTTTTAAGTTCAATACGCTTTAGCACAAACATCATTTTAAAAAACCCACAACAAACCCAGATTAAACAGCTATTTGAAATATTACTATTGTTTACTAACAAATATCGCATGCGTAAAAGACTAATAAACAAACTCAAAATATTACGCCAATCCCCCAAAATAACACCCACCCACGCGCGCGCACGCGCACACACTCAAACACACACACACACACACACACACACACACACACACACACACACACACACACACACCACACACACACACACACCTCTTAAATTCTATCAGCAACTCACACTTTTCAACCATTGAACAATCAAAGACTAAAATACGGACACAGATTCCCAGATAAAAAAACTACAATGGAAAGATAGTATCCAACTCAAAGAATGTAACAAAGATAGTGCCACAGAAAGAAAACCCAAACCAAAAAATGACACAAAGAGAATGATAAAACAAAGAATGAAAAAATGTTTGAAAAAATAATATAAGAAAGATAGTACGACAGAAATACATATGAAAAGACACAGAGAGAAGACTGAAAATAGATGATGATATATAAAACAAAACAATATGTAAGAAAACGTGCGACAGAAAGACACGAAGTGAAAGTAGATGGTGTAAAAATACATATCAAAACTACGTAGGGAAAGATAGTATAGTAGAAAGAGAGCAAAAGAGACAGATTCCAAGAGAATAATGAAAACGATTTAATCAAACAGCAGAGAGAATGTGGCGATACAGAGACAGCGAACATCACCTTGGAAAAAAGTTCCCATTGTCCTCAAGGAGGAATGTTTAAAGGGAGATGATTGTGCAGAGCATAGGAGTGAAGGAGGAGAGGTGGGGGGGGAGGGGAGGGGGGCAGAGAAGGGGAGAGGGAGGTGGGCTCACGTGACATCTTGACAAACACATACACGTTTAAAAGTAGAGTTATCTACTTGATTTCTTGTATCGTAAAGGTCTGTTTTGAATGATAACCAAATACATAGGCTTTTTTTTTGTTAAACAAGGTGGATTGGGGGGGGGGGGGGGGTGGGGTGGCCCACACACGCGCGAAGGCACACACAGACAGACATAGACATAGACGCTCACACACACACACACACACTCACACACTTACTCGCATACACACACACACACATACCAACACACACACACACACACACACACACACACACACACACACACACACACACACACACACACACACACACACACACACACACACACACACACACACACACACGGGATAGCCTAGTGGTTAGAACATTGCGCTCACAATCTGACAACCGATTCCCGTTCAAGGGGGATATTTTCCCCTGGAGTTAACATCAGTGCAGACTCTACTCCCCCTAAAAGTCCTTCGGATGAGACTATAAACCGAGGCCCCGTGTGCGAACAGATGACAATTTTCAAAACCGCATACACGCAGGGACTGGATGTAAAAAAGTACATAAGTCCTTATTCCATTATCCTCGATATAAAAGAATAAAATAAAAGAATAAAATAAAACACACGCACACACACACACACACACACAAACACACCACACACACACACACACACACACACACACACACACACACACACACACACACACACACACACACACATTCATGTTACGACAGGCACGTGCGTAAGAACATACATTTTAGTCGCATGCACACACATACACACATACACACACACACACATAAACACAAGTGCATTAAGCCATGCTGATCTCCAAGCTATCACACATTGCCATCACCTACTAGATGAATAAGGTTGATTTTGCTCCTTGATTAGAGCTCTGGGACTCACCACAAGGTGAGATTTTTGCGTACGCGGTGGGTTTTTGGCCCACCATTAAGGTAGCTGTATTCCGACTCTGGGAGTGAATAAGAATACGCAAACAAATGGCACCGCTCCCGATGGAATGCAAGCATTTTGTGTTTTAGAATACACGTCACTTTAGGGATTTTGACCAATGACTGCATACGCGAAATTTTCTCTTCAGAAAAGTATTTCCCCACAGATCCTTTGTTTTTCAAATGGACTGTGGTTAAGAAATGATGGAAATAGGAGTCTTGGCCATTTCCTCTGTCTGCTTTGTTCAACTTTACTTTTTTTTGTGGCCAGCTCTAGTGCTTGTGTCTGACGACTTGTTGTAAACCAACTAGGGTCATATGTGGGTAAGCAGCCAAAAGATAACACTGTATACCTAGACATTTAACTCCCGTATTTTGGTCACATACACATACACACACACACGCGCGCGCGCGCGCGCGCGCACGCACGCAACGCACACACGCACACACACATACACACACGCAGGCGCGTGCACGCGCGCATGAACGAAGACGTATGATAATCAAAAGGTGTATGTCTGTCTACACATTCTTCCATGTATTGTAGGCATGTCTGTCTGTCTGTCTGTCCAGCCGGCCGGCCGGCCGTTCGTTTGTCCGTCCATCCATCCATCCATCCATCCATCCATCCATCCATCTATCTATCTATCTATCTATCTATCTATCTATCTATCTATCTATCTATCTATCTATCTATCTATCTATCTATCTATCTATCTATCTATCTATCTATCTATCTATCTATCTATCTATCTATCTATCTGTCTGTCTGTCTATCTGTCTGTCTGTATGTATGTCTGTCTGTCTGTCTGTCTGTCTATCTACCAGTGTTGTCTACCAGTGCATCAAACGGTCTCTTCCCTCTATCGGTATGTGCAACCTAAGCCGCTGTCAGTGTCTAAGACAACTCATGGTCTAAGGCAGTCTACACACTATCCCTTCTGCTAAAGGGCTTGTCACAAATTCTACTTTAAGCAGGTGGAGAGCTGTCTAGAACGACCGACCACCACTTACAGACATAGGTTTGTATTGACTGCTATGGTAAGGATGCATGACAATCACTTGATCAGCCTTGGACAGTTATAATTTGACATATGTATGTGCTGTATTGTATTGTAGACCACAGTCAGCCACGACAGATGTCTAACCATGAAATCCATTGCTTCGCTTCCTGAGGAAAGCGTGTCGCCACAACAGCAGTACCACCCACTTTTTCCCCTTTTCTTTCTCCTTTCTGCATGTCTTTTTGTTTCGCAAAGAACGTGAGTTTTTCTACAGAAATTGCACCTGGGACGAAAAAACAATCTACTGTTAGTTGCGGGTTTTTTAACATGGGCACATGTCTGCATGGGTCTTCAGTCCATTGTCTGGCTGAAAGGACTAACACCCAGATCCCTCGCTAAAGTGTTGATGATGGAAAAGTTTGGGTTTAAACGGGGGGATTGAATTCACGACTTCTGGCTTTCTTTTACGTGTGAATTGTTTCTAGGCCACCGATATGACCAATGAAAAACAGCAAGCAGATGACTATCCTGATCATGCAGTTGCTTCCCTTGGTATGTTCACGATCTGTGTGCATGGTTTTGACGCTGGCCGATTTTATAGCAATGAATGCTCATGCATAAAGTTAATGGACAACGTTGATAGGAGGAGAGTCAACCCTAATGAAGAAGGGCAGAGGTGGCATCACATCACTGCCAATATCCATAGCTTTTTTACGGTAAAACAATGTACGTACTTTTTTCTCTTCAACCAAAAATATAAGAAAACAAAACAAAGCAAAACTTACATACACGAACTCAATCTTTTTTATTTTTGTGTGTATTTTTTTAGAGTGATTAGCTTTCATGGAGATGGGGATTAAAAAAAAAAAGTATAAATATTGCAGACGACGTAACCGTTACCGGCTTTTCCGAAGAATAGAGAACATAATTATGAGAATAATACCTGGACATCAAAGTACAACAGTAAACACTCTGCGTTAAAGTTATTGCAACACGAACTGTGATATTAGAGACTATGACTGGATGACAGCAGAGTGGAGATGTGAAAACAACAATTATGCCAGTAATGACAGTGTTCTGCTCCATGTTGAACAGAATGGGAAGAAAAGTGAGGAAAAGAACGCACACTGCACACACAGTTAGAATGGAAGAGCTGAAGGTGAGTAGCATGTGAGGCAGAGCGAGAGAGAGGGAGAGACAGAAAGCCAGCCAGCCAGCCAGCCAGCCAGACAGACAGAATCAGGGAGAGAAAGACAGCCAGACAGAGACCGAGAGACATTCAAAGTCAGAAAGGGAGACAACAGAAAGACAGACAAAGACAGAAACGTAGAGACAAGATTATGTTCAGTAGAAGACTATTTGCTATAGACTGGCTACGAGTGCAGATAGACCTATTGCCTAGACACATCGACCGACACACGCTATCCTTCTCGTGGTTACTCTATCGCCTGGCTAAGAAAGCTGGACTCTATCAGGCCCATGTTGCCGCTCTGTACTTACTTATCACTCCAGTGGGACGGGTTCCTTCAACAGCAATAATCGGTATAGAATGAATGAGTGAATGAATGAATGGATGGATGAATGAATGAATGAATGAATGAATGAAGGGATGGATGAGTGAATGAATGAATGGATGGATGAATGAGTGAGTGAATGAATGAAATGAATGAATGAATGGATAAAATGAATGAGTGAATGAATGAATGAATGATAAAATGAATGAATGAATGAATGAATGATGATTTGAGTAAATTTAATGTTATGAATGAATGGATGGATGAATTGGATGAACAAACAAGAAAGAAAAAAACCCCAAAAGGAAACAAAATAAAAATTTCAATAAAAGATTGAATAAGTTTATGAATGAAGAACTGCATGAGTATGGTAATGTATATGATGAAACCAAACGACGAGTGAAAATTTAAATGAAAAAGTTTACCCCCACAAACCTCCCCCCCCACACACACCCCAAATCAACAACTAAAAACGAAACAAATCCAATAACTAAAACTAAACACACTCAAGCCCCCTTCAGCAGCAATGGAAACAGCTCTGACTCATAAATGACTAGCTGACTCACTAACAGTATGATGGCTAGATGAATGAAGTCCTGGTGTGTATGTGTGTGTGTGTGTGTGTGTGTGTATGTGTGTGTGTGTGTGTGTGTGTGTGTGTGTGTGTGTGTGTTTGTGTGTGACGTGTGTGTGTGTTTCTTCTTTAAATTTAACGTCTTTTCACATTAAGTGATGTGTGTGTGTGTGTGTGTGTGTGTGTGTGTGTGTGCACGCGCGCGTGTGCGTGCGTGTGTGTGAGAGTAGGCGCGCGAGCATTTGTGCATGTACCTGTATATGACTGCTCAGTGAACACAAACATAATACATGTTTCTAATACTCTTTCTCAAAAATCAAATCACGAGGACAAAATGTTCTGCCTCCAAATGACACAAACACAGACTATGAATGATACAGATGATGCTTCAACAGCTGCAGATAACACTTGTGGAATACAATAAACAGACAAACAAAACCCACTCGTGGGGGCACAGAGCCAGTGCAGTACTTACTTCTCTGGCATGCTGAGGAAGTGCTTCATGTTCTTGATCTGCTGGAAGTGGAAAGACATGTCTGTCGCCAGCACCATGTCAATCACCAGTGTACGGAACTCCCTGCAAATCACATCAAATCAAATCAAATCAAATCAAATAAAACCAAACCAAACCTAACCAAACTAAATAAAATCAAATCAAACCAAAACCCAACCTAACCAAACAAAATCAAATTAAATCAAATCAAACCATACCTAACCAAACCAAATCAAATAAAACCAAATCAAACCATATCAAACCAAACCTAACCAAACTAAACCTAAGTAAATCAAATCAAACATAACCAAATCCAATCAAACCAAACCAAACCTAATCAAATCAAATCAAATCAAACCAAATCCAATCAAATCAAATTCTTGTCATTTCGAGGTTAACGAAGAAAGCACCCATAAGCAAAAAACCAGGAACGGCAGTAGTATCGTTAAAGTTGATTTCTTGTCACTTAAATGGATTAAGACTTTCTACTGTGCAAACCTGCCCCTTCCCCCCCCCCCCAAAGTAACTTGAAATCATTGTTTAAACTATTTTGCATATCATTTTCTATCAACACAACCCATAATAATGACAATAAAAAAGATATTGCGCAAATCATAAGGAACTGCAGTTGTATGTTAAGTGGATTTCTTGTCACTAAATGTAATAGGACTTTCTGTTGCGCAAACATAAAATCTAACTTAAAAAAAATGTTCTTAAACTGCTTAGCACATCATTTTTCTACCAACATGCATGAAAACACGAACCAAAATAATAGTAATAAAAAGATGCTGCATAAATAAAAACTCGGTCGAGATTGGCTGCAAACTATAAAAAAATAACTTGAGTAAAGTACTCTTTAACTATCTAATAATAATAATAATAATAATAATAATAATAATATAATAATAATAATAATAATAATAATAATAATAATAATAATAATAATAATAATAATAATGTATGGATTGTATATAGCGCTGAATCTTGTAAAACAACAAATCAAAGCGCTCATATAACTATCTAGGGAAAATCTGTCGTTTTTACCACATTGCATGCTCACAAAAACAATTGGAATTGACAGATTAGGAATCGTTTGTCTTGCGACTTCCATGCTGTCAACTGGAAGCCCATCTGGCGAAGAAAAGGAGATTTTCCCTGTTTCTGCCTAAGAAGTTTCCAGACTCAGGGAAAGGTTCTTATCTCTACTCAGCATGTCCACTTTACGAAAGGAACCACTTAACGACGCCACAAACAATATTATCAAGGAGCCAATCAGCTATTACTCTGTAGCTGCTCTTCATGTGAGGCTTGACTTGACTTGACTTGACTTGATCTGACTTGACCTGACTTGACAAGTCAGTATCACATTCCAAACTGGGCCCAAGCCAAAAGCTGTGTCAGGTATTGATGTTATGAGCTAGGTGTCAAGGCCTACACTACCACGCTGCTGTGCTTTGAAAATGTTATGTCATACACACACACACACACACACACACACACACACACACACACACACACACACACACACACACACACACACACACACACACACACACACACACATACACACACACACACACACGATATCAACATCATCATCATTTTATCATCATCATCATTTTATCATCATCATCTCAGCAGCAGCAGCAGCAGCAGCAGCAGCAGCAGCAGCAGCCGCAGCAGCAGCAGCAGCAGCAGCAGCAGCAGCAGCAGCAGCAGTTGTAGCAATAGCAGTAGCAGCAGTAACAGCAGTGACAGCAGCAGCTGCAGCCATATAATGATGGTGAGGTTTTTACCTCCCCTAGGCCGGTAGTGTAGTGTAGTGTCTTATAGTGTAGTGTAGTATAGTGTAGTATAGTGTAGTCTAGTGTAGTATAGTGCAGTGTATTATGATCTGGTATAGGGTAGTGTAGTGTAGTGCAGTGTATTATGGTCTAGTGTAGCGTAACATAGTGTAGTGTAATGTAGTATAGTATAGTGTATTATGGTATGGTGTAGTGTAGTGTATTATGGTGTAGTGTAGCGTAGTGTAGTGTAGTGTGGTGTAGTGTAGTGTAGTGTAGTGTAGCGTAGGGTAGCGTAGCGTGGTTTATTGTAGCGTAGTGTAGTGTAGTGTAGTGTAGCATAGTGTACTGTAGTGTGGTTTACTATAGCTTAGTGAAGTGTAGCGTAGCGTAGTGTAGTGTACTGTACTGTACTGTAGTGTGGTTTACTGTAGCGTGGTGTAGTGTAGCGTAGTGTAGCGTAGCGTAGTGTACTGTAGTGTGGTTTACTGTAGCGCAGTGTAGCGTAGCGTAGTGTACTGTAGTGTGGTTTACTGTAGCGTAGTGTAGCGTAGCGTAGTGTACTGTAGTGTGGTTTACTGTAGTGTAGTGTAGTGTAATATAGCGTAGTGTAGTGTACTGTAGTGTGGTTTACTGCAGTGTAGTGTACTGTAGTATACTGTAATCTGGTTCACTGTAGTGTAATGTAGCGTAGTGTAGCGTAGCGTAGTGCAGTGCAGTGCAGCACAGTGTAGCGTAGTGTAGCGCAGCGCAGCACTGACCTGAACTCCTCCTTGCTGAGGTTGAGGGCGATGTTGGTCTCCTCTTCCTTCAGCAGACGGAAGGCGGAGCTGATGTGGTGATTCTCCAGCACTGCCCGGTCATTGTACAGCAGGGCGAACTCCGACCTGCCTCAGGCAACACACACACATAAACACACACAATCAATCGACCGTTAGTCATTTTAACAGGATTTTAAACATTCTTTTATATCGAGGATAATGGAATAAGCATTTATATGCTTTTTTTTAAAACATCC
Organism: Rapana venosa; assembly: GCA_028751875.1. Taxonomy (NCBI): domain Eukaryota; kingdom Metazoa; phylum Mollusca; class Gastropoda; order Neogastropoda; family Muricidae; genus Rapana; species Rapana venosa. The sequence goes on from CM054134.1 coordinate 18,454,733, forward strand.
AGTCCCCGTCTGTATAAGGTTTTGTCAATTCTGTCATCTGTTCCCACCGGCACACAATGGCCTACTCTTACGAAAAGCGGAACAGGATGCGCAAGATGTTCTGCGTGCGTTCGCACACGGGGCCTCGGTTTATAGTATCATCCGAAGGACTTTTGAGGAGAGTGGAGTCTGCACTGATGTTAACTCCAGGGGAAAATATCCCCTTGAACGGGAATTGAATCCGCGTCGTCAGATCGCGAGCGCAATGTTCTAACCACTAGGCTATCCCGTCCCCTTTATCCCCTTTATCCGTTGCCTTTATCAGTACGATATTCTATTACCTGTCTGTCCGTCTGTCTCTGTCTGTCTGTCTGTCTCTCTGTCTGTCTGTCTGTCTCTCTCTCTCTCTCTCTCTCTCTCTCTCTCTCTTGTTTTTATCCTGTTTTTTGTTTCTTTGCTGTTTGTTTTTGTTTTGTTTTTATGTGTGTGTCTTTTTGTCTTGATTGTTTTGTTTTGCTTTTTGTTGTTGTTTTTCTTTCTTTTGATTTGTGTGTGTGTTTGTGTGTGTGTGTGTTTGTTTTTCTTTCTGTACTGTGTGGGTGTATGGGTATTGGGTTTACTTTATTATCATCATATGATGTATTTCTAAGGGCGGGGACTGGATGCAAAAAAGCACATGGGTGCTTGTTCATTATCCTCAAAAGAAAATAATTTGTCATCGTTATTTTCATTGTCATTCTCTCTCTCTTCTCTCTCTCTCTCTCTCTCTCTCTCTCTCTCTCTCTCTCTCCTCTCTCTCTCTCTCTCTCCTGTCCTTTTCCTGTCCTTTTCTGGGCTCTTTTTTCTGTCTGTTATGCTGTCTTTTTTGTGTGTTTTTTCTCGGTTACAACTCAATGGTTTACTGAGATGTTGCGCATGCAACTCTGAATCCACCACTAAGGCGTTCCGAATTCGGGGATGACGACGTCTAAACTCGATCCCAGTGTGTATGCGGGTTACTCTTTTTTTTAAAATGTTGTCATCCGTTCCTACTGGCACTAAATGGCCTACTCTTTGAAAAGGTAGAACCGTGTTTAATAAGTTCGTGTGAGCAAGACGCCCTACGCGCGTTGGCACACGGGATCTAAGTTCGACCTATCATCCGAAGGACTTTGGAGGAAGTGGAGTCGGTACTGAAGTCGACTCGTGGTGGAAAATCCACCCCCACCCTGAATGGGTGCTTCGAGGCTGGCTCGAACTCAGGCTGTCAGATCGCAAGCGCAACACTCTAACCCTGAAGTCGGAATGCAGCTACATTAATTAATGGTGGGCAAGGAACGGTCACAGAGGCCAAAATCCCACCATGGTTAAACCTAAGAATTGGAGCCGAGGAACGAAAAAAACACCCACCACAACCCAACTACTTCAATGATCCTGCTGCAAAACAGAGCAAAGTCTTCCTTCTGATTTCAAATTGATATATTTGTAACTTCCCCCTCCTCAGACACAAGACTTATTCACTTCCTTAATTCTTCTACTGAAAACAGAAGAGAGCAGAGTAGAGTAGAGTAGAGCAGAGAAGAGCAACAGCACAGCACAGCACAGTACAGCACAGCACAGCATGGCACAGCACAGCACAGCACAGCACTGCACAGCACAGCACAGCACAGCACAAAGTAGTTCCAGCACTCACGCTGTGTTGATGTGGAAGTTGTTGGTGGTGCCTGTGTGTTCGTAATCGTGAATCAAGGCTGCTATGATGGTGGCGAAGATTTCCAAATCTGTCAGCCAGTGCTGTAAATACACAACACACACATGTGTAAACCATACACGATATTACCATTAGTATCAGCATCATCATGACCTACACACACATACACACAAACAAAAATACACATACACACATACACATATACACACAAACACACACACACACACACACACACACACACACACACACACACACACACACAAACAAACACATACACACACACACACACACACGCGTATAAAACATACCCATGATCATTTCAACATACAACTGCTGGTTGACCAGCTGGACAAAAAATAGTTTATGATGATGATAATATCAACTTTCAGGTAATACATATGTATCACCAGAATGAATTATCTATCTATATAATATATATAAAGTAAAGATATATGTTTCTAAACATCTCTCTCTATATGCATCTTATTTAATATGCAGATATCTTTATCATATATATATATATATATATCTACACACATTTATTTACTTATATATTTCTAAATCTATCTTTACACACACACACACACACACACACACACACACACACACACACACACACACACACACACACACACACACACACATATATATATATATACATTTTTTTAATTCACACAAACTCACACAAACAAACACAACACAAAACCCCCCTTACTCCCCCCCCCCCCCCCCCCCCCCACACACACACAGACAGAGGAGGCACACTGACCGCCAGGTGGCTCTGGGTCAGGACGAAGTGGACAGTCTGGGCCACGTCTGCCCCGTGCACCAGGTTGTGGTAAGGGTTGCGGTATTTGCTGTAGCCCGCCTCCAGCCCGTACAGGAACGTGTCCAGCAGCTGTGCACACACACACACACACACACACACACACATATATATACACACGCACGCACGCGCGCACACACACACATACACACATGCATGCACACACGCACACACACACATTTGTATTTTCAATGTATACCTTATCGATTTCCTTTTTTTACTGGTTTAATTTAATGGTAAATGATGCAATAATGTAGTATTTTAGTATAATCATTAAGAAATTTGTTCGTAGATAGATGGCTTGATGAAAAAAAGCAAATGCATTGCTTATTCAATGTACCATCTGGAAATAAAATTTTGACTTGACTTGACTTGACACACACACACACACACACACACACACACACACACGCACACACGCACGTAGCATGCACGAAAGCACACACATACACAACACACGCACGCACAACACTCACACACACATACAACACAACACCACACACCCAACACACACACACACACACACACATCCCAACACCACTCACACACACACCCAACACACACACACACAAACCACACACAATCATAAACACACGCACGACACGCATCACAACGCACACACCCACACAAACACACACACACACACACACACACACACACACACACACCACACACACACACCAACACACACACACACACACACACACACACCACACACACACACACACACAACCACACACCACACACACACACACACACCACCCAACACACACACTCACACACACACACACACCACACACACACACACACACACACACACACACACACACACACACCACACACACACACACACACACACATCTCAGGTTAAAAACAGAGATAGTGGAAAAAGGCGGAGCTATAGCCGAGTGGTTAAGCACTGTTCGACTTCAACCCCATGAGTCCATGAAGTCGTGGGTTCGAATCTCGGCGACGCCTTGTGCATTAAGGGTGGGGGATGACTACGATCTCCCAGGTCATCTTTAAATGCAGGCCTGCCAGTGCCTTCATCCTCTTCGTGTATATATACACACGAGGAAGATCAAATACGCATCTTAAAGATCGCGTACTTCATGTCAGCGTTTGGTGGATTACGGAAACACGAGGTGGGTTACTTTTTATTTCATTTATTTATTTATTTATTCTTTTTATATCGAGGATAACGGAATAAGCATTTATGTGCTTTTTTACATCCAGTTCCCGTCTGTATGTAGATTTGTCAATTTTGTCATCTGTTCCCACCGGCACACAGTGGCCTAACTCTTACGAAAAGCGGAACAGGATTTAACGTGTGCGCAAGATGTTCTGTGTGCGTTCGCACACGGGACCTCGGTTTATAGTCTCATCCGAAGGACTTTTTGGGGGGAGAGTGGAGTCTGCACTGATGTTAACTCCAGGGGAAAATATCCCCCTTGAACGGGAATCGAACCCGGGTCGTCAGATTGCGAGCGCCATGTTCTGACCACTAGGCTATCCCGTCCCCATTACGGGAAACACGAGGTGGGTTCCGGAGACATGAGCACACCCAGCATACATCCCCGAAGTCGGAATGCGGCTACCTTTATGGTGGGCAAAACAACGATGGCATACGCAGAGTCTCGCTAATGGTGAACCTCGGAGCTCTAACCAAGGAACGAGGCAACAAGTGAAGAAACAAACCCCAAAACATTAAAGGCGTAATTACCGTCCTATGCCAATAATCATAATCATGGTGAAGTTGCAGTCTTTGCTACTTTTTTCTCAACTTGTCAAATATGAAGCATGTCTAATACCTACAGCCAAATTTTTTTTTTTAATGGAATGATCTAACGTCAAGGAAAAGCCATTCCCATAGCATGATATAAACTAAAATAACTATCAAATAATATGTTTGATATTGAAACGAATAATATAAAAACGAAATTAAAAAAAAAACCAAAACAAAGTAAGGAGCATACACGCACATACATATACACACGCACTCACCATGCACACACCACAACACACACATACACACGCCTACATATACACCCCCCCCCCCCGACACACACACACACACACACACACAATTACATCCTCCCCCCCCCCCCTTCCACCCAACCAACCCACACACAATGTCATATATCACCCCCCCCCTCCCCGACACACACACACACACACACACACACACGTACACCTTCCCCACCCCCTCCACCCTACTCACTCACACACACACACACACAACACACACACACACTTACATCCCTCCTCCACACACACACACACACACACACACACACACACACACACACACACCACACACACACACACTTACAACCCCCCCCAACCCCCCCCCCACCCCCACAACCTCCCCCCCCCACAACCTCCCGCCCCCCACACCACCCCCCTCCCCCCCCCCCCCCCCCACACACACACACAAACACACACCTTTACACTAGCAGCCAGAACAGAAAACAACAAAACACAACACAACAACAGGAAACACTGGACCTACTGCTATACCTGTGTGTTGATCTTGTACTTGGTAATGAGGTCGTACTTCTGGAGCAGCTCGTAGCCTACATACTTCAGGGCGTGGTTGTCCGACACCTCGTTCACAGCGAACACGTTGAAGGACCAGTCATCCAGATGCTGCACACGACACACAGGATGCTGAATTAGTGATGAGCCGTAGTAGGGTGGTGGTTGGTGGGGGGGGGGGGGAGGTGTCGGGATAGCCTAGCCGTTAGAATGTGGACTTCGTCATCTAACGGCCCGAGTTCGAGTCACTATCTGGTTGTTGGACGTGCATTTGTTTCCCAAAAGAGAGTTTTTGTTTTGTTTTGTTTTGTTTTGTTTTGCTTTGTTTTGTTTTTTACAGAAGTGTAAAGAGTTTTGCCAGGGATAATGTTGCCTTGGACGGGATAGCTCAGTGGTCGGAGCACTCGCTTTCCCCCAGCCAAGTTAAGCAGCGTCGAGCGTGGTTACCAGTTGGATGGGTGACCGTTTGCGCGCCTTGGCTTCAGTACAGTTCCCCCAGTTCACCCAGCTGTAAATGGGTACCTGCCCTCTTTAGGGTCAGGGAAGGTAAAGCAGCGAGGGAGAGGAGATGGGCGCCGCCCTCAATATGCTGGCTCTAGAGAAGTGAGGTCTCTGACGCCTCGCTCCCCTACGACCTTATAGGTTATGGGACTCCTTTACCTTTAAAGAGTTTTTCCAGGGATAATGTGGCCTTGGGTTCTTATCCGTCTAAATCATTTGTTTCTCTACGAGAGTGTTTTGTTTTGTTTTGCTTTGTTTGTTTTTACAGAAGTGTAAAGAGTTTTGTCAGGGATAATGGTGCCTTGGGTTCTTATCCGTCCGACTCATTCGTTTCCCTACGAGAGTGTTTTGTTTGTTTTGCTTTGTTGATTTTTACTAAAATGTAAAGAGTTTTGCCAGAGATAATGTTGCCTTGGGTTCTTATCCGTCCAACTCATTTGTGTTACATTACAGGATAATTTTGCGTTGTTGTACTCATCCTCAAATGAATAGCACCCAAACCACCCCTCAAGGTTTTTGTTAAAATTCATTATTATTGTACTTTTTTCATGTTGAGGATATTGGAATATACACTCTTGTGGGTTTTTTCCCTTTTCATATCCAGTCCCTGTCTGTGTGCAGTTTTGTAAAAAAAAAATTGTCACCCATTCCCACAGGCACGCAATGGCCTACTCATCCGAAAAAAGTGGAACAGGTTTGAACGTGAGCGAAATATGTTCTGCGTGCGTTTGCACACGGGACATCAGTTTAGAGTCTCATCCGAAGGTTTAGTGGATAGGAGGGGAAGGGGGGTTAGGGGGGCGGGGTAGTTCGAGTAAACTGTTCGTTTATAGGAAGGTCCTTTAGCTCCGACCACTGATTCACACTCCAACAGTACAGGACAGCACAGTGCAATAAGCACACACGCACTAACACGCAGCACCAAACTGTCCAGATCGCTGCATTAGCCACTGACTGACCTTGAGCAGAATCAAGACCTGGGGAGGAACGTGAAGGCCCACAGAACTGGACATTCGACGATATATCCTGCACACCACAGTCAATACTTCGATCAGTGATTTATTAATGCCATGAACATGATAAGGGTAACTACAGAAACATTCATGATGATGATGATGATGATAACAGTGATGATGATAATGATAATAATGACTAATGATTCGACGAGACGTACGACGACAAATAATAATAATAATAATATAATAATATTAAATAATAATAATAATGATGATGACGATAATAATAACAAAAGAATTAGAGGAATAACAGTAATGATGATGGCGATTATTATTATTATTATTAATATTATTATTGACCTTATTAATATTATTGTATCGTTACATACACTTTGGCTGGGACTTAGAATCTACATCCTAAAACAAATGGATGCCCAAGTTATGTACGCCCCTGTTTGTGTTGTTGACAATTTCAGTGAGTTAAAAAAGCACTACTTCCAAGACTGTTGTGGCCAAGCAAAGAAGGAGCACAGGCACACACATACACGACATCAGTATGATTAGACCCACTCGCGCGCGCTGTAACACACACAACACACACACACACACACACACACACACACACACACACACACACATACACTTCACAAATAATGTGCATATACAAAATCAGAGACAAACAACAACAACAACACAGAGAGCGAGAGAGAGAGAGAGAGAGAGAGAGAGAGAGAGAGAGAGAGAGAGAGAGAGAGAGAGAGAGAGAGAGAGAGAGAGAGAGAGAGAGAGAAACAAAAGACCAGTGTAATTCCAACAAAGTTTAAACCAGAACACTGACAACACACCCACACCACCCCACCACCCCCCCCCACCCCCCCACCACCCACACACCACACACACACACACACACAACACACGCACGCACACACACACACACACACACACACACACACACACACACACACACACACCAATATCACCAAGTGTAGATAGACTTTAAATAAACACACACAATCGCCACACAAATACCACAAACACACACACACACACACACACACACACACACCAATATCTCCAAGTGTAGATAGACTTTAAAATACCCTTCCCCACACACACACACACACACAGACACACACAGACACACACACCCCCACCCCTACCTAAGGAGAGTCCCTAACAACAGACAGTACTGACAAAGGCTAGGAGACGAAGAAGGAAAACAGCGTGGGTGAGTGAAGACAAAAAACGGACAGGAGCAGAAAGAAAGAGAGAGCGAGACAGAAACAAATCTCCAGGGTATACACTACAGAATTTGTCCACGTGCAGTTAAGAGCGAGTAGCTCAAAATAGCATCTGTTCTATCATGTCCATCTTGCGAACACAACGGACTTAGAAACAAAACGAATCATTGCGTCGTTTTGAGAAATATCTCATATAACGGGTTGGGCTAAATCAAAGAAAAGCAAACATACAAATAATAGCAACCACAAAACAAGTAAATGCTTGCAAGTTAACTCCCTTTAAATTTCAATAAACCACTTTTACGCGCTCAATACTTAACCAAGTCAACAAAACTGATACAGAACAGAAACACACAAACAAAAAAGACAAAACAAGCAAGCAATTAAACAACAAAATACAGAAAATAAACACAAACAAACGAAACAAAACGAGACAATGTCACCCTCATAACAATATTCATTAACAGCAAAAAACAAAAACAAATGGCTAGAGTAACAAACAACTAGAGGGCTATTCTTTCTACGTTTTGAACACTTAAGACTTTTGATTTCGGCTGCGTAAATAAAGGTCAAGAAAACATCTTTGTCTGACTGTCTCTCTCTCTCTCTTTCTCTCTCTCACACATGCGCGCGTGTACACGTAAACACACACACGCATGCACGCACGCACACACACAGCATCTAAGCGTATACACGTCTCTCTCCCTCCCTCTCTCTCTCTCTCTCTGCTCTCTAATACACTCACACACGCTCAGCACAACACGCACGCACCACACACACACACACACACACCACACAGACGCCATCAACAACAACACACACAAACACACACACAAATAAACAGCTCCCCCCCCCCCCCTCCTCCTACACTCCCACACACAGATAAAAGACAACCTGACCCCAAAACACAATACTACGCCAGTTTTATGGCAAGACATCACGGTAAAGAAAGAAAACCACTCCTCCACTCCACCCCCCCCCCCACCCCCACCCCACCCCTCCCCGCACTTTAAGCGTATAGTAAACATCTTCGCCACCACATCGCCAAATGAGAAAGGTCACTTGCCCTTACTGGACAGTCTGATCTTGCCATGCCATGCCATGCCATGCCATGCCACTATGCCATTTAATGTTGGCCAAACACTGACGTCACTGTCTTGTGGCAGACTAGACAGACAAACATCACCCCCACTGCTTGTATGTCTCTTGAAGAAATGAACGAACGAACGAGCAAGGAAACCATGGCAACCTGGTTTGGGAGAGAGAGAGAGAGAGAGAGAGAGAGAGAGAGAGAGAGAGAGATTGAGATTTTGAAAAGCTTAACGCTAAATCTGAATGTCTGAGAGTATTAGTCTGTCTGTCTTTCTCTGATTTTTGCTGGTGTTTTTTTTTTGTTTGGTGTAAAGTATTACCCTTTAATTTTTTTCCTTTGTTGTTTTTCATGTCAGTAACTGATAGTAATGTCATTAAGCTTAATCCTGTAAGAATCACATTGATGCGCACTGTCTCTTCTTTCTTTCTTTCTTTTCTTTTTTTTTTTTTTCTTTCTTTTTTCTTTCTTTCTATCCTTTCTTTCTATCCTTACTTTCCTTCTTCTATCTTTCCTTCATCCTTTCCTTCCTTCCTTCTTTCCTCCTTCTTTCCTTCTTTCCTTCCTTCTTCTTTCCTTCATCCTTTTCCTTCCTTCCTTTCTTCCTTCCTTCCTTCCTTTCCTTCCTTTCTTTCTTACTTTCCTTCTTTCTACCCTTTCTTCTTCTTTCTTCTTTCCTTTTCTCTCTTTCTGTCTTTATTTCATAGAGTATCTTGTTTGTTCTTTGTCTTCTCTGGGGTCCCTTCTGTTGCACTGAGAGAAGCCAGCTAGAAGCGTTTCCTACTCGTCCAAAGCGCAGACAGTGCTCACCTGTCCTTGTCTGTCAGAGAAGAGACAATGCGTTGCGCTGACGACTAGTAAGTAGTTTGTCCTGCACTCGACAGTTTACATCATTCTATAAAGCATTCCAACTGAAAGGCATCATCTTCAGTTTTTTTGGTGGTGCAATCAACTCGCTACATTCTCTATTATTTTTTTCAATTGTCTGGGCTTCTGCTTCTCCAAATACCAAACCAATGCCGCCGCTTCTTCAAAACACTACATTGCGTTCTCTTACTTTGCGTTGTCTGCTACTCTACATTTGCTATCCCACCCTCCCTCTTTCTTATCTTGTCAAATAAATCCTTTATGCATATCCTCAGTATATGTTTTTCCTCTTTTTTTTGATGCATTCTCTATGTCTTTGGTCAGAAACGTTTTCTGCCATCAAATGAGTAACAGTTAAAACCAGTAGACAAGCAAACATGAAGAGCGTATTATATACACCATGGTGCCAGACAAAGATACATAGCATTTTTCTCTAGGTCTTCTAGCAGATCATTTACTTTGTTGCCTCAGAAGCAATAAACATGTTCTTTCAAAAATGGATTTTATATCATTCCTCCAACGCAAGTTCAAGATAATGGATACATTAGAATTAAAACAAACATGTATTCAGGCGAGTAGTAGGAGGTGTGGGGGGTAAGGGATGCGGTTTTCAGTAACGTTGATTAGATTAACTTCTACACCTTCAATTCATTTCAAATACTTTATTCTCTCACACACCTTCTCAGCGTAATTTTCTCGTCCTTCAACACAATCCTTGTATTCGATAATTCACGCAACCTTGGAGAACAATATTGTCAGTACATATTACTCCTTATTAGCTGTCTCTGTTGAACATTTCCTTGCGTCAAAAATCCGATCACCGGGGAGATCTAGGGGAGTTAATTAGGTGGATATCATGAGGAGACAGTTGTGGGCCCTTGATCCCCCTCTGACGAGGTGTCATCTTGTCCGACTGCTGGCTTTATGGCTGACGTCTATTTCATTCCATCTGATAGGCCTCCCATGCCACGCCTGTTAGCCTACTTTCTTTCTTTTTTCTATCTCCGCCGCTTCGTCTTCGTTTCTTTCTTTTCTTTTCTTTTGTCTTGCTTTTTCCCTCCTTGTGTACATCTCCACCGCTTTCTTCTTTGTGTTCTTTATTTTCTTTTGTCTTGCTTTTTCCCTCCTTGTGTATGGTGTCTTTTTTCTTCATCGATTTTTCTTCTCTCTTTCTATTATTTTGTTTGTTTTTCCTACTTATAGCCTGGGTTTTGTTTACATATATGATTTTTTTCTGAGTTTTACGCAAAGGTTTAGCACATTTACTGTGTAAACTTAAAAGCAGTTGTATTAACCTTATTGATTTTTTTTAAACAGGAGGAATCAGAAAAATTTACAGTCATTCAATGAGTTGACAAACGCAATAACAGACCCCTAGTAAAACCTACCACGGACTTGAAAAACAAAAGTATGTTTTATCGTCAAAACTCCTGTGTGAAAAGCTTCCACAATTAATAGTAAAGCTGTAAATAAACAACTGATGAAAAGGAAGAGGACAGAAAGAGTTTAAACTAAAAAAGGCACGTCTCAGACTGAACAGAATGAATAGGCAACGTTGGAAACCCATTTCCCTGGTAAACAAAAATCAAACAAACGAACCCCCCAAAATCCCACAAAGTACAAATAAAACTTTTAAAACACCTACTCAAGAAAACACACACCAAAAGCAAACATCCCCCTCCCACTTTCTTGCCTCCCACCCCCAATCCCCCGTACCTAAACATACAAAAACAACCACAAAACAACAACAAACGATCAAACAGAACAAATCCACTCATCCTCTGTACCTCTTGTTTATCTATTATTTGTCTTTGAGATTTTTGATGCGTATCAATGTGCCTGTCAGTATTGTAATTGCCCTTCATGGGATGATTAAAGTGGTTTTGACTTAACTTTGACTTTGACTTGACTTGACTATCTCAGCAATCCTCTGTATAGATCTTCCTCTCTCTCTCTCACTCCTCTATCACTTCTCTCTGACACTGCGAGGTAACAACCCTTCACACACACACACACCCCGCCCTCTGTATAGATCTTCCTCTCTCTCTCACTCCTCTATCACTTCTCTCTGACACTGCGAGGTAACAACCTTCACACACACACACACCCGCCCTCGTATAGATCTTCCTCTCTCTTTCACTCCTCTATCACTTCTCTCTGACACTGCGAGGTAACACCCTTCACACACACACACACCCCGCCCTCTGTATAGATCTTCCTCTCTCTTTCACTCCTCTATCACTTCTCTCTGACACTGCGAGGTAACAACCCTTCACACACACACACACCCCGCCCTCTGTATAGATCTTCCTCTCCTCTCTCTCTCTCCTCTCACTACTCTATCACGCTCTCTGACACTGCCAGTAACAACCCTTCACACAGACCTCCCTCCGCCCCCCCCCCCCCCCCCCACCCCTCCCCCAAACCCCACTCCTTCCTGCCATCCTCAAATGACCTTCCCTCCAAAAAGCCACCACACCCACCTGTCCACCATGATGCCAGCCCGGATGGCGTGGGCCACGGTGCGGAAGCGAGGCTTCTCCTCTCCACGCCGCTTGATGTTGGACATTGACCTGGTGAAGGTCAAGGCCAGCCAGTCACGCACCTCCGTGGGCACCGCATCCGGCTCCACCTCGCTCAGCTCGTCATCCTCGTCACACAGGCGTCTGCAGAGGAAAAAGAAAAAAGAAAAAAAAACACCCAGTGAGGGAGAAATGTAGGTCAAGGTGGATGGAAATGTAGGTCAAGGTGAGTGGAAATGTAGGTCAAGGAGAGAAAAAATAAGGGTAAAAAGTTGTTTTTTTGTTTTTTTAAACTGAAGGTAGTCTGTGTGAAAAAGCGTGGTTCCTGAAAAAAATGTGGGTCAAGGTGAGTGGAAATGCAAGTCGTTGTGAGTGGAAAAGGTCAAGGTGACTGAAAAGGCGGTCCAAGGAGGTAAAAAGTGGTAAAATGGTGGTTGGTTGTTTTTTTCTTCTTCTATTTAATGAAGGTAAGGTGTATGAGGATTGTGGTTCTTGTATATAGGGGTGTGGTGATTGTTGCCTGGTCCTAACTTTTCCTTGGAAAGCAAAGTCCACCTCATTGTTGCCATCAGAGAGAAGGATACCCTCTGTCTTCCTACAGTATGTCTGTCAGTCTATGTCTGGATGTTAAAGGTCTGTCTGTCTGTCTGTCTGTCTGTCTCTCTTTCTTACCCCTTGAATCAGCTGGAAAAAGAAACCTTTAATTTTACAGTACATTCGAACGCATTATAAAGGTTAGACACAAAATATGAGTTATTATCAAAGATACTGTCAAATTTTCCTTTTTCCACACACGCACACTCTTCAAGTTGAGAACACAAGTTGTTTTCTACTGTCAATATGGACAGTTCTTGATTAAACCATTGACGCTGGGGGCAACAGCAAAGTGAGAGGCTGTATGACCAGTGGCTTTATTTCCCACTCATGGAATTCCACTTTACAGCTTAGTCTTTACTGATCGATTATGACTCTCTGACAAGGAGGCTTGACTCGCACAGTCCTGATGTGCTGCAGCCCTGGGGGCTGGTTGGCCTTTGGAGAACATCTCCAACGCTGACTATCCTTATGCCCACTTGGCCGAGAGAGTGGGGATGTACTGTGGGCAAGGCATCTCCACTATAATCAAATTTCTGCCCAGTTTCCGAAACAGCAGCTGCCTCCTCTGCTGTTTTGGAGGTCATCGTTGAACACGACGGACAAACATACATACATGATTTGAACCCAAATAGGTGTGTTCATTGCTGTGATCGTTCTCATCCAGACAAAAGGGCAGAGGGAACTGAGGAAAACAGATGAAGACAGGGTGGGAAAGGAAAGAAGAGAAAACTAAAACTTCAGCGAACCAGGAAACAAGCAGTGATTGTGTGTGCGCGTGTGTGTGTGCGTGTGTGTGTGTGTGTGTGTGTGTGTGTGTGTGTTGTGTGTGTGTGAGTATGTGTGTGTTTATGTGTGTGCGTTTATGTGCGTGCGTGTGTGTGTATTTGTGTGTGGTTTGTGTGTATGTGTGTTTTTGTGTGAGTATGTTTGTGTGAGTGTGCGTGTGAGTATGTGTGTGTGTGAGTGTGAGTATGTGTGTGTGCGTGTGTTTGTGTGTGCGTATGTGAGTGTGTGTGTACGTGTGTGTGTTTTCTAATGTGTGTTTGTGTGTGTTGTGTGTGTGAGAGAGAGATCTAATTTTGTCCATGCTTGCAGATGTTCCTGTGTGCTGTATGTGACTGCGTTAAATGCAAGCATGTGCATGTGTGCATGCATGCACACTTGTCTTTGTGTATATGTACGCGCAAGGGTATGTGTGAACGCTCGTGTGTGTGTGTATTTGTGTGTGCTCGAGTACACGTGCGCGCTCATGTGTGTGTGTGTGTGTGTACGCGCGCACGAGCGCGTGTCTGTGTGCGCTCTCGTGCGCACATCCAGTGCCATTCAATATTCCCAGGTATAATGAAAGAAGTAACAAAAGGTAGAGAAAGAAAAAATAAGAGAGAGAGAGTGAGAGAGAGACAGACAGACAGATAGACAGACAGACAAACAAACTGTATTTTCAAATCGGCAAAAGAAAATAACGTAATGCTGATATAGATTGTTGTTGTCAACCAAAATAAAGACTCATCTATAACCACCAATAATATGTGACTACAAGGCAACACAAGTCGGGAGTGAAAAGCAGGTATACACAATAACGTTGTCATGTTTATATTGCAAAAGAAAAGCAGTGATGAAAATGTATCATATCGAATACAGTCGTGTGAATACAGATAGATTATCATACTCTGATTATTAGTATATGCGGCACACAGTGATTGTTTTCCTTTTTAGTAAAGATTCAAGTGAGTACGGAGGAATAAATGCAATTGGGTGTTGGAAAGAAAACACACACACACTCACTTTCACACACAAGGCGCTTACTGCTATTCGTTGTTCAAAACTAAGTCTGAATGAGAAAAAAATAACCTTGGTTCTTTGCACACACACACACACAAACACACACACACCCACACACATACATGCGCACAAGCTCGCACGCTCGCCCGCACTCACACATGCACATAAGCTCGCCCGCTCGTTCGCACTCTCACACACATACAAAGACACACACACACACACACACAACCAACGCACGCACGCACGCACGCACGCACATACACACTAACACACTCACACACACACAAAGACACACACACACACACACACACACACACACACCACACACACACACAATCAAGAGGCAGTATACGCAGCAAAATCTCAACCCTTGATGTCCATACGTGTAAAGTTCTTTAGAAGAAAAAAAATGGACAAATGTACAACAGAATAAGTGTATTTCTCTCTCTCTCTCTCTCTCTCTCTCTCTCTCTCTCTCTCTCTCTCTCTCTCTCTCTCTCTCTCTCTCTCTACTCTCTCACTCACACACACACACACACCATACATTCATCTATATATATATTATATATATATTTATATATATTGCTCTGTATCTTAATAATGGGTAACAGGGCAGGGAGACAATCGTAGCAAATAAATGATCCTCATAATTTCTCATATCTCTTTTATACTCTCATTAAATATATACTCATATCAATAAAATCATCATAATAATATATATATATAATATATAAAGGCTCTGTCATCTATAGTAAGTGGGTACGGAGGGGGAGACGGCGTACAATAACATGAATCCAACATTGCTCTCTCTCCTCACTCTACTCATCCCTTACACACAAGTACATACACACACACTACACACGCACGCGCAGCCAGCACACACAAACACACACACACACAGAGGCTGAGAAGAAAGTAAGAATGCGAAAAAGGTTACGGACATGTAAGCCTAAGTGGGTATGGAAGGGGGGACGGAGGAAGGGGGAATATCAAATTAACATGGAATCCCCAGACTTCTCTGTCTGTCTGTCTGTCTGTCTGTGTGTCTGTAAGCATGTTTCTCTCTCTCTCTCTCTCTCTACTCTCTCTCTCTCTCTCTCTCTCTCTCTCTCTCTCTCTCTCTCTCTCTCTCTCCTCTCTCTCTCTCTCTCTCTCTCTCTTCTCTTCTCTTCTCTGTCTATCTGTGTGTGTGTGTGTGTGTGTGTGTGTGTGTGTGTGTGTGTGTGTGTGTGTGGTGTCAGTCCTGTCTCAAAGTGCTTGAAGGTCTTCGTGTTTGTCTGTGTGTCTGTCTGTGTGTCTGTCTGTGTGTCTGTCTGTCTCTCAGTGCGGTCTGAAAGTACATGCTAGTCTGTCTGTCTGTCTATCTCTCTGTCTCTCTCTCTACTCTGTATGTCTGTCTGTCTGTCTGTCTCTGTCTCTCTCTTAGTGCTGTGTCAAAGTGCATGCTAGTCTGTCTGTCTCCCCCCCTCTCTCTCTCTTTCTGTCTGTCTCTCTCCTCTGTCTGTCTGTCTCAGTCTCAGTGTTGTCTAAAAGTGCATGCTAGTCCGTCTGTCTGTCTCCCCCACCCCCCTATCTCTCTTTCTCTGTGCTGTCAGAAAGTGCATGCTAGTCCAAGCTAGGCTAGTGTTTGCAGCAATCAGATTAAGCCTGGCGAAGCGAATTGAATTCCCTCCCCTATCTCTCCCAGCACGTCACTTGCACGAGAGAATAAAGACTAAGAAGAGAGAGAGAGCGAGAGAGAGAGAGACAGAGACAGAGACAGAGACAGAGAGACAGAGAGAAAGAGGGAGAGAGAGACAGAGAAAGAGAGAGAGGGGGGGGGGGGATTGGGAGAGGGGAAGGCAAAGTACTTTGGGCGGGAGCAAGCATTATTGCATTAAGGGTAAAGGGGTTTGTCACTCTCCGATTCTGCTATTGCTTAACAGAACCGTAAGGGGGTTATCCACTGACTGACTGTGCAATACGTCATCTGCATTCGTAAGTGTGTTGTCACAAATGTTTGCTTGTAAAAGTATTGAGGTTTTTTTGTGTTCTGTAGTTGAGCTCGTAGTTATGTTGAATTATGTATGACATGATTGTGTTTTATCTTAAGGTTTCTGAATTTTGCAGGTTGCTTGCTGGTTTGAATCTCACTGTACTGCTTGGCATGGTGTAGTATATTTTAAAAGAAATTACGACAGATTTCTCAGATTAGTTTGATTGGAGACAGTCTAGATATGCAGTGTCTTACACCCCTTCATGTATACAAGCACGCAGATCATTTATGTCAATATTTGTGTTTTGCAGAAACAGGAGACTGTCCAGCATGATCCTAAGACATCACCAGTTTGCAAATTCTGACGCCTACTTAGAAGAGCTGAAGGCATAAAAGATTGTCTCTCAACATGAAAGTGAATCGGAGATAATGATGATGTGCTGAAAGACTAAGACAAACACCAGGGGGGAAAAACACTTAATGCTTTCAGATCCACAGTCTTAATCTAAACCTTATCTTACTGGGGAGATGGGGGTTGCAGAAAACTGATTTCAGCTGATTCTGAATGAGTGTGTTTATAATGAGAATCCTTAGGATTCAATGGAACACTGCAAGCAAAAGGACAAAGCACAGCACTGAAATGGCATCGACAAAGAGGCCACTGCCATGATACCGCCGTGTCTGTTTCACAGCCAATCGTGGGGTTTATGAAACGGACACACACCGAAGTGGCATGCACTGGGCCTGACTTGTCAAGCGCTGGTAAACATACTTTTGCTCACAGAAAAGTCAAGAACGGTTGCTTTCTTAGATGTCGACGAAGAAAATAAAACTGATAGATTTGAGAAACTCTTTTCCCGTGTTTTTTTTTCTTCGGGAAACTGTTTCGGTTTTTTTTGTCCACAACATAATACAGCAATGTTTTTGACACACCCTCATCGCAGCTAGCGCACAACGGAGTGAAAGCCAGTATCACGATCTCATTCCCTGCAGTCAGGGCAGGCATGCCTTAAGCATAGCTGTAACGCTGTGAGAGGGCAGTCCAGCTCATTTTGCTGGCCGACTTTTGGACGTTATGCTTCTGAAGCAAACCAGGTGAACTTACAGCCAGGACTGATTTTCCTCTTGTTCACTACGTGTGGACGTTGAGACCAACATGTCCTAAAAAGTGAGCTGCAATGTTCTTTGTTTGAAAGAAAACGGACATTTATCTTTGTTCTTGAAAACTTCTGAGTGGCCTTTTCACGTACATGCAATTCTTGTTTCAGCCAGCTCATTGTTTTTTGTTTCAACCAGCAGATCTGCTACGGACAATTCATAGGACTGATCTGCATCCTACACTCTTTCTCCTCTTTTGTAACTGTTGATGACTTGTCGAGATAGCAATTTTATTTTTTTATTTTTGCGGGGCTCGCGAGAAGAGCCACAATAGTAGCAGTTATTTCCAGGCCAATTTTAACCCTGCAGCTGATTTTGTAGTATGACGGCTGTAAACACCTCAGCAGTTAGCTTCATCTTGTAAATGATTATGACTTTCTCAATACATAATTATCAAATAATGATGTGTTCAAAAGATAACACTGAGCTGGCATTAGAGCTGAGGATATGGGCATATAATAGAGTAAGTATTGCAGCTGATATCCCAATAATCTCTCCTCTTCCTTTCTTGTTCAAAGACAAAACGATTTATACAAATGACCAAACTAGACAACTATTGACACTCACATTTGGGAGGGTAGATCTGTAAATCAGTAAATGAGAAACATGTCTCCAAACGGTTTGAGGAAAATCTATCCCCCCCCCCCCCCCCCCCACTCCAAAAAGATCAAACTTCCTACCAATACACGACAAAACAAGCAAAGGAAGAAACGTGAAGCAAGCTGTCAAGAGTTCGTGATAGTATATGTTACAGCATGTACATGCACGCACACACCCACCCACACAGGCACGAACGGACACACGCACGCAACACACAAACACACAAGCACGCACTGGAGAGAGAGAGAGAGAGAGAGAGAGAGAGAGAGAGAGAGAAGAGAGAGAGAGAGAGAGAGAGAGAAAGTTAGTTTTCACACAACACACCACACACACACACACACAACACACACACACACACACACACACACACACACACAACACACCACACACACACACACCACAAACACACAACACACACACACACACACACATAAGTAAAAGTCATCCGAAGCTGACAAAAAAACAACCACGCTTACATCACTAACGAGTCGAACAGCAACATTTACAACACACTAGAAAGTAAAGAATCAATCCTGTAATCTATCGACAAATATTCCAACCTTATCTTCTACAGCTCTGGTACAGCAATGAAATTAAGAGTCATAAAAATAAAAAGAAAAGAACAATTTCCAATTATATCAATCTACAACAAGTATACCTTCAAGAATCTACATTAAAACAACCTTATGAACAATAAACTCAAAATCAAGAGATCTATAAAAAAAAAAACCAACAAAAAATGACAATTACACCATAAACGAAATCTTCAAAAAATAACACGTTCAAAAACAAAAGAAAAAATAATGAACAATTTACAAATCCAATCAACTAATCTAAGCGAGTATCCATATGACATGTTCTAAAAAAATACCCAATCTTTAGAGTATTCAATTTTGCACCCAAAACTGGAAATCTAGAGAGAAAGCAGTAACGTCAACAACAAAAGGTAGAAATAGATGTAGGAACATTTTGCAATGATCCAACTTTAACTTATTTTCTAAGTCTGAAGATTATACGGGAGACAGGGCTGACAATTTTCCAGAAATAATAGGTAGCATATTCTTAGAAAAACAATATTCTATTAAGTACTTTTGCTAATTTCTCTTTTTGGCTTTTTTGTACTTCCATCACACAAAACAACCCTTTTCCATAGACACACACACGACCGCGCGCGCACCTACGCTCGCATGCACGCATACACACACGCGCACACACACACACGCACACACACACACACACACACACACACACACACACACACACACACACACACACACACACACACACACACCACACAAACCAATCTCACTGCATAAGCACTCAAAGTTGAAACCAAACTCGAGTAAACATCAAACTTAACCTGTAATCCATACGCCCAGCGAATCACCCATTAAATGAAACAACACACAAATAAAAATTCAACGGGGGACTGTACATACTACAGTAGTGACTATATAGGATGATAACAAATAACATATCATATAATACAAATAAAAATCACTCAGGAAATAAGCAATACGGGCGCTGCGGTGAATATACGTTGGTGTTAGTAGCTGGTAAACAAACACAAAAATCAAACCACACAACTACTCTCATGGTTAAAAGAAACAATATTCACAAATGTCCAAACATTCAAAATAATTAAGGACACAAAAATCAAAAAGGTGACTGCAAAAGGGTTTTTTTTCAAACCAACACTCACACACACACACATACATAAAAAACAAAGAGTTAATCCCATGCAAATAAACGGGCTAGACAAATTAGAACTACCACAGGCCAGGTGTTATACGTCCAAACCAAAGTTTTAAAAGAAAATCACAACCAAACTTAAACAAGGGTGAAGCGTGAGTTCTCCATATTATACTGCCGCTCTTTTTGGTTTCAGGAAGCGAGAAGAAAAGGGGTAAGGGTGTTTGTCTACAGGTCCGATGCCGTGGGTTCTTTAACACACCTGAGCTGGCGAGAGTGCACCTTCTTGGTGGCTTTCCTAGGAGAGGTAGACGAAGCATTGACGGTAGTGGTGGTGGTGGTGGTGGTGAGGAGGAGGAAGATGAGGAGAGGAGGAGGAGGAGGAGGCTGCGGAGACTTGATCCTGGGGGCTGTGCAGTCAGAGGGAGGGGCAAGATTGAAGACAAGAGGACAGCACAAGACAGCACTGACCACACACACATCATGCATACATGCCACAAGGCATCATGCTAACACGCAAGCGCGCGCACACACACACACATGCAAGATTGACGACATAACAGAACTCAGCACAGTACAACAGGCACACACACACACACACAAACACACAGACACACACACACACAGAACACAGAACAAGCACAGTACAACACACACACACACACACACACAACATACACACACAACACAGTCACAACACACACACACACACACACACACACACACACACACACACACACACACACACACACACACACAACACACACAAACATACACACACGCCACGCGCGCGTGCGTAATACTGAAAACAAAACACAGCGCAGTACAGCACCCACACACATGCACACACACATGCACGCCACAAGGCATCGTGCC
The DNA here is from genome assembly GCA_028751875.1 of Rapana venosa. Taxonomy (NCBI): domain Eukaryota; kingdom Metazoa; phylum Mollusca; class Gastropoda; order Neogastropoda; family Muricidae; genus Rapana; species Rapana venosa. Next base: position 18,475,623 of record CM054134.1, read on the forward strand.
AACACACAGCACAAACGTGCAAAATGTTCATGGAACTATTACCAATCATGAAACTGATTAAAGAAAAAAAAGAGGTGTTCTTAAACAAGAGCATTCTTTGGGGAAGGGGGGGAAAAAATTAGGAAACATGAAAATATCTAATAAAACATCATATCAAACATTAGCTGAATTTATTAAGGAAACCCGTATGTAAGGTAATAACAACGATTGAAAAAAAACATGTACAGCAATCCTTTGACGAAAACGTAAAAATATGTACACTTATGAAAAAAAAGTAGACAAAAGTTTTATGGAAAATGTTGAATAATCAATCACAACTGTTCATTACTCAGAGATATACCATTAAACACAGTGGAAGTCATTCACAATTTAACTGAAATACTTGTATGCAGATGCAAAAAAAGTTACAAACAAAAATCAAAAGTACATAACATGCTTTGGGGAAAATTGACAAAGGTTTCAAGATAAATGAGTGTGTGTGTTCTTTTTTTCCCCTCCAAAATATGAACGAAACAAAACATGAGTACGCACAAACTCATCCAGAATTCTGGAGGAAGAAAACATGAAAAAAAAGTCCCAATACTGTATAATCATTTTCATAACACGTGAATCAAAATAACTGTTTCAGCAATTTCCACCCCCCAAAAACCGCCAACCAGTTTTTAACAAGAGTTTATTGTAAACGAAAAAAGTATTGTAAAAAAAAGTGTGATATTGAAAATCACCTACATAATGATATAATAATGACCCATTAATGGCTACCTAGGGCACAAGATACTAACAAATAGGCTGTGACAATGATTTAATCTCTTAAACATCATTTTTCTCTCTTTCTCTCTATAAACTTTGCTCAGCCCACGGCAAAACAATGCTTGTGTAAAAGATTTTCCAAAATCATCACAAAAACTACTATTCTATCAGCCTCCTCCGACTTAAACCATCAAACTGAAGGGTCCTTTTCAACAAATTGGAAAAGTTATATCTTTATGATCCAGGTTCATACACAAACGATCCCACACATTTTTCTATAAGACAGGCCTATAAATAATCATAATTATCAACGCGGATCACAAGTCAGACAGACAAAAGGAAAAATAAAACATCCAGAAAAGTTAACCGACCAACCAACCGACCGACCGATTAACCGTCATACATACAGGCATAGCTCAAACTTCTGTTTATTTTTTCTCTCTTAAAAATCTATCTCTAAGCTCAAATCAAAATTGTCAAGACAAGACAAAGGCAGCATGCAGGAAATTGAAGTCCGCATACCAGAAATCATTGCAAAAGAAAAGCACATTTACAAAGGCTGAGAGAACAAATTCCGGACCACGAGAATACGACACTGTCAGGGTTGGGAATTCAGGCACATGGTTGAATGGAAGCTGAGGAGGTAAGGACTGTGCACAAGATTCCCATGCACACAGACAGACACAAAGTCATGCACCGACCCCTCCCTGGTTTTGGTAACATGACAGACGTCAACGAGTTTTCTCTCTGTGTATACATTTCTTCTAGGACACAAGACATAGTAACTGATTTGCTCATGGTTGATGAAGATGATAGGCAGAATGAGAAGATCGACGATTGTGTGCAAATATGATTCTCTCTCTCTCTCTCTCTCTCTCTCTCTCTCTCTCTCTCTCTCTCTCTCTCTCTCTCTCTCTCTCTCTCTCTCTCTCTCTCTCTCTCTCTCCTCTCTCTCTCTCTCTCTCCAAACCCACACAAACACACACACACACACACACACACACACACACAAACACACACACAAACACAACACACAACACACAAGAGTATCACATTAAAGATGCACGTGCAGTATTCTTCTTCACACGTGCCACTTTATACGAGGCAGCCTGTTGTACCTCTCTTTGTTGTTGTTTGTTTGTTGTTGTTCTTCTTTTTTTTTCTTTCTTCTTTCTTCTTCTTCTTCTTCTTCTTCTTCTTTTTCCCTTCTTCTTCTTCTTCTTCTTCTTCTTCTTCTTCTTCTTCTTGGAACTTTCGGACATTAACTAAAACTGTTGTCCTTGATATGAGCGAAAATGCGTCACGCTGCCGTTAAGCGCCTGACAAGTCAGGCCCAGCGCATCCGACTTCGCTTTGCCTCTACCCTTCCCTCTCATCCACTGCTCCCATCTTCATCTATCAGCATCAACTGCAGAGTCACCTACTAACCAGAAAGAGAGAAGCCTACACGAGAATAATTCCTGCAGTTGTTGTTACATAGGATTGTTTGATTTAAAACACGAAAGGCAGTCAATGCTAATGCGAACATTTTGCTATTAAAAATGTCGTAACTCTGGATAAAGGAGTTGATGTGAACAGGAAAAATGCAGTAGAGGGAACATTTCCCAATACACAGAACATCAAAAATATAAGAAAGCGTGGTTAAGACCGTTGGACTTCAATCCCATGAGTTCATGCCGTTGTGGGTTCGAATCTCGGCGGCGTCTGGTGAATTAAGGGTGGGGATTTTTACAACCTCCCAGTTCATATTTTAATGCAGACCTGCCAGTGCCTTCATTCCCTGCATGTAAATACACATGCAGAAGATCAAAATATGCACCTCAGAGATCCTGTAACTCATATCAGCGTTCGGTGAGTTATTATGGAAATGCCAACATAGCCAGCATACATCAACGAAGTCGGAAAGCGGCTACCTTCACGGTAGGCAAAAACGGTCGCATACGCAAAAATCTCTCCATTGGTGAACCTCATAGCTCTATCCGAGAAACGGAAGAACAGAAAGCATAGAACTATTCCACAGGTTTTAATACCCAAAGTATGGACAGAATAATGGGAAAGGCTTTATATAAGAACACTATGGTAAATTATTCGGAATTTGATAACGTCTGTTTGTGCGGATATCGTAAGCATGACAGAAAAGTGGATATAAAATATGATATTCTTTTCAGGGACCTAAGTTTATCTTGAGACAATCCAGGGTAGGAAAGGAACTTGTTTCACGGGGCTCGTAATCATGTAAATGACGAAAGAGATGAGAGAGAGATAGAAAGCGAGAGAGAGAGAGAGAGAGAGAGAGAGAGAGAGAGAGAGAGAGAGAGAGAGACAGACAGACAGACAGACAGACAGACAGACAGACAGACAGACAGACAGACAGAAACAGACGAACACACAGCTAGAGACAGATAGACAGACAGACTGAGAGACTGACATACAAATGAGAGGGGGGGGGGAGGAAGGGGAAGGTCCTTATACATTTCTGTGATTTTTTCCCTGCTCAAACATTCGTTATCATCATCGACAACAAAACTTCACACAATACGTTTGCAACTCATTAACTCTGTTCTGGAAATTCTCCTTGAAAATACTTGTTAATGTTCTGCATTGCACAGCGACAGAAAAATGAATTACACTAGGACAGAAAACGCATTACACAACGACGGGAAATGCATTACACTACGACAAAAGACATATTACACAACGAGAGGAAACGGCTTACACTCACTAACCATTTTGTCTTCATTCTCTCCCCCCCCCCCTCACCCCCTCCCCCCAACCCAAGCTTCCACATCCCCCTCCCCCCTTCCAACCTCTTCTCCTACCCCCCCCCCCCCCCCACCTACCTACCCTTTTCTTCCCCACCCTCCTCTCTCATACTGTCCAACACGTCCACTGTCTGGATACTACATGAAAGCACCACACACCTGCTTGTTGGACAGACATGCGACAAGCTCGGTAAGAGGAAATGAATAACGGATTGAAACAGAAAGGAACGGAGTCGCCTGTCCACTTGACGTATTGATTTTGACAGCCTTGAGTTGCCACGTTGTGTATCATTGATTTGGACGTTAACCTACATTATGTATCTAGTCACACACACACAACACACACACACACACCACCACACGCACACACACAACACACACACCACATACCACACACACATATATACACACACACAACACGCACGCAACCAAGTAGCGGTTGGTTTTTTAGTACAGAGACAGACAACAGACAGCAGCAGACAGACAGGCGCGCAAGAAGAGAGAGAGAAGAGAGAGAAGAGAAGAAAGAGAGAGAGAGAGAGAGGAGAGACAAAGACAAAGAGACAGAGGCACAGAGAGAGAGAGAGCAGACAGAAGAGAGAGAGAGAGAGAGAGAGAGAGAGAGAGAGAAGAGAGAGAGACAGAAGGGAACAGACAGAGCAGGCAGACAGACAGATAGAGATAGAGAGACAAATGGACACAGCGACAGAAACACACAGACACAGTGAGAAGACGCAGTAAAAAGGGCAAGGCTGGAATGAGGAAAGTGCTCCTTTTAATCTGACGTTTTTCTTTTATCTTTCCTACTTAAACAATACACATCGCTTACAATAAAAATTCAAAGTCCAGACTACTAGTTAACTTGTTCGTCTGCACCACACATTTCCAAATCAATAAGTGCTGGAATTTTTGGCTTCCTACTGTAAAAACTTTGAACTTTGAACAACTTTGAAAACTCTTTTTATTCAGAGAAAAGCATAAGCACATACGAAACGAGCTGTACTCGATAACCACTTTTTGTGTTTAACTTCTATCCTGCCTCCCCCCACCCCTTCCACTTCTCATCTCCTGCTCTTCCCCGTACCTACCATCTCTTT
>CM054134.1:18482731-18487731 GCA_028751875.1 Rapana venosa
AGAGAGAACAAAAGAGAGAGACAGAGAGAGAGACAGAGAAAGAGAGAATGAGATAAAGAACAATGACAATAAACAATTTTTTAATTGTGACAAGCTTTTTAAGAGGGAGAGAGAGAGAGAGAAAGAGAGAGAGAGAGAGAGAGAGAGAGAGGGGGGAGAGAGAGAGAGAGAGAGAGAAAAGAGAGAGAGGAGAGAGAGAGAGAGAGAGAAGAGAAAGAGAGAGAGAAAAGAAAAGAGAGAGAGAGAAAAGAGAGAGAGAGAAAGAAAGAAAGAAAGAAGAGAGAGGGGAGAGGAGAGAAAGAAAGAAAGAGAGAGAGAGAGAGAGAGAGGGGAGAGAGAGAGAGGAGAGAGAGAGAGAGAGAGAGGGGAGAGAGAGGAGAGAGAAGAGAGAGAGAGAGGGGAAAGAGAAGAGAGAGAGGGAAAAAAGCACTAGCAGATTCCCAGGCCCAGGAAAAAAAAAAGAAAAAAAACGCCTTGCCCCACAGGAAATAAACATGACCAGGGGGTCACATCTGACTGGGGAACAATTTGGACAGGCAGAGAGAGGGAGGGAGTGATCGATCACCTTTGTGCGCCCAGCAGGCTATAGTGTGATCGTGTTTTGGAAGTTGACGGCAGGGAGGACACACACACATACACACATACATACACTCACAAACATACACACATACATACACTCACATACACACATACATACATACACAAAACATACACACATACATACACCCCCACATACACACATACATACATACACAAACACACACATACATTCGTAAAAACACACACATACACATATACATGCACACACACACCACAACACACCCATACACACATACACATACAAACACACACACATAAACACACGCGCGCACATACACACCCATACACACATACACCACACACACGCGCACATACACACCCATACACACCCATACACACATACAGCACATACACAAATATACACAAAACACACAAAAACACATGCACATATACACACAAACACATAAACAAACGAAACACACACACAAACACACACAAGCACACCCACATGAACACACACAAACACACAAATGCACACACAAAAACACTCACATACACACAAATACACACACCCACACACCCAAAACACACACACACCCACACACAACACACACACACACGCGCACATACACACGCACCCCACACCCATACACACAAAACACGCACATACACAAATAACACAAACACACACAAACACATGCATATATACACAAAAACACATATACAAACGCACACACACACAAACACACACACACAAGCACACCCACAAAAACACACAAAAAACACACAAATGCACACACAAAAACACTCACTAATAAAATAATAATAATAAAATATATGGAATTTATATAGCGCTGAATCTTGTAAAAAACAAAAAAAATCGAAGCGCTTGCACTCAATCATTTACAGGCATGCAACTCTCCTTAAACATAATGACCCAACAGATTTCAAATCCATGCGCGCGCACAAACGCACGCAACACGCACACACACACACACACACACAACACACACACACACACACACACACACACACACACACACACACACCGGAACAACACTTAGAAGGTGAAAGATGCTGTTGAAAATTAGGGACAGATATGTGGGGGGAAAGTCTCAGGTAGGAAATAAGTGTGTTTTGAGCTGGATTTGAAGGAATCAAGTGAAGGCTTTTGACGAGTGAAACAGGGAGGTCATTCCAGGATGGCCCCAGAAACAGAAAAGGAGCGACGCCAACAGTGGTTTGTTTGAATCTGGGTTCGAAAGCACAAAGTATCTGCGGCTGAACGAAGGGAACGGGATGGATGTACAGGTGAAGACAGTTACAGAGATAAGAGGGTGCAGATTTTTGGAGACATTTGAAACAGAGGGGATTGATTTTATACTCCAGTCTTTGTGAGACAGGCAACCAGTGAAGAGATCGCAGAAGAGGAGTGATGTGTTCAGATTTTTTTCTTTCTTAGGACCAGTCGAGCTGCAGAGTTTTGTATGCGTTGAAGAGAGTGGATAGATGATGCTGGTAGGCCAGCTAAAAGAGAATTACAGTAGTCTAAACGTGAAAGAATAAGAGATGTGACAAGCTTGGAAGTTGCATCAGTGGACAGATACTTGCGAATCGCGCTTATGCGCCGTAATTGATAGTAGCAAGACTGGCAGGTCTGGGTGATGAATTTTTTCATAGAGAGTGTGTTGTCAAGAACTACTCCTAAATACTTCACAGAGTTGGACAAAGGAACTGACGTATTGCCGAATTCTATTGAAGTTTTTGTGATAGAGGAAAGTTTATGTTGGGTCCCTATGAGCATGGCTTCGGTTTTATCGGCATTAAGTTGTAACTTGTTCTGAGTCATCCAGTTTTGAATGTCTTGAAGGCAGTAGGACATATTTGTCAGGAGGGAAGGCAAGTTTTCAACAGTATCGCTGCACTGAAGTTGAGTATCATCGGCATAGAAATGATGATCAATAGGGTGGTTGTTTATTATATGAGAGTGGAGCAGTTTAGAGAGTAAAGAGAACAGGGCCCAGGATTGATCCCTGCGGGACTCCACATTCCATTTTGACAGGATTTGATTGAATTTTGTTTACAATATACACACAAATACACACAAATACACACACCCACACCCACACCACCACACACACACACACACACACACACACACACACACACACACACACACACACAAACACACACACACACACATACACAAATACACCCCCCCCCCCACACACACACACACACACATAAATAAACAAACAACATGGCAGAGTGAAGCGACGAGAAAAGGACTTTTTAATTTTTTTTTATTTTTTAAATTCTTTTGGAAAGCGAAGTGGAATATTTATCATTCTAGTCAGTAGACTTCTTCTTTGTCAAACGCTCAGACAGCAACTATTACTGTTGTCTGTCATATGAGCGAAAACTGCGTCGCACTGCCGTTAAGCACCTGACAAGTCAGGCCCAGCAACAGCCAACTTCAGCGTGAGTGAGAAAGAGCATTGCTTAATTTTAAACCTTTCTTTGTGGAGAAAAAAAAAAGGCAGGAGATGGCCCAAGAAGGCTTAAAAATAGACCCCCCCAAAAGAGGAGGTGACAGGAAGAAAAGGAACAAAGCAAAATCAAAGAGGGAAATCCTAGCACAGAATACTTCCTCAAGGTGAAGATGCAAAAAACAACAACAAAAAAGCAGACGAGTGAAAACACAACACCCAAGTGTTTGGCACAGAGCAAATGTTCGGTTTATTTAAAACCTTCCTCAGGCTAAATTAGTGAGGGTGCTATTTATACTGACAGGAAAGACCCCTGGCATCCTCACAGGGCTGGGGAGGGGGGGGGGGGGGAGTCAGTAGACGACAAATGAGAGGGACAAACTGAAGAAAGTGGGGCGGTTGTATGAAGCGAATCCAGTCATTCGAAACAAAATGCCATAGAAAACTACTGGGCATATCCTGGAGAGAACGAAAGACCAACGAATTTGTCAAGAGTCAAATAACACGGCTGGCAGGTCCACAGGAACCCCTTCTCACCATCGTCAAGAAGAAAAAGCTGACATGGTTCGGCCACGTCACCCGCCACAACACTCTGCCCAAAACAGTACTGCAGGGAACACTCGAAGGTGGCAGAAAGAGGGGAAGACAGAACAAGTCATGGATGGACAACATCAGAGAATGGACCAGGATGAATGACTCGGCACTACTGCGCAGAGCCGAGGACCGAGATGGATGGAGGAGGCTTACCACGGCATCGTCTTTCGTGTCTCCTCCACGACCGCCAAGGTCACGGGTCTGATGATGATGATGATGTATGAAGGGTGGTGTGTGTGTGTGTGTGTGTGTAGGGGGGGTATCTGCAGACGACAAATGAGAGGGACAAACTGAAGAAAGTGGGGCGGTTGTATAGGGGTGGTGTGTGTGTGTGTGTTGTGTGTGTGTAGGGGGGGGGGGTGGTATCTGCAGACAACAAATGAGAGGGACAAACTGAAGAAAGTGGCGGTTGTATGAGGGGTGGTGTGTGTGTGTGTGTGTGTGTTGTGTGTGTGTGTGTGGGGGGGGGGGTGGTATCTGCAGACGACAAATGACAAGGAAAAAAAACTGAAGAAAGTGGCGGTTGCATGAGGGGTGTGTGTGTGTGTGTGTTGTGTGTGTGGGGGGGGGGGGGGGGGGGGGGGAGTCAGTAGACGACAAATGAGAGGGACAAACTGATGAAAGTGGGGCGGTTGCATGAGTGTATGTGTGCAGTGTATGTGTTGCATGAGTGCAGTGTATGTGTGTGTGTGTGTTGTGTGTGTGTGTGTGTGTGTGTGTGTGTGTGTGTGGTGGGGGGGGGGGGGGGGGGTTCTGCAGACGACAAATGACAGGGAAAAACTGAAGAAAGTGGCGGTTGCATGAAGGGTGATGGGTGGGAGGGTAGGAGGGGGGGGGGGGGGTGGTCAGTTGTCGACAAATCAGAAGGAAAAAAAGAGAAAAAAGTGGGGTTGTATGAGGGGTGGTGGGTGGGAGTAGGGGGGTGGGGGGTGGGAGGGTCTGCAGACGAAATATGAGACGGAAAAAAACTGAAGAAAGTAATGGTTGTATGAGGGGTGGGGGTGGGGCGTGTGGGTCAGTAGACGACAAATGAGAGGGAAGACGAATAAAGGGGTGGTTGCATGAGGGTGGTGGGTGGGGTGGGGGGTGGGGGAGGGGGTCTGCAGACGACAAATGACGGGGAAAAACTGAAAAATAGTGGCGGTTGCATGAGGGGTGATGGCTGGGATGGGTAGGAGTGAGGGGGGGGGGGGGGTCACTAGTCAACAAATCAGAAGGAAAAAACTGAAGAAAGTGGCGGTTGCATGAGGGGTGGTGGCAGGGATGGGGTGGAGAGGGATGGAGGTGAGGTGGGTGTCGTGTTGAGAGGACAAACAGATGCCAGAGTTCCCAATCCCTACAGCTCTGTAGGCCACCAGGTGTCCCCACCCCACCCCA
>CM054134.1:18522731-18527731 GCA_028751875.1 Rapana venosa
CTTTTATTGTGATAGATAATAGAGTGCTTCCTTGTCGTAGTGAAATGGTTTACAATTTCATAGTTGTTTATTTTTTCTTGTAGCTCGGAGGATAGAGGACTCTTTCTGGCGATAGGTTTAAGTTCTGCAACTGGAACTCTCCTAGCTGAAAAGATACTGGGATCATGAGTTTTTCGTGTCTGTTTGTGCGTCAGTCTGTCTGTTCGTCTGTCTGTCTGTTTACTGACAGCACATACAGATTATGATTTTTCATGGCATCATGTTTGTCAGCGACAAACAGTTAGTTTGTCCGACCCCCCACCACCCTCCCTAACCCTTCTCGTCACCAATCCCTCCTCTCCTGACCCTGCCCACCCCCTCCCCACCTCCCGCAAGTTCTCTTCCCTCCCCTCCCTCCCTCTCTCTCTCTCTCTCTCTCTCCTTGTGTGTGTGTGTGTGTGTGTGTGTTGTGTGTGTGTGTGTGTGTGTGTGTGTGTGTGTTGTTGTTGTTGTCTTCGATTTAACGTCTGTTCACTCTAAGTGATATTAGACGAGGGAAATAGAAAGTGTAGTGGAAGTTAAAGAAGGGATAGAAAGGAGTGGAAGGAGAAAAGGTTAAGGAATAGCATCAGTGCTGGTATTTTTGTGAGAAAAAAACAAAACCACCTAGCAAAGCATTGATAATACTTTTAAACAGGAGCAAAATATAAACTCAACAATGTGGAAACATGAAATAACAATAATGTAGCTACAATAAATATTCAAGTGGACTATGCAATAAACATCTGGCAATGGTATCTGGTGTGTGTGTGTGTGTGTGTGTGTGTGTGTGTGTGTGTGTGTGTGTGTCTATCTGTGTGCACGAGTCCGGTCCCCTTACCTGACGGAGCACATGTGTGTGGCCTCCGTGGTGTCGACACTGGGCAGCTTGTCCACCCCCAGGTCCAGGGAGGCGTAAGAGTCCAGACTGTCCATGCTGACGCTGGAGGCCCTGCTGCTCGTGCTGCCCGTCTTGCGCGAGTTGGTCCTCCGCAACACCGTCAGTGACCCAGTGCCTGCAGGACAGTCAGCAAGAACAGATGACCAAGACACCAGACACTGACCCGCATGAACAGCTGATGGATGCTGTAGTCGAGTGGTTAATTAAGACTGTTCGATTTACAATCCCGCGCGTCCATATAAGTCGTGGGTTCGAATCTCGGGTGTGGCGTGGCGTAGAGTGCAGTGGAGTGGTGTAGAGTGGACTGCAATAAACCGAAGTAGTGCTGAAGTAGAGAAGAGTGGAGTGAAGTAGAGCAGAGCCAGAGCGGAGTAGAGTGAAGTGAAGTAGAATAGAGTAGAGTAGAGTAGAGTAGAAAAGAGTGAAGTGAGTGGAGCGGACTGCAGTACACCGTAGTGGTGTGGAGTAGAGAGAGTGGAGTGGAGTGAACTGTAGTAATTTGGAGTGGTGTAGAGTAGAGTATAGTGGAGTGGACTGCAGTAAACTGGAGTGGTGTGGAGGAGAGTATAGTGGAGTGGGCTGCAGTAAACTGGAGTGGAGTGGAGTAGAGTGGACTGCAGGAAACCGGAGTAGTGTTGGAGTAGAGTAGAGTGGAGTGAAATGGAGTAGAGTGGAGTGAAGTAGAACAGAGAGGAGTGGAGTGGAGTGGAGCAGAGAGGAGTGGAGTGGAGTGAAGTAAAGTGGACTAGAGTAGAGTAGAGTAGATGGGAGTGAAGTGAGTGGAGCGGGCTGCAGTAAACCGGAGTGGTGTGGAGTAGACAGAGTGGAGTGGAGTGGACTGCAATAAATTGGAGTGGTGTGGAGTAGAGAGCAGTGGAGTGGAGTGGGCTGCAGTGAACTGGAATGGTGTTGAATAGAGTATAGTGGAGTGGACTGCAGTGAACTGGAGTGGTGTGGAGTACAGTATAGTAGAGTGGACTGCAGCAAACTGGAGTGGTGTGGAGTAGAGTATAGTGGAGTGTACTGCAGTGAACTGGAGTGGTGTGGAGTAGAGTATAGTGGAGTGGACTGCTGTGAACTGGAGTGGTGTGGAGGAGAGTATTGTGGAGTGGACTGCAGTGAACTGGTGTGGAGAAGAGTATGGTGGAGTTGGCTGCAGCAAACTGGAGTGGAGTGGAGTAGAGTGGACTGCAGGAAACCGGAGTAGTGTTGGAGTAGAGTAGAGTGGAGTGAAATAGAGTAGAATGGAGTGAAGTAGAGCAGAGAGGAGTGGAGTGGAGTGAAGTAAAGTGGACTAGAGTAGAGTAGAAAGATAGGAGTGAAGTGAGTGGAGCGGGCTGCAGTAAACCGGAGTGGTGTGGAGTAGAGAGAGTGGAGTGGAGTGGACTGTAGTAAATTTGAGTGGTGTGGAGTAGAGTATATTGAAGTGGACTGCAGTGAACTAGAGTGGTGTGGAGTAGAGAGCAGTGGAGTGGACTGCATTAAACTGGAGTGGTGTGGAGTGGAGTATATTGAAGTGGAGTGGACTGCAGTAAACTGGAGTGGTTTGGAGCAGAGAACAGTGGAGTGGACTGCAGTAAACTGGAGTGGTGTGGAATATAGACTAGTGGAGTGCACTACAGTACACTGGAGTGGTGTGGAATAGAGAACAGTGGGGTGGACTACAGTAAACTAGAGTGGTGTGGAGTAGAGTATAGTGGAGTGGACTGCAGTGAACTAGAGTAGTGTGGAGTAGAGAACAGTGGAGTGGAGTGAACTGCAGTAAACTTGAGTGGTGTGGAGGAGAGTACAGTGAGTGGAGAAGAATGGTGTGGAGTACAGGGGAGTGGAGAAGAGTGGTGGAGTGGAGTAGAATACAGTGGAGTGGAGAAGAGTTTCGTGGAGTAGAGTGAAGTGAAGCGATGTGGACTGCAGTAAACTGGAGTGTAGTGGAGTAAAGTACAGTGGAGCGGAATGGACTGTAGTAAACCGGAGTGGTGGGGAGCAGAGCGCAATACACTGGAGTGGCCTGCAGTAATCTGGAGTAGCGTGGACAGCACGCGGCGAGTTGGTAGGAATGGAATGGAATGCAGGGATGTCTGGAGTGGGATGGGATGAAGTGGGATAGAGAGCACACGTGAGATTACTACATACAGCGAAGAAGGACAGAAAAGGAAAAGATGGGAGCTTGCTGATGGATGAGGGACAGGGGAAAGCGAGGGGGGGGGGAAGGGGGGGGGGGGGATAGGTCTTATACCCCCCCCCCCCCTCCCAACACACACGTACTTCTCAAGCAGAAGGAAGAGAGTGTAGTAGGGACAGGGGGACAGATTGGTGCTGAATGCAATGAAGAGGGATTGAACACAGTCGTTGACTCACTGACACAGTTTTCCTGTGGTAAGACTAGGTGTTGGGCGCAAGAGATCGAGGTCACGTCTGTATCATTAAGAGTTTTTTTGTCTCTTTGGATGAGTCTTGCACAGAATGGTTCATCGAAGGAAGGGTTGTGAGGACCCAGTTCCATTCTATGCTTACCAGGGATGATTCTTCTCCTTGTTGTTGTTGTTCTTCTTCTTGTTTTCTTCGTTCTTTTCTTCTCTTCTTCTTCTTCTTCTTCTTCTTCTTCTCTTTCTTCTTCTTCTTTCTTCTTTTCTTCTTTCTTCTTCTTCTTCTTCTTCTTCTTCTTCTTTCTTCTTCTTCTTCTTCTTCTTCTTCTTCTTCTTCTCTCTTCCTCTTCTCTTCTTCTTCTCTCTCTTCTCTTCTTCTTCTTCTCTTCTTCTTCTTCTTCTTCTTCTTCTTCTTCTTCTTTCTTCTTCTTCTTCTTCGTTGAAAATCTCAGATAGCAAACTAATATTGTTGTCTGTCCTGTGAGCAAAAATGCGTTGCGCTGCCGTTAAGCGCCTGACAAGTCAGGCCCCAAGCATCCGACTTCCGCGTGGGAGAGAATTATTATCTCTTAAATCTTTCTATAAAACACCCACACCACCACCAACAACAGGAGAATGGACAAAGAAGGCAGAAAATAGACAAGCGAAGTTGACAGAAGATAAGGAACATGGCAGAAACAAAGAGAGGGATACAACAGAGGGAATTGCTAGGACATCATTTCTAGAAGGTGGGGATGCTGTTTATACTGGCAGATCCCCCAGCATCCCCACGGGGAATGAGGGATTCTGACACCTGCAAGAGTAGAAGGTTGTCGCGTACAGGACAGGTCTGACGTGTGCAAGACCTCTTTTGTATTAGGGTTGTTTTTTAGTTAGCTTTTTGTTTTAGATTTCGGTAGTAAGAAGGAAGGTGGCAGGACAGTTAAGACGTTCACCTGCCTAACAAGTAAGCCGTGAGGTTCAAGATTCCATTCCCAGCCTTGCCGTGTCTTCCCAGTTTGAGGGGAAAAACTCGAACTGAATATCGAAGTCCTTCGTATGAGTCTATAAACCACGGCCTTGAGTGCGGATCCCGAGACTAAAGCATAAAAACATGACAAGACACTGAAAGACAGAAAGCCAGCCAGCCAGACAGACAGACACACATTATCTGACTTCATTAATAAGATTTTATATCGAGGTAATGGAATAAAGCACTCCAGTCCCGTGTGTATGGGTTTCTGTAAATCTCTCATCTGTTCCCACCAGTACACAATGGCCTACTCTTACGAAAAGCGGAACAGGATTTAACGTATGCGCAAGGATGTTCTGCGTGCGTTCGCACACGGGGCCTCAGTTTATAGTCTCATCCGAAGAACTTTTGGGGAGAGTGGAGTCTCTGCACTGATGTTAACTCCAGGGGAAAATATCCCCTTGAACGGGAATCGAACCCGGGTCGCCAGATTGCGACCGCCATGTTCTGACCGCTAGGCTATCCCGTCCCCCATACAAGCACACAGACAGCCAGCCAAACAACCAGCAAACCAGCAAGCCAGCCAGACAGATAACCAGCCAGCCAGCAAGACAAACAGCTAACCAGCCAACCAGCCAGACAGCAAGCCAGCAAGCCAGACAGATAGCCAGCCAGACAGATAGCCAGCCAGTCAGCCAGCCAGCCAGATAGCCAGCCAGCCAGACAGCCAACCAGACAGATAGCCAGCCAGCCAAACAGCCAA